>CM039432.1:8638324-9238324 GCA_022379115.2 Bauhinia variegata
CCCTATCACTTAACTGAATTAAAACTTTAGATGATAGAATTATTAGAATTGTGTTTTGTTCATATTTTAAGTTTAAAAAACTTGTGTGTGTATATGTGTGTGGAACTATAAAAACTTCTAGTAAGTCTTTATCTAATATTTGAAGTATTTTGATTGAATCAACTTTGTTAATTGTTTCGGTAACATATGTTACATTTGTTTTTGCTTGAAAAGTTAAACTGTGATTATAGCATGTTTTTATATGGGCGTGCTTAATTATGGGCATGCAGATTTCTGTTACATAGAAGAGATTAATGGTGCATCTCAGGACTATTGCCAAAAAGAAAACACACAGTACCCATGTAACCCTAACAAGGGCTATTACGGTCGTGGACCAATCCAAATAACTTGGAACTACAACTACGGACCAGCTGGAGAGAACATTGGGTTCGACGGATTGAACTCTCCTGAAACTGTGGCTAATGATGCAGTGGTGTCGTTCAAGACAGCCTTATGGTTCTGGATGCAAAATGTGCACTCTGTCGTCACCCAAGGTTTTGGTGCAACAATAAAAGCCATTAATGGCAATGAATGTGGAGGTGGAGCTAGTGACAAAGTTGAGGCACGGGTTAACTTATACACCAATTACTGTAGCCAATTGGGTGTTGATCCCGGTAGCAATCTTAGATGCTAGATACATCACAAAGTTCATCGTTTGGAATATTGTCTGAAATTTCATAGTCTACGTGCTAAATAAAAAGAAATTTCATAGACTACCTTCTGATTGTTTTAACATGTAAGATCGTCTGTTATTGAAATTGAATAAAAATCTTCTATATATTCTCAATGTGAAGGCTATTTGGATTAAGTAATTTATTCATCTTTAAGAGAAATTCTTGAATTTTCTTCTATGAATGTACGTGGAATTATTTTCATCAACTGAAAGAAAAAGAGTTACAAAATCTATCTATAATCCAAGTTATAGTTTTATGACTTTCATAAAACTAAATAACTATTTTTTATCTGAAATTAAAGAATTGTTTTCAATTGAACTCTAATGTACATATAGACATATATTGAATTTGTAAAGTGTTTTTTTTTTTTTTAATGTGAGAAATATCATACAATGTCATGAATATTACACAGTTTGAAGAAATTTTAAAAATTAATAAAATTGTTTTTTCCTAAAAATTCAGGACCTTTTAATTGATTAGGACTCAATTTAAAAATTTTGACATAGCTTTGTCATATTTTAATTAGTTAACTTCGAAAATAATGTTTGGTTTTCCTATATTAGAAGTCAAGAGGCACGAAAATTTTGTTTGAGGCTCATTTAGGAGTTATGCTTTTAATGTGGTCGTTCATGCTCTTTTCCATAAGTGGCTGTGAATTTGTCATTTTAAATTCAAATTAGTGATGATATACCATAATGATTCTTCAAAGGAAAATTCAAACAAATCTAGATAAATGACCAAGACAAAGGTTTCCAAATGTATGGCCCTGAGAGAATTTCTCAATATCATAACTCCAGGGAAACAAAATGACGAAATAAAGTAAAATGTATCAATAACGTTGTTTTTTAGTTGCTTTAAGACCAAATCCTAAAGAAAAGAGGTCAGAATGGGCATGCTCTAGACGATAGTGCATATTTGACTTTGACATTTCCATTGACTATAAACATGACTAATAGCGGAAAAATAAGCAATTTTGCAATTGTGACTTATTCTTTTTGTACTGTGTTGATTTTGATTTGATCATAATGTGTTGATAGAATGGGTAGGCTTCCCTCACAATCGGGGGCTGGGTCCCATGATTTTTTCAAGTTTGCAATTTTAGCCTAATATTACGGAGCTATTATACACATGACATAAAAATTTATGTTTGATCATTTTGTATTTTAGTTTTTTAATTTTTGTTCTTTTTACTCAAATCTTAATTTTACCTTAGAATAAAAATTAGGCTATTTGGTTATTTATAGATATACTTCTATTAAAAATAATTTTGCTCAACAGATTATTGTTTGAGACACTATTTATCCAAATTCTAATTTTACCCCAGTTTAAAGATTATATTATTTGAGTTTTTCATAGACATTATTCTACCAAAGATAATCTTATTTGAGACATTTATTTGGAACTAAAATTGAATGTCTCTTTTAGTAGAGATTTGAACCTCAATTTAATTTTTAGATAAGTTTTAAATTAGAGACAATTCATGAGTCAAATAGTCTAATCGAATACAACCTCTTGTTTAAAATGGATTGTTAATTAAATTGACAAGATAATTTCACTTTAATTTCGGGTGAAATTATGTTATTAGAAATTAAGCATCACGCATGGAAAAGCTCATGAGCAGAGTCAATCATAGATAATTCAAAATATATAGTATTAAATTAGACTTTTATGGTTTGAAGTGGGGCAGCCATATAACTATCCAAAATGGGCAACCCTCTTCTATAAATAGCGCAGCATTGACCGTTGCTGGTGTCATTGACAAATCAAAGTCTTCCCACAAAAGGCTTTTCATCTATGCTTTCTAGAACTAATGCAAATATCAAAGGTCAAACTTAAATTTCAAAATAAAACGCTGTAGACATAGCTCTTTCACAAGCTCCTCTTAGTGTTTGAACTTTGAAGCACTATAAATATCCCTTTATACTCAACCTTGCTCTTCATCAATCAGTTCTGTCTTCAATTTCTTTCCCACAAAATGGCGAACCATACGAAGAAGAGCTTACTGACCCTTGTCATCATAGGGCTAATAGCTCAAAATATGACTGCTCAAAATTGTGGGTGTTCTCCAAACTTGTGTTGCAGCAGATATGTGTGGCACAGGTGATGATTACTGTGGCACCGGGTGCAGGGAGGGTCCCTGTAATGCTGGTGCAAGCCCACCCACTACCAGCGATGTTCCTGTGGCTGATATTGTTACTGATGAATTCTTCAATGGAATAATCTCTCAGGCAGATGCTAGTTGTGCAGGGAAGAACTTCTACACTCGATCTGCTTTCTTGGAGGCTCTTAAGTCCTACAACCAATTTGGTATTATTGGATCTTCTGATGATTCAAAGCGTGAAGTTGCGGCTGCTTTTGCCCATTTCACCC
Source organism: Bauhinia variegata (assembly GCA_022379115.2). Taxonomy (NCBI): domain Eukaryota; kingdom Viridiplantae; phylum Streptophyta; class Magnoliopsida; order Fabales; family Fabaceae; genus Bauhinia; species Bauhinia variegata. The sequence goes on from CM039432.1 coordinate 8,641,408, forward strand.
ATGAAACTGGACGTTAGTATACTATTACTTTTCTAAACATTTCCTCCCTTCAAATACTCTTTCTTTCTTTTGGATTCATCTTTTAATTTTTTCCAAGTTTAGTGAGTTGCATATCATCTTCCAAGTCCTTTCTCATTTTGCCATGATGAGCTTTCAACCTAGAACTTTTATGATGGAGTGTCTAGTTCTGGACCTGAATTCATTGTAGTTATATAAAAATGCAGTCATTGATGTCAAATAATCACTAAAGCATTGTTTTCAATGATATATATGATATAACAAGAACCATTAAATGAATTATTGTAGTGCAATATTCAATTTATTCAATTATTTATGTTGAGTCGCATTAGATACTGTGATAAATTTAGACATGATTAATTTGAACCATTAGAGTATAATGAAAGACTTCTTCTATTTCCTCTCAAATCTGAACTTCAACTGTCTTCAAAATTTCAAATCTGAACTTTAATTGTTGAACGTCTACCATTGAATCGCTTTGTTGTTGCATTAGGCATAACACTGATTTAAGCTTACCCTACTAGCATAACATTTGTATATTTATTCTAGTTCTTGTTTGAGTTCACCCTAGGTAAAGGGAGATGATACATTCTTCTTACTCCATTTTTTTTGGCCAATGCACATATAGTAAGCTTGTGATTAACAAACAAAACATGTGCTCATGCAGACTTCTGTCACATTGAAGAGATCGATGGAGCATCAAAGGACTACTGTGACGAAAATAACACACAGTACCCTTGTAACCCTAACAAAGGATACTATGGTCGTGGACCAATCCAACTATCATGGAACTTCAACTACGGACCATGTGGAGAAAGCAACAACTTCGATGGATTGAATGCTCCTGAAACAGTGGCTAATGACCCTGTGTTGTCGTTTAAGGCAGCATTATGGTACTGGATGCAACATGTGCGCCCAGTCATCCGTGAAGGTTTTGGTGAAACCATTAGAGCGATTAATGGTGCCCTTGAGTGTGATGGCAAGAATCAAAACACAGTTCAGGCTCGTGTAAACTACTACACAGAATATTGCAGACAACTTGGGGTTGATACTGGTTCTAATCTTACTTGCTAGACTATCAAGGAAAATTTATCATGTAATATTATTTGCAGTGCTATAGAATAAAACACTTGAGCTTTATGTGATTAAGTTGAGGTCTGTTCCATAAGAAAATCTTTACTTGTAAACAGAGTGAATGCGTGACGGTTCACTTTAATTAAATCATCACTAAGTTTTAAAATTTTTAGGTTAAATAAATTGTAATGCATGAGCTTTTTGTGTAAATTGAATATTTTATAATAAAGAATAATTCATATTGTATTGGTTGATTTTAGTTCTTGCTGTTGTTTTTATACGTTTTTGTAGTTTAAATTCATGAAGTATTTATAGAATAAAATTTAAAAATTATATATATAATGTAAAATAAAGTGTGTACATACACAAGAATTTCTCTAATTGAGAGCAACAATACAAGTTGATGCAGTAACCGTAGCTGTACTACCCCTTGTGCTTTTGGGCTAACAGGAATTGAACTGTGTGGGGACTATCATGTACGGCGGTAGCAGGTCACTTGTAGCATGGTTGTTAAAGTCTTTGCTCAAAAACCTACGTGGACAATTGGTTTTGTTTCATATACCTCTCATCGTTGTTCCTAGGAATAAAATTATAAGAAAAAAGAGATATAAAAAAATATAAATAAGTATATAAATAAATTTACATTTAACATTTATAGTTTTTATAAGCTTTAAAGTAAATTGTTCATCCTCGCACTAACATGTACACTAAATACATAGCAACCCATTAGCAAATTAACAGATTCTTTAGACGGCTAAAATATCAAAAAAAAATATTTTTTTAAAAAATGACCAAAACCTTTTAAATATTTTATTAGAATACTTTTTTTTATTTGATTTTTAATGTAAAGAATGCCAGTCAAAATTGACGTTTTTTATATTGAAAATCAAAAGCAATTTATATTGATATTTTTGTGTTTTATTTCTTGTTTATCTCAAAGTTATTATCAAATCTGAATTATGGTGAAAAACTAGTGAGTTATAATATCTTTTAGTTATAACTTATTACAAATTCAAATATAAATAGATGATATCATTATCTTATAATATTATGCAAGTGTTTTTACTTTTTCTAAAGTTATTATCAGATCTGGTGAAAAACTAAAGAATTATGATATCTTTTGATTATAACATATTACAAATTTAAAGATAAATAAATATTATTATCTCTTAATATTACGTAAATATTTTTTTACTTATCCAAAAGTTGTTACGAAATCTGGATTACAATGAAAAACCAAATTGTTATGGCAAAGAGGAATTTTAGGTGGAAAAAAAGCCAGTCAAACTGAGGTTCTTTATATATGAATATCATTAGTTCAATTAACGTTTTTTACATTGAAAATCAAAATAGTAATATTCTGGTAAAATGCTTAAAGGTAACAGTATTTTAGTAAATTTTTTGAAAAAGCATTTTTCTGTATTTTAGCCCCTTTTTAAACTAATTTCTTCAACTTAATTAGCTACTCACAGTTTGACATGTCAACAGCCATCTATAGTTTATCAGATTAATGTATAGAAGAAAAAGGAAATATCAGTTATAATTAAATGGTTGATAATTGGCCATTACCATTATAAAATGCATGCTTCACACTCATTTCAACCTTGCAGTGTAATTACAACTCCATATAATCAAAATGAGAAAAAAAAAAAATGTCTCAATAACATTATTATTTATTGCAGCAGTTGTAAGACCATACTCTACGCTAGACTATAATATATTTATTTGACTCTGAACTGACATTTCTATTAATTATAATTAAACATGACTAATAGCTAAAAAATAACCAATTGTGCCATTTTGATCTATTGCTTTTGATGAAAGGATCTTGATTTGACGATCATCATGTTGTTTAAAAAAGATGTATTAACATTTTGCTAGGATAAGGCAATATGTAAATGCTAATGTTAGTTCTTGTTGAGTCGTACTATAATTTTTAAACAAATAACCTTCTCTTGAGGGCGTTAGGAGTAACATGATTACTTAAATTTTTAGTTTTATTTTAATATTATATAATTATTATAAATTGAATTCTAAAAATTATGTAAAATTTATATTTGACAATTTCTAATTTCAACCTTCTTTTATGAAATCCTAGTATTGCTTAGATTAATACGTGCCTAATGTAATATTAGATATATGTAGTTTTCATTAAAAAAAAATTACTGACATTGCATTATCCTATTCATTCTTTAGATAAGTTTTAAATTAAATATACAATTCACATAAATAAAACATGAGTCATGTAATAAAATCAAATCTAATCACATATTTAAAGTTGCTTTATCAATCAAATTGACAAGATAATTAACTATAATTTGTAATACAATTATGTTATTAGAAAGTGTCATACATCAGCCCGCACAACCCCCCATCGGGGAGCATCCGCTGGCAGTATACGCTGGGCAGAGCATAGCCAAGTATTGTCCTCTTTGGTCTCGAACCCGAGACCTCAAGGCTTTGTTCCTCCTAAGAGGACGCCTCTCACCACTTGTTCCACCCCCTTTAAAAGAAATTTTGTCCTCAAAATTTCAGTAGTCCAAGTATATCTTGGCAATTAGAAATTATAGCAAATCAGTAATTATGATGTCCTCCATGCATAAGCCACGGACAACATACATCATTCACAATTTTGCAGAAATGACTCACTTCATGACTTGTGATTTTCCCTCAACAAGCATGAGTGCTTACATCAATTTGGCCAATTCATATTTTGAATATCCTATTTCTTCTCGATTCAAAACATTTTGTGCATAAAGATATTTCTTACACAAATTCCATAATTGAAATGTGTATATCATAATGAGAAGATAACCATTGTGAAATATTCACTTGTGGTATTATTATTAATACCCCCACAAGATAATCTTCCTCTGCTCATCATCATTTATAGGAATATTCCAACACAGTGGCATTCCACTGCATATAATTCTTATTAGGAATACTCTAACACAAAGGCATTCTCTTGGTTATCTTTTCTAACTAAGATGCATGACTCAATTATCAAATTGGCCATTTTATATACAATATAGACAAATCACCTTCTAGAAAATTTTTTATACTCATGTTAATTTCAAAGACCAAATGTCATTCATGTAAAGGGGTACTTTAAATGCAAGATCATAGTGGCTACACAATAAAATCATAGCCTAACATCAAGTTGTATATTATAAAAAATTCAGCATCACATATATTTGTCATTAGCCATGTAATAATCTTTCTTAAATGGAATATCTCCAAAAGAAATTTATACCAATACCCCTTTCTTTGTTTATTATATTATTCTAGCTTACTATGATTAGGGGTGGCTAACGTATGTTGCTAATATAAGTATCACCACCCTTTGCTTTTATAATTTAAGCATGGCAGTAGCAAATAGTAAGAGCCTTAAAAATAATTATACATAATAATAGGTTACATATACACTCCCAAGTATCATGAGCTTTCATGAATCCTTTACAAGGTCACAATTGATATTCCACACTTAAATAGATAAGCATTTAAGTGCCAAATCATTGCATAACTTTGAAATAATTCTTTGGACAGCTTTTATGCAAAGCAATTAAACAACAATTGCCATTGTTCAATAAAATAAACAATGCACCAAGAATTGGGATCATAAATGTCATTTAATTTCAATATCAAGCAATAAATTCACACACCATACCACAACATTTTTAAACATGTGTAAGTATGATATTATTTACTCAACCATTGGATTGCCTTCCTACACAACTATACATGCCTCTTCTTCCTTTCAAATTAAACTCCCATTTCATATCCGAAATTTCCAATTTGAAAGGAGTAAATATGACTTTTCATATGTCATTCAATAAAATATAAATAATATGAATGACAATATTAATCTCCTAGTAGAATACATATGTTGAAAGAGAAGGAAACTCATAATAGATATTTTCAACACTCCTAATGGAGCATCATTTATTTCCACTCTTGATAGAGCATTATCTGTTTCCGTGTAGTACCCAAGGTTATTACAAATATCCTTATTCCAGGTATTCCCTTGCCACACTAGTGTCACCATGTACTCCCATGTGGTAACCAAGGTTATTACAAATACCCTCATCTTGGGTATTCCCTTGGCACATTAATGGCTCAAAGCCTCTTTTATCAGCACCATCATGATGCCTTTGCCAAGTCCCCTTCACTTGCAGCACATATATTCCACAAGGATTTACATTTATCCATCAATGTATACATATACATTTAATTTAGACAAACAACAATCTTTCATGTTCAATAAAAGAATTTTATCATTTAACATCATGATATAAGGCTACGTAGACACATATCATCACATGGTGACTCATATCATATCTTAAACCGCCAACCAAAACAAATAGATAAACAAATCATTACTTAATGACAAATATGCAATAGCAAGGAAACAATTCCTTAGAAAGAATGCATCAACAGGACATCAAAGTAGACAATAGCATTCTCATGGCAATCTCATGTCGCCAAGTAACCCATTTAACATAAATCAAAAACTTTTCCTAAAGTCATTACCCCAAAACTTTGGCTCTGATACCAAAAAATGTAACAACTTATTTTAACTCTTATATTTAGAAAATATCTTTCATTTTACTTTATTTCATAAGGCAATTACTAATTGAAAGTTTAAGTCTCAATTAGACAGCTCATTGTTTTAGATAGCTTGCTGCCCTATTTTTGTAAAATGTGGAAATGTCGTGTATAAACGTCCAAAAATCATGAAAATCTCCAGAATTCAAGTTAACATCTCTAGAATATGTGGTAAAAATTTCATACAAAATTTCATTGGTTTGATGGGTCAAATAAGTAAAGTTTGTACACTGCCCTGTGTATTGCAAGAATACTGTGGAGTTATTTTGGAAAATTATTTGGGCATGGAATTGTCCTCCAACTGCCACAAAAATTGGTACAGATGAAATTCAATATGTCAAATGTTTGCAATTAAATTTTTAAGTAAAAACTCAGGGTTTAAAGCATATTACTTTATTTATCCTCTTAACTGCCAGAAAATAGGTCTTAGGGTTATTGTACACACTTGAGTAGAATTCTATCAATTTTACTTCTTCTATTTATTCAGTTCATTTCTCATTTATGAGCAATAAAATACATCCTTATACATCTAGTATTCATATAAAACAAATAATTACACATTAATCATGTATTTTACAAATTAAATCACAACCACACTCTTTGTGAAGCTTGGCAGCCGCCCCTGGTGTTTCTCCACTTGGAAATCATTGATATTCCCACAAAAAGGGATATGAGACTTCAAGTCTCAGTAGCTAATAAGTCCATTAGTAAATATACATGACTATTACAAGTCATTAATCTCATTAAATGGCATAGGAATGCAAATAAAATACCATGATGCACATAATAGCACATAATCACTTAGAACTACCTCCTTGGCAGCTCTAAGCACTACAACATGATATTCCTCTTGAATATCACTTAAACACAACAAACACTATAGATAATAGCATACCATAAACACTCACACCCATAGGCAATTATATAGTATGCAAAAGATATTAAAGGAGTCATTAACTACCTCAACTCTTAGCTTTGTTTCTCTTCTTTCTTTCCTTCTTTTCCTTTGCTGCAGCTCTGCCTTGAGGTTGCCGACCTTCTCCCCCTCTTCCCCCTTTATTTATTTGCTTTTTGTCTAATTTATTTTCTATAATTATTTCCTTGTATTAATTAATTAATATCATAGGTCATCAAGGGTGTGGTCAAATATGGCTGCTATGGCCAAGTGTGGCTGCTGGGATTGGTTGTCTCATTGACTCACCAATTCCCCTCAACCGACCTTCCCTTCTTCAACTGCACAAGCTTCTAATTCCCCTCTTTCATGCGCAAGTTTTCCCTTAATTATCCTAATTATTTGTTTCACAAAATATCACCAAAATATCATACAAAATATCATGAATGTCATGTCATTATCATACTATGGCATTTTGTCAAGCTATGATTGGTGGGAATGTCCCTTCTTTACTTACATAATTTCTAGATGCCAAAGGTATGCAAGAGGCGTGAGTCCTTGGGGGAGGCAGCTGCTGCCTTCACTTGGTCGAATTAGGACCAATTTAGTCACATTCTAACCATCTTCCTAACTAGTAATTTACTTAGATAGTTATTTAATCAAATTGTACTAATTATACCACATCTCTAACTCTTTAATTTCTTAATTAATTATTCAAAGTTCATTCCTCTTAGTTCACTTCATTTTTATGATAATGAAAATCACAATTACATAAGCACATATAATAGGAAGCAACCAAGAGTTCACCATTAACTTTCAATCATATTTCATCAATTATGATAAAAATTAAATTCCATAGTCCTTTAACATGTAATAAGATCATATTACAATTTATATGTGGCTATCATGAATAAAATAGATAGATGTTACATTTTCTTGGGCTAATATGCAACTATATAAATACATAATATCAATTTCATAGCTATATGTGCATGTACACATGGATATCATTCTCATACATATTCTTAATATTCTCATACTTTACATTTGTATTTAGTAAACATACTACTAATTAAATTATTCTAATGTAAATTTATATTCTTCCCTTAAAAATTTGGGATGTTACAGAAAGGACTACCAATGGAAAAGCTCATGTGCACAGTCAATCTTAGATAATACAAAATATATAACTAGATATTTATTAAGCTAGATTTTCATTGGTGTCAAGTGGGACAGCCATATAAGAAAAGGAAACGGTCCACCCTCTCATTAATAATGCAGCGTTGACCCACGATGGTGGCATTGACAAATCAAAGTCTACTCACAAAACGCGTACTTTCTTCGCTATCTAGATATAATGCAATAGGTCAAACTTAAAGTTTCAAATAAAAACGCTGTTGGTATAATGACTTCACACGATCCTTTTAGTGTTTAAAGCACTATAAATATCCCTTGTATACTCTCAACCTTTCCCATCATCACAATTCTTCAATTTCTTTCTCCCCAAAATGGTGAATCATATGAGGATGAACTTGCTAGCCCTCGTTCTAATTGGGTTAATAGTTCAAAATGTGAGAGCTCAAAATTGTGGGTGTTCTGCAAACTTGTGTTGCAGCAGATATGGATATTGTGGCACAGGTGATGATTACTGTGGCACGGGGTGCAGGGAGGGTCCCTGTAATGCTGGTGCAAGCCCACCAACTACCAGCGATGTTCCTGTGGCTGATATTGTTACTGATGAATTCTTCAATGGAATAATCTCTCAGGCAGATGATAGCTGTGCCGGGAAGAACTTCTACACTCGATCTGCTTTCTTGGAGGCTCTTAATTCCTATAACCAATTTGGTGTTATTGGATCTTCTGACGATTCAAAGCGTGAAGTTGCAGCTGCTTTTGCCCATTTCACCCATGAAACTGGACGTTAGTATACTACTTCTCTAAACATTTTTCTTCCATAATGATGTTTTTTTCTTTGATTTCATCTTTTAAATTTTTTCTAAGTTTATTAGAGGTTAGAAGCTGCTAAAAATGCCGGTGAGAGTTGATTTTATGTTTTTTGTCACATGAAAAAATAGAGATACTTAAAAGATATAAAAATGATTTTAAGATTAATAATATTTGAAAAAGTCTAATTTTTAACAGAGTAAATAATGTTATATAATTTATATAATCGATCTTATTTAATAAGATAAAACTTATTGTTATTGTTATTTGAAATGAGGTTACACAAAAGGGAGTTACATGTTATCTTCCAGAGTCTATTCTCATTTGGTGCAGTGAAGCCTCCTCCAATTTTTGTGTTGATTTGAAACGTTATGCTTCAAATTTCTTTTTAGCCAATACATATATATTATTGAGCTTGTGATTAACAAACAGAACATGTCCTCATGCAGACTTCTGTTACATAGAAGAGATTGATGGAGCATCCAAGGACTATTGTGACGAAAACAATACACAGTACCCTTGTAACCCTAACAAGGGATACTATGGTCGTGGACCAATCCAACTATCATGGAACTTCAACTACGGACCATGTGGAGAAAGCAACAACTTCGATGGATTGAATGCTCCTGAAACAGTGGCTAATGACGCCGTGGTGTCGTTTAAGGCAGCATTATGGTACTGGATGCAAAATGTGCGCCCAGTCATCAACGAAGGATTTGGTGCCACGATTAGAGCCATTAATGGTGCCCTTGAGTGTGATGGCAATAACCCAGATACAGTTCAGGCTCGGGTAAACTACTACACAGAATATTGTAAACAATTTGGGGTGGATACTGGTTCTAATCTTACTTGCTAGACGACCAAGTATATTTTACTTTGTAATATTATTTGTTGAGTCATAGAATAAAACATGAACTCGAGCTTTATGTGATTAATCAGTACTGTGTAAACTGAGTCAATGTTTGACAATTCGCTTTACATTTGAATACACAAATAATATTTGGGCTGTTGAGATAAGTTTTGATCATTTTACAATTGGGTAAAGTATTTTTTATGTTCCATTATGTTTAAAGAGCAAGCCCTCCTTAAAGAGCATGCATCTGTCAGCTGAAGTACAGGACACGTCTGCTATTTGTAACAACAATTAATTCACTTTCTTTATATTTGCCATGCGCTTTTTCCCAGTTGAATGCTTTCAGGTTTATTCTTTGTTGGCTGTCACTCTTTACATCAGTGTTAAGGATCTTACATTAGGAAACTATATATGGAACTGAATTTAATATAACCAGTTTGCATATAAAGAGCTGCTCTTTTGCAAGATCCATTTCTTCTTTCTTTAGATTCTAGTTCTGTTCTAAAACTTGGGTTGTAATGTTTTGAACTGCTATGCTTATGTAATGCCGCAGATGGACACTGTTATATTGCAATCCTGTACTCTATATTGACTTTGGATAATAATTTAGGATATACCTACGAGTTATGACAAGATGAAGATGTGGCTACCTTGGCTATTGATTTTGATGTTTTTGTGTCTGCTTGAATATTGTTTGGTATCTAGTGTTTAATGTGGCTTGATCATACTTTTGCAGTTAAATAATAAATAAAAAAAAGTCAATGGATACAATCATATTTTCCCTTGTTGCATCTGTATGCACATTTGTCGTATTCTTCTACTGGCTGACCAAATGAGAATGTGGTTTATTTTGTTCTAAATTGTTGTATTCTCTATCGCTCATCACTTTCGACCTTATAGCAGCAACAACATAGATCATGAGCCACAAGCACGTGTTTCTCAGTGTCTTGTTCAGGTGCACAATTACATGGAGCACCTATTATTCAGCCATGGATGCCCATTTTGATGTTACATTAAGCTGTGTTAACAACATTACCAATAATTCCATCTCAATTTAGGCACAATTTGAAATGTACAAGGAGGCATGTGCACATAACTTTTCCCTTGTTATATGGGAAAAGCTAATTGTACATCATATTTTGTGTACTCATATATATATATAATTTTAATTTATTTATAAGAGTAAAATTATAAAAATATTAAAAATATATAAGAAAATAAATATGAAAAGTGAGTATGAATGAATGAATGTAAAATTAAAAAGATTCATTTATTATATCAAATATCAATATAACTCATAAGTTTAAATTACTAAATAAAAATTTATAGATGTTATATCTAAAGTAAATATTATTTTTAGTACATATAATATAATTTCAATTATATAATGTCAACCCTAAGGTGTTCACTCTTATATCTAACTTGATGATAAATTATCAACATAATATTGCTGTCCTATTAAACAAAAACGAGTCTTATGAAGACAAAATTTTAGGACGCTGACCCCAAAATTTTTTAAGAGATATAGTCAAACCTTCACGATAGAATATTATATTTATATAGATAGATAGATAGATAGATAGATAGATAAATCAGAATCATGGATTGAAAGACCTGTGAAAGCAAAACGTAAAGAATATCTGCTTCAAAGTATTATTAGGAGAGTTTAATAAAAAGTTTTGAATTTAAAGTTTAAAATTATATTTTTTTAAAACTTTAAAATTTAATAGATAAATTTTATGGTCACAATTCTACTTAAGTTTAATCAAAATTAGTCAAATTTCAACATGTTGTCCAATGCTTTTTTTTTTTCTTAAAAAAAATTAAAAAAAGAGAAATTCAACTCCTATGTATGAAGTCATAAAGGATGGGTGGGTATGCTATTAAGTGGATAGATCAATTGACATGAGAATATGCTAATTTAGCTATTATTCTAAAGTTCGAGTCCTCAAATTAAATGAAATCATATATATGAAATCAATCCAATCCATAACAAAGAACCTTAAACTACATTCCTCTCCTAGTGAGAGGTTTAGCTAGACATGATCATAGAAAGAAACACACCAAATGAAAAAGAAATTCATTGTTTTAAAGAAAGACAAGGGATAAAAGTTGTTTCTCTATAGTAGATCCAAGAGTTCTTCGAGTTTTTGTTAATTTTCAGTTTCATTAATAGAGAGGATGTTCTTTTATCCTTCCAGCCACTTCCAAATACCTAAAATTAGGTTTTTGAGCCATTTATATTAACAGGCCCAAAATTTTGTAATAAGTCGAAAGGGCACTGATTTCCAGAGCTAGGGACTGCCTTTGGCTGACTTTGGTGTTGTCTCTTGGAAGTCTGGTGCTAAGCGCCAGCCTCACAACTTCAATCCTTTCCTCTTTGCCATTTTGGCACTAGGCGCCAGTTTGCCAGATTCAACTTTTCTTCGTTTGCTTCCAATTAAGTGCTTGAACTTCCGGTGCTAAGCGCTGAGCTTTCATAAGTGCTTGAAACATGTAAAGGTCATGAAAAAACACTTTCAATTAGAGTCAAATCTCTTCACAATGAAATATCCATACATTAACTAATTAAGCAAAATAACCATAAATCCTAAAGAAATAGCTAAAATTCTTATAAAAACTCACAAAATCAAATGTAAAAAGAGTTAAATTAACTCTATTTTCATAGAACTAACAAAACCTATAAAGACTGGGACAAACAAGAAAAGAGATGGAGGTGGAAGAAAACAATTGAAGACTCCAAATCAATTAAACTACCCAAAGATATCCATTTTTCTACAAGTCTTATTTGATTTGAATCTTCTATCATTGTTTTGTATGATGACTAATGATGTTTTATTTATGTTTTTCAAGCAATTTTTAACCAACTAAGATCAGAGTTTTAGACATTAAAAGAAGAGTTAAGTTCTTTTATACTATTTTGAAAGAACATGGTTAGTTATTTAAAAAAAAAATGTTAAATAATTATTCCAATACTTCTTTTTTGAACAAATAGCACTTTGGAATAACTCTTGACTTTGTTTTCCTCCTGTTAGACTTAAGCAAGTTAACAAAACAAAGAAGAAGTAGATGTAACTTTCTCATGACACTTCCAAGAAACTCATAAATATGTATGTTAAATTTTATCTTGATTTAATATCAATTAACATTATTTATTTATTCCGTGCTAAATGTAATTAATATTTAGTTTAAGTATAATGATAGCTTAGATTCTGAAAAGTTTTGTCATAAATATAATTATGTAAATAGATTTATTTAAATTGTAATTTAATATAAAAAGGAAAAAATTTCTGAGAAATAAGACATATATTGTTGGAGAGAGAAAAAAAAAAAACCTATAACGGTTCTTGAAATATAATGTGTTTTTTTATGAGTTGTTTTAAAAAAATAAAAAAATAGAAAGTTGTGTTTAAAAATTAAAAAGTCAGTACAACTTTTAAATATTTTTTATTCTTGTTTTGAAAAAAAAAGGATGAATTTGTAAAAATTGAAAAAATATCTTATAAATAATACCATAATTTTCTCTCGTACGTCATCTTGAATTGCTTTCAAACACATTTTTTAAAAATTATTTTTGAAAATAATTTTATAAAACTATTTTGAAAACAAAAGACCAAAATCAAACGATTTTTTACCGTTGCATTTTTTCACTCATGTAAAGCCATCTCTTCCTCCCTGTTTCTTCACACCATCTCGCGTTTCGCTTCTAATTTCTATTCTGTTGTCTCTCTTCCTCTGCGCTCCTTTCTCTCTCTTCCTTCTCAGTGATTTCTCTCCCCCTGCTCGGTGCTGCATCATGTGCTCTCTCTACTCTTCCCGTTACCTCCTCCTCCTGGCGAATTCTCTCCTCCACGTCCCTCCTCCGCCTCTGCGCTTTTCCTCCTCCGCTTCTTGCTCCTCCCCTGTTATCTCTTTCCTCTAAGCTTACTCCGTTTCCTAATCCGCTATCTCTTTCTCCCCCTTGTGATTTAGTACTTTTTTAATTATTTTATAATTTACGAAATGTGTTCTATCTGTATTTTTTTTGTTTAAATTTGATTTTTCTTTTTTATAATTTTTCTCTTTGCGTTCTTGATAAGAGTGGTGGAATCTCCGAAGAACACTCCATCCAAGATGTATACTGTACCGTGAAACCGTCTGGGCTAAGTGAAGGTTAGTCAAGGCATTTTCTTTTTTCCGTGATTTTTATTTCTTGCACAATATGCTCTTTAATTTGTTCTGTGTTAGTTTCAATTTAATCTTTTAGGATTCTTGCTTTTTCTTTTTTCCCTTTTTGAAGGATTGTGCTTTTTAATAGTGGGATATCAGATTAAAGGCATTGCATATCTAATCCATGGAATTGGTTTACTGTTATCATCTGATGTGGGTGATCCTCTGGACTTAGAAAGCTGAAGAAAACACTTCTTGTGTAATTGCTTTGCGTGGCTTGACAGAGTAGTGTTATTTTAGTATTTCTCTCTTAGTAATAAAGAAATGCTTATAACATTGGAGAAAGAGCTTGGAATTTCATAAAACCATTTGTGAACTAAAAAAATGAAGTGGCATCTCTACAACTGAATCTGGGTTTGAATATTTTTTTTATAGTTAAACTAAGATGATGCTGGCTAATTGTGCTGTTCTCGTTCAACACAGTAGATTTATCACTTTAAGCTATATTTATTAATATTCTGTTTTTTTGGACAATATATATATATATATATTTCTCTTATGCAAGCTGTATTTGTATACAGAGTTCATTGGGTAATGTTTTTTGGTCTCTTACAGATGAAATCATATGAATTGAAGAAATTAATTTACTGTGATATGTTTGCAAACTTAGATAATACTAAGAATGCTTCTTATGATTTTGCATCTTGTAACCGAATTTTAACACTAGCATATGATGTCATGTACGAACCACAAACAAAAGCATGTTGATTCTGGAGTATGTTGCACTAATTTTAAAGAATATGCATGACAGTGATATTTGGTAATTTTGTTAAAACAGTTCACCTTTTCTTTTTATAGAGGATGCTTTCTTGTCAAATTTAAAAGCTTTGTAGCCGGAGCTATGTATGACAGCAGCAGCATATGGGGAACATATTGCCAAACAAGTTTCTAAATATTCCCCCATTTGGTTAGTCATGTTTTACCTGGTCTAGCAAGGTTGATGACAAATTTATCTGCTATTTCCTATTTGAACATGTGTTAAATTTCCCGGGAACAGTCAATACTCATCTTAGTTGCCATCACACCAGTGGTACTGTGCCTGTTCAAAGAGCTTTATAGGTAATTTTTTTCTCTTATCACTTCGTATTGATCTCTGAATGTTGAATGCCTATTCAATTTTGATTTGAACTTTTTTTTTTTTAATTATTATACATGAAATTTCTATCCCAGGATGGTGTCAAGGAAATTGGAGTATCATTAGGCTTCACTGTTCATGAACTGGATGCTGGATCAATCATTGCCAGTGAAGTATTTCAAGTTGATGATCAGATTAAGGTATGCTTGTCTTTTTGTGCCACAAAGGATATGGTCTTCTGAACTTCTTTGCAATGCTTGTCTTTTTATGTTCATGTTCATCCCTATTTGTTAACCTAATCCATAAGTTTTCAACTGTTTGTGACTGGCTTATTAGTGACGTGTAGGCTTTACCAATGATGATGCAGTCACTGATTGTATTAACTATGCATGAATTTCCTAACAAGGAAAGTATAGTGATTTTATGTCATTTCTTTCCTTCTCCCATTTTGTTACTCCCTGCAGTGCAATGATTATGGCCAGCCATATGGTATCTTTTTGATTTCAAATATATGCCACATTATTTGTTTTTGGTTTCCCATTTTAGCTGGAGCTTTTTTTTTTTTTTTCACTCATTTGAAGATTTGCACTAATGATAAGTATCTGTCTCTCTTTTCGGTGAAACTCGAAGGCAGTTCCTGCCTTCGCTTCTCTGTACCGATTATCTTTGTAGGTATCTGATATATAAAGCAATCTCTTCCTCTATGTTTCTTCACACTATCTCACGTTCTTACCCTTTCGATTTCTGTTCTGATGTCTCTCTTCCTCTTGTGCTCCTTCCTCTCTTCTCCGCGATTTCTCTCATCCATGCTTAGTGCTGCGTCCCTGTGCTCTCCCCTCTTCCCATTACCTCCTCCTCTCGGCGAATTCTCTCCTTCGCCTCTGCACTCTTTCTCCTTTGCTTTTTGCTCCTCCCCTATTATCTCTGTTCTCTATGCTCACTCCTCTGCGTTTCCTAATCCATTATCTCTTTCCTCCCCTTCCATGATTTATTGCTTAAATTATTTTATAATTTACCAAGTGTGTTTTATATGTAATTATTCAGCAAGTAGCTTCAATTCTATGAATGAAAGCTTCAAACAGAGAGTTCGGGAGAAATTGTTTTACATCTCTTTTTGCTACTGTGTTATTTAGTATAAGCGGTTGCTGAAATATCTTGTTTTCAAGGATATTGGAAAAGCACCAACGATATTATGCAGTTTTATCATCACAGATAAAGTTTCTCTTATGATCTTTTGCTTTCTTTGTTACTACTTACTGAAAGGGTGAAAAGATCTTAAATTTGTGTGTATTAGAAAGTTAAGTTCTACTTATTTACATTAACCACCGAGCGACAGCTGTGACTCTCAGCACAGCTTAGCATAGCTGGTCTCAGATTTAAATTGTGCTCACGTCCTAAGGTCAAAGCGGCATGGAAAGCATAGCTGCTGACTCCTCATTATGAAGCTCTATGAGCAAAAGCCCGTAGGCTTATGGCTGTCTGTTGGTTTAGCGTTTAGGTGTCGTGCCTCCTTCTCATGTTGTTTTAGGTGTTGTGCCTCCTCCTCAGATAATTGGTCGGGTGGTGGACTGGCTTAGGGATCATTCTATCCCTCGCAATTATTTGTTACTACACTGCATCATAACTTTTCATTGAGAGCAAAAGTTAATGATGAATATGAACTGAGATACCAGTTGCCATTTAATCATTTGAGGCCTGACTTTAATAGTATGTAGTTTATGTAGTCCTTATTTACATATAATATCATAATGCTGGAATAGATATGAAGCAGAAAATGAAGAAATACTGTGATCAATGATTGCTTTTCTATGTTTTTCATGGCTTTTAGATGATCATTGATGGTAGCATGTATTGCAGATCTTAGTTTTAGAGAGTGGTTAGCTTGAGTGCACGCCTATAAGAAATTTACAAAATTTTGTCAGTATAATAAGTCTGTGATGTTTGATAGTGATTTAATTTCAAGCACTTTCCATCCGAATGCAAGTAAACTGTAACCATGAGTTGTATATTGATTGTGCTGAATGGTGGGAGGCAATGTAGGGCACCAACAGGCTTATTTTGACTGATAGTTTGCTTTCTTATTCCTTGAGTCAAAATTTGCAGTTTGAGTTTGTTTTACTATCTTGCTAAGTCATGTTTGTTGAACTATGCTTGTGCATAATAGTTCTTTCCTTCTCGTTGCTCCATAGATGTCTTAAAAGATTTATCATCTTGATTAAAGATATAGGAAAGCAACGAGAGATGGACAGACAATCAGATTTATTCTATTTGTGTCTACTGCTGTTGCTGTATTTTGGGTGATAATACATTTTAGGTTTATTGATGGTAGCACGTATTGCAGATCTTAGTTTTAGAGAGTGGTTAGCTTGAGTACACGCCTATAAGAAATTTACAAAATTTTGTCAGTATAATAAGTCTGTGATGTTTGATAGTGATTTAATTTCAAGCACATTCCATCCGAATGCAAGGAAACTGTAACCATGAGTTGTATACTGATTGTGCTGAATGGTGGGAGGCAATGTAGGCCACCAACAGGCTTATTTTGACTGATAGTTAGCTTTCTTACTCCTTGAGTCAAAATTTGCAGTTTGAGTTTGTTTTACTATCTTTGCTAAGTCATGTTTGTTGAACTATGCTTGTGCATGATAGCTCTTTCCTTCTCATTGCTCCATTGATGTCTTAAAAGATTTATCATCTTGCTTAAAGATATAGGAAAGCAATGAGAGATGGACAGACAGATTTATTCTATTTGTGTCTGCTGCTGTTGCTGTATTTTGGGTGATAATACATTTTAGGTTGATTGATGGTAGCATGTATTGCAGATCTTAGTTTTAGAGAGTGGTTAGCTTGAGTGCACGCCTATAAGAAATTTACAAAATTTTGTCAGTATAATAAGTCTGATGTTTGATAGTGATTTAATTTCAAGCACATTCCATCCGAATGCAAGTAAACTGTAACCATGAGTTGTATACTGATTGTGCTGAATGGTGGGAGGCAATGTAGGCCACCAACAGGCTTATTTTGACTGATAGTTAGCTTTCTTACTCCTTGAGTCAAAATTTGCAGTTTGAGTTTGTTTTACTATCTTTGCTAAGTCATGTTTGTTGAACTATGCTTGTGCATAATAGTTCTTTCCTTCTCATTGCTCCTTAGATGTCTTAACAGATTTATCATCTTGATTAAAGATATAGGAAAGCAATGAGAGATGGATAGACAATCAGATTTATTCTATTTGTGTCTACTGCTGTTGCTGTATTTTGGGTGATAATACATTTTAGGTTTATTCATATTTCTATTGTAAGTGTAGTTTGAATAATTTGAATTGTGTGTTCTTTACATGTATATATATACAAAGCTAGAGAGGCTAATTAGGCTATCTAATGCCTTGATTTTTGGGATCTTAACTATATACAATTTCCATAATACTCCCCTTAAAGCTGGAGTAGATATTGATCATGCTCAGCTTGTTACAAATGTAATTGATTCACACCCCATTTAATGCCTTAGTAAATATTTCTTCTAATTGCTCTTCTGATCAACATATCCTATGGAGATGAACTCTTCTTGAACCTTGTCACAGATGAAGTGACAATCAATTTCAATGTGTTGAGTTCCTTCTTGAAACATAGGGTTGGTGTTCATAACCGGCTTCCTTCAACAGCTGATGTATTCACACAATCTGGCATACTGAATCAGCCATAGCCCTATATTCTGCCTTAGCTACTGAACTTCCTTCTATATTTGATAGATCACCAAGAGTCAAGATCATTCCAAGGCTGTAAATCAAGTCTTTTTTTTTGTTCTGACTTCTGAGATACGTTATCAGACTGGTCAAAGTATATATTGAGCATATACTTCTAGTTCTAGAGAACACTTCTTTTAAAACTGCTATTATTTACCTGTTAGTGTTTCTTGCAACTCTAAAACTTCTACCTCAAAGATATCTTCTGTATTTGTTTTCAAAGATATTGAAAAAGCACTAATGATCATTCTACAATTTTATTATCAACGATGAAGCTTCTCTTATGATCTTTTCCTTTCTTTGTTACTGCTTATTGAGAGGGTGAAGAGATTCTAAATTTGTGTGTATTAGAAAGTTATGTTTTACCAATTTGTGCGTTTATCAACACAGCTTGGTATAGCTAGTTACTGTGCATCCGTCCAAATGATGTGAACCACAACCATTGAACTCATGCAAGAAGAAATTTGTCTTTTCCAACACCCCATTTATCATAAGACTACCAGGGGATTCTGGGCGTGTTTGGTTGATAGGAAAGGAATGGAGTTTTACTATGGAAAGTCATAAGTCGCCTGTTTGGATACTGTTTATTTAGGAAAGGAAAAGTACTTACGGCGACAGCTTTTCACATTTTTATGGAATGGGTCTATCCTCCAAAAAATGGGAAGATTGAGCCTTTCCTTCAAGAAATAAGCTCATGTTTGTGTCTATATCTCAGCCCACTTGTGTCTGTGTTCGCTTTTGTTGTCGTTGGCTATGTTGGGTCACTATTTAGCATAATAAGATGAAGCTTCAGTCTTGTTGCTTTATTCGCCAAACACGGTCTGAGTCATAATGGTAAACACGACTGGTGATCTAGTTTTTTTTTTTTTTTATTATTATTGTTTTTTAAATTTAATTTGTTATTCTATTTGGTAAATTTAGTTGTAATTTAGATTTTGCTATCTAGAATAAATTATTAAAGAAATTTGTTATTTGGTAGATTTTGATTCTAGAATAAATTATTGAAGATCCACAGTTGCTTGTACCTTAGTTTCTTCTAGAATTTGGTTTTGGCATGTGTAGTTAAATATGTCGAATGATGGCTGGGGTAGGAGGGTAGGTGGAGGATGAGAGAGAAGATTAGTGAGTGACCTATAGCAATTTTGGGATGATTTTTTCTTTTTTTTTTTTTAATTACATTTCAATTTGCTTTGTATTAGATAATCTGTATTATTGAGTTAAATCTCTTTTGATAATATATAAATTTTAATCTCTTTTTGTTTATTAAGAGTAATATCATTTTTAATTATGTTTTATTCATTGATATAAATATTTTTTGTTTGAGGACAATATAGTCTTGTTATTTCAATTTGCTTTGTTAATAGATAATATGTTTTATTGAGTTAAATCTCTTTTGTTAATATAAAAATTTCAATCTCTAAGAGTAATATTCATTAATATAAATATTTTTTTGTTTAATAGCAATATAGTCTTTTTACTCTAATTTTATTGTCCATTCTTTACATACCAAACAAAGTAAACAAACACTATTCCAACTTCCTCTCCACTTTTCATTCTACGCATAATTCATTGTTTCTCACCAAACATGCCCTTAAAACATCCCGTTTAACTTTTCCAACAACATAAATAATAATAGTCAAATTACTCCTCCTCAAACACACTTCACATACCCTACTGAAAGGGAGAACAACCACTCACCATCCCATTCTACTGCACACTCATCACTGGAAACAACAACATAAAAAATGAGTAAAGTTTTCATATTTTCATGGTTATCTGGTGTTTCAGTTAAAGATTTATTATTTTTTTATTTTTTATTTTTAGTTTAGTTAGTGTTTTTTACCATTTTTGGCTTTTGAATATGCTAAGCATATATAAAATTTTGAGCTATTTGTGTGTGTGTGTTTTTTTTTTGTAATTTTTTTTTTACAAATTTGGAAATTAAACTAATTTTGTAGTTTAAATTGAGTTTAATTATGAATTTTGAAAAATCATAGTTATAAATAAACATTTACATACTTTGTAAATAGATTTTTAATACATGATAAAATATAAAATTATTTTAAAAATTTTTCAACTAACAACATAAACTTTTACATTGAATTTGTTTTTACCATGATATTTTTTTTTTTTTTTTAATTTAAGAATCAAAAGATCAAACCATAAGTCTTCAACTAACACTTCACATAAAATATTGTGATTAAACTCGTGTCATTTGATGAATAATCTCATAATAATCACTGCCTTAAGTATTGGAGTATATGGATTGAGGCTTGGTCAATATAGGAGGTGTAAGAATTTAAACTGTAAAAAGTAGTTAAAATGGATCTTTGCGTGTAAATTATTAAGAAATTAACCTGAAATAAGCCATTTAAAGTAGAATAAGTAAGTGAGTGAGTAAATAAATAGATAAATTTATTGTACGAAATTCAAAAAGTAATTTAATATCTAAAATGTCCTCACATACAAAAAGGCTTTTCAAGCTTGTAGAGACTACTCAGGAGGTCCATTTTATCTTGTAATTGAATTTTATTTTTATTAACTTACAACAAATATAGGAAATCAATTACGAAACATATCAATAAGGATAAACATAACCATGTCAATTAAAATGATTTTTTTTTTCTTGTGTGTCCACATTTACATATGTAGAAAATAATTTTTTTTTTCTTGTGTGCCTAATTGTTAAAATTTTATATTAATTTATGAAGAAATCATTTCTAAGAAAAGCATGCTTGCATATGCTTAAAATTTTATAAATAAGAATGAGATTTTATTAATTAAAGAAAACTTGTGGAGACAGTGAAATCTAAGCCTACTTTTATCAAATCTTCGGTGATTGAAGAAAAAAAAAAATATTGACTAAAACATTAGCAGCATATGTAAGTAATTAAACTCATCTTTACACATCTAAATGTACATTCATTTATTTTAGTTATTAGACGATACAAAGTGTATAATAGAAAGTATAAATATCAAACCGATAACCTGAACAAAGAGTAGATGAGCATGTTTAG
Organism: Bauhinia variegata; assembly: GCA_022379115.2. Lineage (NCBI taxonomy): Eukaryota > Viridiplantae > Streptophyta > Magnoliopsida > Fabales > Fabaceae > Bauhinia > Bauhinia variegata. The sequence goes on from CM039432.1 coordinate 8,662,837, forward strand.
AAAGATTCAAAGTTGTAGACTGCAAATTTAAGATTAAAACTTGAACTGAAATTTTAATAACAAAAAATGGAAAGCATAGGCAACTGCACTTTACCTTGACTCAATGGAAGTTCTATGGAGTTTGTCTCCTCTTGAAAGTATACTCTAATGACTTGCGTTGAATTTATAGTTTCTTTTCTCTAGTATGATAAACTTGCTTAGGAACATGTTCTGTCCTAATAATTCCACATTAATATTAACATTCATGTGTACTTTTTTTTTTTTTTTTTACCATTCATTGAATTATATAGATGCTTTGAGACCAGCTTTCGAGCATTACTGATGTATACTTGCATGCCATATCATTGCGTATCCTCGAGAAGAGTTTTAGCTACCGTTATGAGAATGAATTTAACTTAAAAACTTACAAAAGCCATCAAATAATTGTGTCAAAAAGACAAGAACTAAAGAGTTCCCACTCATTCTGTGGGTGCAAACTATTTATTTATTCTAAATAAGTAGAAAATGTGAACTGATGTATATAAGTAGGGTTGTTATGTAAAAATTTACCAGAATTACAGAAATTATTATGTTCACAAGTATTCTCATCTTATATTAAAGTAAATCTAATCTTATTTGAAAATAAAGAGTAATTATAATTATTTTTCCTTTCAACGTATGTTTTTATATAAGTTCAAACTTTTAACATTGGAGAGGCCCTCAATTATTACTAAACTTAGTCTGTTTATCAACTAAGTTTTTCCTTGTTAGAAGTTATTTATAAATTTAAAGCTATAAATAAACTAAGATGTATAAAATGTATTCAATATGTAAATAGGTAACTCTTAAGAATATATTTAATTTCTAACCAATCCAAAGGAAGTGGAACAATGAATGAAAAGAGAAGAAGCCAAGAAGCTTGCGCATCTGGTCTTCTGTCTCAAGGGTGGATGAATCGAATGTATCTTTGGTGTTCCTACGCTACTAATCTCTTTGGAAAATCGCAATAACACAATGCGAATAACTTGGAAAAAGTTATTCCTCTCCTATGCAATATACTCTGTTGATTTGAAGGCTTTAAGCTAAAGTCATGCTCCTAATATATTCCTTATGAGAACTGTTGGTGCCAACTGCTCACAATTGCTAACACCACCAAACTTTCAACAACACAGCGCCACATGATATAGGCATCACTAACAAAACTAGCTTGCTAGCTAGCATTGCTCTAAATAAAAAGACTTGTGCAAAGAAAACCCAAATGCAAAAAGTCTAGGGAAAATATTGATAAAATGGTTAGATTATCATAACTAAAAGTTTGCCCACCATGTAGCCAAACATTGTTGCCGTTATATAACTAGAAAAAAAAAGTGTGCCTCGTAAAAATTTCAACAAATAGTTTAAAGAAATCATGGCAACAACTTTTTTAGATCTCCAATCCCAATATATCAAGGTATTAGATATGCAAGAGTGAGTTGGAGTTGGAATAAGAAGAAATTTTATGTTAGAAAAAACTGAGATTTGAGATAGATATATAAGTATAAAAAACATAATAACTCAAAATCTTAAGATTTTGTGTTAGTATGTGATATCAGTTTATTTGTATATTCTCTCACAAATTGTCTTTTTATGCACTTCTTTCTGATCATGACACAAGGCACTTGTGAAAATAATTATAGGAAATTTCAAAATTGATGCTGAATACTTTCTTGCTTGAGCGAAAATTATGAAACAAACAAAATATCAACCACAATCATTTGTAAAATAACAACTATCAATTAGAAAGTAACAGGAATTTTACAGTCAAAATATGTGATATTGTTCTTTTATCTCATAAAATCTAGCAAAGTCTTCCAGAGAGAAAATCAGCTGACTCTTAATTTCATCTTTTAACAACTGTTGATTTGCGGATGCCAGTAATATCTTGCAGCCTCCATGAGTATCACCAAATGGAAATCCCACTTGTTCCATATCGAAGCCTTGGAAAAGATTATGGAGTATGATAAGAATTCTCCGCTTTGTCCTTTTCCTCTCACATATTTGCCCAGCTCGATCAGCTATGATGCTTCTCCGAGTTAGATAGCAAAGCAACCTATACATTATCCCTTCCGATAGTATCATTTCCAGGTTACTCTTGTTTGTTAAATCTGCAACAACAACTTGATCAAATAAGTTGTCTGTGCTAGCTCGCCTCGAAGCTTTCTCTATTAGATTCCATATTTCAATCTTGTCCTTTCCGTATAGCCCAATCACTTCAATATTGGCATCACGCAGCTCCTCCATTACAACTTCCAGAGCTGGCTTAATCCTCTTCGCATCACCACAGTTCACATGAGTGGCAAGATGCAAGTTGTGGAATCTTCTAGGTCTGTCAAAACTTGTTGATATTGGCGAGTTCGGGTTGATTTTGCTCAAATGATACCTGCCATCAAAAACTCTACAAAATTATACCTGCCATAATTTTCATATTCAAGGTAAACGAGGACAAAAGGAAACGCAGCCCCCTTACTAACCAATCCAATATGCAATTATGTTGAGAATGGGTTAGCATCTTTATCTTTTTTCTCATTTTTTGTCGTACTCTTTTTTAATAGAATTGTTTAAACTTTATTGATTTCTCAAAAATTTATAAAATAATTTTTTAAAAATAATGTAGTAATACTTACAACAGTATTATTTTATGATTTTTTGATAAATTGAAAAAAGTGACTTCATCAATAAATGTTAATTCTAATTAAACTATTTTATTTTTAATGAGAACTTCCTCACCTTTTGGCATCAATCAGATCATCCATTGCAACTCCCAGAGCTGCCTTAAACCTCTTTGGATCACCATAGTTCACCTCATGCATACTCATTATGGGAACACGCAGCTCCTCCATTAGTAGAAAAACTAATTCTAACAAAAGAAAAATATATATATTAGACGATATATAGTGTATAATAGAAAGTATAAATATCACAAAGCATAGATGAGCATGTTTAGAAAGATTCAAAGTTGTGGACTGGCAATTTAAGATTAAAACCGCAATTGAAATCTTTGGTAACAAAAAATGGAAAGTATAGGCAACTACACTTTACCTAGACTCAATGGAAGTTCTATGGAGTTGGTTTTAATGACTTGGGCTGAATTTATAGTTTCTTTACTCTAGTATGACACAACTTGCTTAGTAACATGTCCTGTTCTAATTATTCCACATTAATATTAATATTTTAAATTATAGTTTAGGGAAAACTTAAAAAAGAAAATAAAACTCTTAAACTTTGTGTCATTTGTACTTTATCTTTATAACTTTCAAAACATACACTTAATTCTCTAAAATTTTTTAAAGGTGTGTATCACCCAAGTTTTAATTTCTGTTAAAAATTTAATAAAAAAATATTTATATCTCATCAGCTTTCGTATTTCTAACAATTGTTTCTATTTATTTGTCAAACAAAAAAGATTAATAAAAAATAATGTAATATGAATGTCACTTTCCTATTAAGTTTTTAACAAAAATTAAAGTTTTAAGAAATATTTACATTTTAAAAGTTTAAGAGAATTAAGTGTATATTTTTAAAGAATACAAATGACACAAAATTGATGAGGTGTTTTTGAAGTTTTTCTTTTAATTTATTTAACTTCTTTTGGTATAAAAGTTTATTTTATTTTATTTTATATGTGTGGATAACTTTTGATTATTTATTTAATATATTTTTTGGTTTTAGTTATTTTAAGTGAAGTAGGAAATTGCTTAGTATCAATTTTGAAATTACATATATCTTGACAACTATAACGATGGACTGGGATTGGAAATCTGAAAAGCATATTTCTATGAATTCTTTCAATCAAATCCAAATGTTTAGCTCTTATAAATTTAATCAAACTTATGATAAATTTTTTATCTGATATTTGATCAATTTCTTAAATAGAACTTTTGCATTTCAGATTTCTTCTTATTAGGAGACTCTTTCTTTAAGAGCAGTAGTACAAGTTAGTTAGAGAGATACCATCATCCTTGACGTAAATATTGTTACAGCTAGATGACATCAATGTTTGAGTTGAGAATCAATCTTTTTTTTTTTTTTAAGGAGAATCAGTTAATTTTTTTTTAATAGGAGAATCAATCATTCTTTATCTTTGATCTTCTTTTTCTTCTCATAATATTATTTAGAGTAAGATCTCAATTTAAAAATAATATCTAAAAAAATTCCATGAAGTATATTATTATAAATTAAATTTTTAAGTATTCAGTTGATATAATCTTATATCTTAAATAATAAATTGGGGTTTTAAGCTAAGTTTTTTCGCTAATTTAAAGAGAAAAAAAATATAAAAATGGTTGAAATGCCTCCTCATTGCAAAATGACCAAACCTCTTTCCTATTTATTCAACCCAAAAACTAATTTAAAGAAAATTTAAAAAAAAAAATAGCAACAAAAGAATATCGCTCACTGATTATTGCTTTTTTTATTCAAAAGATATATTTTAAATTTTTTTATCATATATATAAGTTTTTTTTACAGTAAAAATCATTTATCATTTATTTACAAATACACCATTCTCTCTTCAACGTTATTGGCATTGGAATACTATCATTCTTACTCTTTTTTCTTTTAATGATTTTAATTAAGGATAATTTTAAAATATTTGATAAAATTTAAAAATAACAACAATGAACTAATTTTAATTTTTAGAGTATAATACTATTTTTATTCTTAAAAATAAAATAAACCTTTTATATGTGTAACATCTCAAAATAAAGTTTTTAAAAATTAAAGTATGCTCAAATAAATCATTTGATACACTTAAATAAAACTCTTCGTACATAAATAATGACTTATCTTTTAAAGTATTTTAACTTTTGCAGATTTTATCTAATTATTATATTAGTGTGAGAATTATCAAATTTTAAAAAAATTTTGAACCGCGAAAATCGTTTTTACTCTAATTTTTATCAATTCTTAGCGGTAAAAGTTTGTTAAAGAGAGATGCCGTCATCCATGGCGTCAATGTTGTACAGCTTGATGACGTCAATATTTGATATGAGAATCGATCACTCTTTCATCAGCACCATTTTTTTTTCACTTTTTTTTTTAAAATTTTTAATTCTTGTTTATTTAAAGTTTTAAATCCTTTAAACAATTATAAAATTTAAAATGTAAAAGGAGGTATATATAAAAGAGTGTGCACGCAACTATCTTACATTGATGTAAGAGTAGCACCCTAGGATTGACATCAATATAATTGAAACTATCTTATATGTATTCAAAATAGCATTTACTTTAGATATAAATCTATAAGTTTTTATTTTAAGGGAGAGTCTAATTGACTTCAAGTAATAAATAAGGTTAGACTACCTTATTTTATGTGACTTAATCATAATTATTAATAATGTAATAGATGGTAAATATCAACTTATCTTTAACTTGAATATTTTATTTTATTTTTTTCTCAAATTGAATCACATAATTATTAAAACTTACATAAAATCTTGTCTTTATTTTATTTTATTTTTATTTTTATTCTCCTCACTTCCTATCCCCCTCTCCCCTCTCATATCTCCTATTTATTTCTCTTTACGTACAAGAGAAAAATTACATACTCAAATTTTTTAAAAAAAAAACAACTAAAAAACAAAAATAATTATCAAAGCTATCCATTATAATTTTTTTTTATTTAACACTTGTAGCCATTCTTTATTTGCAAATAATATCTTCCTTCAATTAAAAAAAAATCTTTTTTTCTTTAGATGAGAAATAAAAAAAAGTTCTTTCTCACCCAAATATTAATCTATATTTTTTCATAAGAAGCATGGTTTTATCTCATATGATAGGTTACATAGAAAAGGACTAGTTTGAATTTTAGATTTTTTTTATGGATAAACATGGAATTATTATTTTTTATTTAATCTCTTTATAAATAGGTCATTTAATTTCAGTACATTTAATCTCTTTCTTCCACAATTGTAAGTAATATCTGCATATAATGATCTGTGACATTTGCAGGAATTAATGCATCAAATATGTCTGTATATGGCAAACGAATAACAAGACCATAATGATATGCAATTACATAGCTATATTAGTCATAAATAATAAAAATATTTCATACATCCAAAATGGGAAACATATTCAGCCATGTATACATTAAATTTAGCATGACCCTTAATTAATGTGTACAATAAAAGGAACCCAAAAAAAATTTTTCTGTCAACATTGGATTTCCATGATACTTGTGAAAAAGGATACTAATACGTTGTGTTTTAGATCTGATATTCCATAGGTCCCTTCTTCAACCTATAAATGGTTGAAACTACAGTAAATGCACTTATGATAACCCAATTAGTTAAGTTAGAATTCCACAAGCAGCCAAATCTCCAGGGTTTTGCTGCTTGAAGGAAAGCAAGAAGTGATGAATATCTTCTAAATTATAAAATAATGATATCTAAGAAAACTAACATCAGAGAAAATGATATTAGCTCTGATGAAACCACTATATAAAGTTATATCTTAGTAATGGATACCTCAAACCAAAAGATTTTGCTTAGAAATTTTTTATTAATAAATTTTAAAATGTTTTAATTGATATAATTCATACTCAATATATCTAAATTTAGTTAAATTATCAAATTAATAAGCATGACACTTGTTATTATTGAAAATATATATTAAGTGTGGTCTTAATTTAATTATTTATAAATTATTTTTTAGATATTAAGTATTTCAATAAATTGTATTGGTTAATTTTATTTTAGTTAAAAGATATATTTTTTTATCTATTATTAGTGTTAATTAGATGATGTGAAACTTTTTTTATATTTTCTTAAAAAATAACTTCTAAGGAAAAAGTACTATTGACATAAAAAAATTTGTTAAATAATAAATTAAATTTTATTATAAAGGATGAATGAAGAGAGAAGAAATGGTAGAAATTTAAAAAAAAAATTAAGGGAGAATGAAAATTAAAATTTTAAAGGAAATAAGAATTAATTTATAATAAATAAAAATATTATTACAAAAATTTATATTAACTATTAATGCTAATAATAAGTTCATTAAATACGTAAATTTTACTATCATACATATTTTATCATTTTAGTGACTCATATAAAATAAGGTAATTTAACTTACTAAATTTTTCTTTATTTTAATAATTTAAATTTATGAGTTATATGAATAATTTTTTGACATAATAAATGAGCCTTTTTGATTTTCTGTTGTCACTACATGCATGCCATATCATTGTGTCTCCTATTTTACTTAAATTAATTAATCAAGGACGTTGCCGATGACCATGAATGTACGATAGACGGAAAAATCGTTGCCCACAGGTGAGGTGGCTATACATTGATGAACCAGCGTTGTGATATAAGATATATATGATTAATTTAAACAAATTAAACATGATAGAAGGAAAAAGTAATGACTGGAAGAATATGGACAAACAATCACCCCAACGATACTTTTTTCATTGTAAATGATTTAAATTTAATATCACATTAAATACTAAATCAGTTTTATGTAATATTTTCTAAAAAAGTTAAAAATTTATCAAAATACTTAAAAAATCTCAAAGTCAAAATTTTTTATTATTTTAACCCGTAACAACTTGTAAGACAGAAGTCACCGTCTGAACTAAGGTGAGAAAAACAATTACAATTGCAGCACAAGTAGCGAGAGTACGCCAAGCAGTGTTACAGTAATCACGTTTCAAAGTTGCTTTCCTTTTGCGCCACCGATTTTCGCAGAAGGCATCCAAGTCCTTGTGGAGATCAAGGTAAAATGGATTGGAACTTACAATGGTAACATTTTTCAGGAGACTATTAAACAATTTGGCCACAGCATCATTATCACCCAACCAATTAACCACTATTTTATTTTGAACCAAGATATCCACATCATTCTTAGTGTTGATAAGGAAATACATAACACTGATATAGTCAGTTATGTAGGAACTATATGGGTAGTGACATTGCTCTAAAGCCACCATGTTAAGATACAAAACTTCAGTGGTATCCACTATTTCAATTTCTGGGATTCGAAGGCATCCTCTTGAAAAGTGCAGGCCAAGTTTGCACTTGCTTGTATGATTGACTTGAAACGTCACTCCTGCTTCAAGTAACTCGGTTGCGGTTTGAATTCGTGCAATTTTTCTGTGAGAGACCTTTTGCAGTGTATTTGATGGTTGTAAGTTAAACGTTCTAAGCAGATCAGTGAAGTGGCTTATTGTAAAATCAGGCTTTAGATCCTGTGTGTTATAATACTCAAAGTACTTTATTGAGAGCTCAAGAAATGAGGGAATATGACCTTGGGGAGGGTCAGATGTTAGTTTGTATACCGTTTCTAGAAGAAAGAAAGGAACTTGATTCTCAAGTAGCAACAAGTCAAGTCTCATGTTGGTACTCAACCAAGGTTTCAACACAGTATCACGGTCATAATCTGTCCATTCGTCATGGTAGAACTTCCAGAAGAGCTCAACTATGAAACAAGCATCTACTAATGTTACCCTGACAAGTTCCTCTTTGTTCATCTCAAAATTCTCCGAGTAAGAAAGACGAAGTTTTGGTTCAGCCTTTTCCATGGAGCCAATTAAAGCCTCCAATTTTATCTTGGTTCGAGCAACAAATTGCTTAAAATATACCCTTTTGCACCTCTCCATGTTTTGCAGACTCTTATCACAGTGGTGAAGTGGGCCAATGGAAACAACATTAGGGGTATATGCTTCTAAATTTAATTTGCGCATATGATAAGGTACCCTATAGATGCAACATTCAGGTCTTGGAGATTGTGGTTCAGCCATGATAGCCTCAACATCAATCACCAAATTAGTGTGGTTCATGTTAATTTTGCTGCTATAAAAATTAAAATAGAGGAATTATTAACAAATGGAATGGTAAAGATGCAGAGAAAATAGAAGGAAGCCAAGAATGTTATGCACCTGACTATATATTCCTTGTTAATTGTGAGAATTGAAATGAGAAGAGAAATCCCACGGTATTATTGCCTGTGCTCCAATGCAATAGCCTTGATGTCCCTACACTGCCTTCAACTGTGAGGTGAGAATTAAATCCCAATATATTCCATGTGCTCCAAATGTATTTCTTGTAGCTCCTGGCTATGTTGAGATCGAATCTGGGATACCAGGTTAAACCTCACAGGAGTTCATATGACCTGCAAGAAAAATGGATAACACCTCGGACTTTGTTTGGTGATCAGTTCAGGAGGCAGCTGAAGAAGGGAAATGAATAATCAATCGAAAGGAGTGAGTGCTGTTGTACCTCGAGTGGGATCCAATCTATAATTGAAAAAAAAAATGTGGGCCATTCTCTGAAAATGCAACCAACGGTTACTATTAGTAATGACCGGAAGTTATTTTAGTTTAATTTTACTTACCATTTTCTTTCTAAATATTTCAACCTAATTGAATTTAACCGACTCAAATTACAGCATTTCAGTAATTTTCTTTAAACTCATTGAAAATCGGTGAATCACACGTTGTCACTTTTTTCTTTTTTTCGCTAATATTATATAAAAATAAAATTAATTAAAAATAAAAATAAAAGATTATATAAAACAGTTGATTTTATCCCCTATTTTTGGGCCAACGGTGGAGACCTTAGGCTTCTGGTCCAAAGTCAAAGTAACTAGAGAGCCACCCACCCTTTGATGAAAAAACGTCGCGACACGGAAGGGTATAATAGTGAGTTTGACTAGTCGGCACCGGTACGGAAATTTAATCATTCGCCCCTTTCAGTCTTCTCGACGGTTTCTCGGAAAGTCACTTAAACAACTCTGGTGTTTATATAAAAGTACTACAATAATATATAAAAAATAGATAATATTAATTAAGAATAAATATAAAAGAATAATTTTAAAACTTTGTAAAATATTTTATATTAAAATACAGTGAAATTTTTTATAAAAGGTTTATAATATAAAAAAATATGAAACGAAAATAAAATTAAAATGTTGTACTAATTTTTTATTAAAATAAAAATAATTAATTTTAAGAACTTTATATTGACATGATTAAAAATATCTTATAAAAAGCAAGTACTTGAGAAATCATAAACAGGAATAGTGTTGGTATGGTAGTAAAGCTATAATATAAAACTTTAATGATCATCCAACACGTGTAAAAGCACTATAATAAGTTAAGTGGAAAGTACGTGTGAATGAATGAAAGGAAAAGAAAAAAGAGGCATGACTAAATAGCTCTATTCAAAGAATTTCTTCACCACCTCGGTACCTGATATGGAATCCATTGTATACTTCCTGGATATGGCCAAATAGCTTGGCCCCATTGTATGCCTAACATTACTCCGCTACTGAGAAAAAAATCTTATAGATATTAAATTGAGCTAGTCTAGTCTAGGTAAATGGGAAAAGACAATTGAATTCTTCTTGCCCTTTTTCATTGAATTTATACAGGAATGCAGAAACTATAGTGTTGGTTTGGCAAGGAAATAATATAAATATTTCAGTGACCCTCCAACACGTTGTAAAAGCACTATGTATACTTTGTGGATATGCAGAGTCCTTTTTAAAGAAACTCTCCGATACTCATATGGAATCCTATATATAATTTGTGATATGCAAAGTCCTTTTTCGTGATTTTTCAAGTAATAAACAAAAAGCCCCACAACATAGTCATTTGTGGGATTTAATTTTTGTTAGGCATTTTTCTGCTGAGAATGATGGAAATTCACTTTAAAAATATAAGTGATTTTATTTATAAGTATTTTAAATAAATTATTAAATGCACCCAATAGAACCATAAGCTAGTAAAAAAAATTAAATACTCATTTATGATTTTTTTTTGAAAAATTTCAATAGTACTTAATATAAGATTCTTTATAAAATTCTAAAAGGATTTATTGGTTTGCTTATATTCACCCTATATCATTTCTAACACTTTTTTTAATTCTAAAATATTGATTAACATAAATTTTTATTTTAAATAAAAGTAAAATTAGAATATTATTTTACAAATAACTTGCATATAAAATGCAAAATAAATTTTCAACACCATTAATTCACCATTAATGGGGGGTGTTTCCTTATTTTCATTTCGTTACATCACAGCATGGAGATTCATATATCTTAAAAACAAACCAAAGATTCACATGTAAAATAGAACAAACTGTTTGAACAAATGTGAAAAAACAATAGCTGTTGCAGCACAAATAGTAAGAGTGTAGCAATAATCACTTTTCAGAGTCGCTCCCTTCTCGGTAGTTTCTTGGAAAGTCCCTCAGTCTTCTCGGTCATTTCTTGGAAACTCACTCAGTCTTCTCGGTAGTTTCTTGGAAAGTGACTTAAACAACTCTGGTGTTTATATAAAAGTGCTTCCACAAACGTCCTCAATAACTTGTGAGTTTGCATCATAGATTCATCAAACGGAAGATCCTGCTAGCATTTCTCCATGGACGACTCAGGTAATTTGTGAGCATCCATTTTTCAAATTCTAGTCTGCATGCCTTTCAATCTTCTATCTACTGTGAATTCCAAATCAGGGGGAAGCATAAATTAAAAGAAGAAAAGTAAATGCAGTTTAATTTATTAACATTTGGATTCCAAAATTAGGTACAAGAGAATAGCTATTTAAATAAGTGAACCCTGTGCTGCTCCTTCCATTTGCAGGGGAACTCAATACGCAAGGGGGAGGTTATCTGCCGGGGTTTGAAGGTAAGTTTGCTTCCATTTTTCTTGAAAAAGAAAAATAATAATTCCATGTTTATCATGTCTATAATTATCTTACAAATTATAGTTCTCTATGTCCAGTCAATAGTGAAATTAAAAGTAAACTAATAAGAAATTTGCAGAAATAGGGCTTGGATATTTTAAATAAATAAAAGTGTTTCTTTATTCTAGTATTTCAGTAGTTGTTTTAGCCTTTAAGAATCTTTTAGTTATTTGATATTATGTAGATCATGTTTTTAATAGTGACTTATTTTAGTAGAATTTCTGTTATGTATTAGCCTATTTAATAAGCACAAGTTTTAATTGAATAAACAACATAGAAATGTAATTTTTTTTGTTCCAAATTCTCGTATGCTAGCAGACTTAGCAGGGACCCTTAACGAACCAAATATGTTCATATGTGACGACTCAGGTAATTTGTGAGCATCCATTTTTCAAATTCTAATCTGCATGCCTTTCAATCTTCTATCTACTGTGAATTCCAAATCAGGGAGAAGCATAAATTAAAAGAAGAAAAGTAAATGCACTTTAATTTATTAACATTTGGATTCCAAAATTTGGTACATGAGAATAGCTACTCAAACAAGTGAACCTTTTGCTGCTCCTTTCATTTCCAGGGAAACACAATACGCAAGGGGGAGGTAAAGTCCGCGGTCAAAGTTTACCCGGAAGATTTTTCAGTAAGTTTGCTTTCATTCTTCTTGAAAAAGAAAAATAATAATTCAATGATTATCATGTCTATAATTATTTTACAAGTTATAGTTTTTCATGTTTTTAAGATTCAATCAATAATAAAATTAAAAGTTAACTAATAAGAAATTTACAGAGATAGCGCTTTGATATATTAAATAAATGTGTTTTTTATTTTAATATTTCAGTTGAAGTTATCCTACTCTTTGAGAGTTTTTTTGTTATTTGATATAATGTAGATCATGTTTTTTAGTTTAATTTTACTTACCATTTTCTTTCTAAATATTTCAACCTAATTGAATTTAACCGACTCAAATTACAGCATTTCAGTAATTTTCTTTAAACTCATTGAAAATCGGTGAATCACACGTTTTCACTTTTTTCTTTTTTTTGCTAATATTATATAAAAATAAAATTAATTAAAAATAAAAATAAAAGATTATATAAAACAGTTGATTTTGTCCCCTATTTTTGGGCCAACGGTGGAGAGCATTGGCGTCTGGTCCACAGTCAAAGTAACTGGAGAGCCACCTACCCCTTGATGAAAAAAGTCACGACGCGCAAGAGTATAACAGTGAATTTGACTAGTTGGCACCGATAGTGAAATTCAATCATCTACCACTTTCAGTCTTATCGACAGTTCCTTGGAAAGTCACTTAAACAACTCTGGTGCTTATATATAAGTGCTACAATCATACATAAAAAATAGATAATATTAATTAAGAATAAATAAAAAAGAATAATTTTAAAATTTTGTAAAATATTTTATATTAAAAACTAATTTTTTTTATAAAAGGTTTATAATATAAAACCAAAAGGTATTAAACGAAAATAAAATTAATTATTTTTTTATAAAAATAAAAATAATTAATTTTAAGTACTTTTTATTGACATGATTAAAGATGTCTTATAAAAATTACCATAGCAAGTAAGTACTTGAGAAATCATAAACGACAATAGTGTTGGTTTGGCAGTCAAGCTATAATATAAAATTTTTAGTGACCCTCCAACACATCATAAAATAAAAGCACTACAATAAGTTCGGTGGAAAGTATGTGTGAATGAATGAAAGGAAAAGAAAAAAGTGGCATAGCCAAATAGCCCTATTCAAAGAATCTCTCCACCAACTCTTTTGTCGGTACCTGATATGGAATCCATTGTATACTTCCTGGATATGGCCAAATAGCTTGGCCCCATTGTATGCCTAACATTACTCCGCTACTGAGAAAAAATCTTATAGATATTAAATTGAGCTAGTCTAGTCTAGGTAAATGGGAAAAGACAATTGAATTCTTCTTGCCCTTTTTCATTGAATTTATACAGGAATGCAGAAACTATAATGTTGGGTTGGTAAGGAAATAATATAAATATTTTAGTGACCCTCCAACACGTTGTAAAAGCACTATGTAAAATTTGTGGATATGCAAAGTCCTTTTCAAAGAATCTATCCACTAACTCTTGTCGATACTGATACTCGATATGGAATCCTATGTATAATTTGTGGATATGCAAAGTCCTTTTTCTTGATTTTCCAAGTAATAAACAAAAAGCCCCACGACAAAATAAACTTTCTTCCTATTAGTTTAATATCTTTTTTCAATTCTAAATTGTGATCATGCTTCAAAAGCGATGAAAAAAGATGAAATAGAAGAATAATTTCATTTGGTAAGAAGTGAAAGCAAGAGAAGCACGGTATCCTTCAGGTTCCGGATTCTACTTTCTATTGACAGACTAATATTCTCTAAAGACAATGCAGTTTTGATGTACAAATGGAATGAAAGTCACTTGGAGAGGAAGAAAAGAATGAGGACAGAGCGTGAAAACATTCATTATTGTAAAAAAACATTCATCTTATCAAAAAGAATACTGTATCTAGATTTGAAATCAAAAGAGGTTTTTTTACTAAAACCATTAAACAATTTAGCTGCAACATGATTATCTCAAAACCAATTAAAAAATATCTCAATTTCAACCAACACATCTACATCCTTTTTAGTGTTGATAAGAAAATCCATGAGATAAACATAGTCGGCTATGTAGCCATCCTTAGGGTAGCGACGTCGTTCTAAAACCAGCATAATTCAAAACAAAATTTTTGGATCGTCTGATACTTACATATCTAATATGCAATTACTTTCATTATATTTTAAATTTTCCCCACTGGTAAGCTTGGGCCCCATCGTATGCCTACCGTTACTCCTCTACTGAGAAAAAGTCTGGTTTCAGTCAACTTCGAACATCTGGAGTTCGCTTTTTAGTGTTTTCAGGATTTTGGAGTGGGTAGCTAATGATTCATCCAATGAAGCAATGGAGGATGTAAGTTGGAATTCCATGGGTTGGACGCCAAAATAGCGCCTGGTATTGGGAAATGTTTTTGTTAAAACGATTCTTCAAAATACAATAATAAAAGAAAACATAAAAAAATTATTCAGTATTTTCAAAAATTGGTCTATTGACAATTTTATGATTTTTTTACAAGAAATTATTGATGATTTAATAAAATTAATTAAAAAATTTATATGAAAATAATTATTAGTACTTTTAATAATACTAATAAGAGCATTGATATAATATTAATTAAGAATTATTACTCAATAACTCAGAAAACAAAAAATACATTTTTTTTTTAAATTTCTTTTAGAAATGTTTTTGCAAAAGTATTTTCTAAAACACCTGCAAAAACACTTTTTAAAGACAAAAATTATTTGTAATATTTTTTTCCAAAAAAATGTAAGAAACCGATACATTTCAACACGATGATTTTCAAACCGATACATTCCGACACAATGATTTATAAAACACTAAATTTTTTTATAAAAGATTTATAATATAAAAAAAAAAGTATTAAACAAAAATAAAATTAAAATGTTGTACTAATATTTTTATAAAAATAAAAACAATTAATTTTAAGTACTTTTGATTGACATGTATATTTGGATTGAAGATGTCTTATAAAAATTACCGTACCAAGCAAGAACTTGAGAAATCATAAACGGCAATAGTGTTGGTTTGGTTTGGTAAGGCAAGGCAAGAATATAAAACTTTAATGAACCTCCAACACGTCGTAAAAGCACAATGTATACTTCGTAGATATAGAAAATTCTTTTCTGTGATTTTGCGAGTAATAAACAAAACGGCCCGACAAGATAGCCATTTGTGGGATCTAACTTATTTATTAGATTTTTTATTTTTATTTTATTTAACAGTATATAAATTTATTTTAAAAATATATCGTGTGATATTATTTTTAAGTAATTTAAATAAATTATTAAATATGCTCAGTAAAAAGTTAAATATTTATTTATAATATATTTTTAAAATTTTTTTAATAATACTTAATATAAATTTTTTACAAAATTTTTAAAAAACTCAATTTTTTTTTATATTCACCTTTTATTATTTTTAATTCGAAAGTTTCAATCAACATAAATTTTAATTATAAGTAGAGATAAAATTAGAATATTATTTTACAAATACAGAATGCAAAACAAAAGGGAATCGTTTTTAAATACATTTTCAGTAAATATTTTCAAAAGAAACTAAAAACAAAAAATACAAAATAAATATTAAAACAACTAAAACTTATTAAATCAAATTTTATAATGTTTTTAAAAATACATGAAATAGACATAAATTTTTTTCTGTAAAAAGTCAATAAGAAAACGCAAATACAATTTAACGAAACCTCATTGAATTAAATTTCGTAAAAATATTTTTATAAATACACTGAATAAATACAAATTATTTTTTATAAAAATTTAATAAGAAAACACAAATACATTTTGACAAAAAAGATAGAAATACGTATTTACTAATATTTTCAAAATTAATTTTGTCCTTAATTTAAAATACACTATATTTAGACAAAAAAAGCAAAAAAACATTTTGACAAATAAATGGATTTGAACAAAAAAAACACTAAAAAAGAAAATAAAAATGGACAAAATGAATAGAAAATTATTTTTAGTAGTTTAAAAAAAGTCAATTAAAATAAACGACAAACACATTTCGACAAAATTGATTTCCATCAAAAATGAAAAAAAATTGGAAATATTTTCAAAATACACACTAAGAAAGAAAACAAAGAGATTATTTTCAATTAAATAAATATAAAAACAACTGATAAAGTTAAAATTGTGTTGCGTGAAAATTATTTTCAATATTTTTAAAAAATAGTAACAAAAATAAAAATACATTTTCATTAAGAAAGTTTAAAAATATACAAGTATATGTAAAATAATTAATGTTTCTTACTTAATATTATTTTATTTAATATTCAAATTAATATTCTTATTAATGTCACTTTTTTATCTTATTAAAGTTTATTAGAATTTAAGATTTTATAAATAAAGTTAAAAGTTAAAATTTTAAAATTTTAAGTTTTTAATATATAATTAGTGTTTATGGTTAAAAGTATAACTTTAAAGTCCCTTGTTAAAGTTCATTAGAATTTTGAAATTTAAAATTTATGATTTATAATTAGTACTTAGGATTTATAGTAAAAGGTTAAAATTCACATTTAAATTTTAGATTTGACAATTTCAGTTTAAGATTTAAAATTTATAGATAGGGTTTAAGGTTAATATTTAACATTAAAATTTTAAAAATTAATAAAAAGAAAAATTTTAAAACATTAATAAGAGCATTAATATATATTAATTAAAGATTATTAAGAAGTATTAATTTTAAAACATAAAATTAATAATTCACAGATTTATCTGAAAAAGTTTATATGAAAAAAAAAATTTGGATAAGTCATTAATAATTAATTTTAAGTACTTTTTATTGACATGATTAAAGATGTCTTATAAAAATTACCATAGCAAGCAAGTACTTGAGAAATCATAAACGACAATAGTGTTGGTTTGGCAGTCAAGCTATAATATAAAAATTTTAGTGACCCTCCAACACATCATAAAATAAAAAGCACTATAATAAGTTCGGTGGAAAGTATGTGTGAATGAATGAAAGGAAAAGAAAAAAGTGGCATAGCCAAATAGCTCTATTCAAAGAATCTCTCCACCAACTCTTTTGTCGGTACCTGATATGGAATCCATTGTATACTTCCTGGATATGGCCAAATAGCTTGGCCCCATTGTATACCTAACATTACTCCGCTACTGAGAAAAAATCTTATAGATATTAAATTGAGCTAGTCTAGTCTAGGTAAATGGGAAAAGACAATTGAATTCTTCTTGCCCTTTTTCATTGAATTTATACAGGAATGCAGAAACTAAAAAGATGGAAGCAAAGACTTGAAAGAATTTCAATACATTATAAAGAGAATAATTTGTAAAGTTGGTAGAGTGCGTTAACTTTACTTACAAATTTCTTAATTTGCACTATCAAATAATATTGTCACACCCTCGTTCAATAACTCCTTGCAAGTTAATGCATTAATTGCAATTGTATTATCCTTTATGATTTTAAGAATAAAATTTATTATTTTATTTATTAGTCTGTTCTTTATTTTATTATATTTTAATTCATCAATTATATCTATATATAATAATAAAATTAATATATTTATTTTATATTTTTAAAATTAATTAAAAACAATAAAATAAAAAATAAAATATTATATGAAATAATTGATTTTGTCTCGTGTTTCAGGCAAGAGCATAATGTGAGTTTGACTAGTTGGCGCCGACACTGAAATTCAATCATCCATCACTTTCAGTCTTCTCGATAGTTTCTTCGAAAGTCACTTCAACAATTCTGGTGTTTATAAAAAGGTGCTTCTACAAACAGATTCATCAAACGGAAGATCCTGCTAGCATTTCTCCATGGACGACTCAGGTAATTTGTGAGCATCCATTTTTCAAATTCTAATCTGCATGCCTTTCAATCTTGTATCTACTGTGAATTCCAAATCAGGGAGAAGCATAAATTAAAAGAAGAAAAGTAAATGCAGTTTAATTTATTAACATTTGGATTCCAAAATTGGGTACATGAGAATAGCTACTCAAACAAGTGAACCTTTTGCTGCTCCTTTCATTTCCAGGGAAACACAATACGCAAGGGGGAGGTAAAGTCCGCGGTCAAAGTTTACCCCCAAGCCGGAGTGTCGGTAAGTTTGCTTTCATTCTTCTTGAAAAAGAAAAATAATAATTCGATGATTATCATGTTTATAATTATTTTACAAGTTATAGTTTTTTGTGTTTTTAAGATTCAATCAATAATAAAATTAAAAGTAAACTAATAAGAAATTTACAGAGATAGCGCCTTGATATATTAAATAAATATGTGTTTTTTATTTTAATATTTCAGTTAAAAGTTATCCTACTATTTGAGAGTTTTTTAGTTATTTGATATAATGTAGATCATGTTTTGATAATGAGTTATTTTTGTGAAATTTCTATTATGTATTAACCTATTTAATAGGCACAAGTTTTAATTGAATAAATAACATAGAAACGTAATTCTTTTCGCTCTAAATTCTCTTTTGCTAGCAGAACAGGCAGCGTTCTTTAACGAACCAAATAGGTTAAAATGTAAGGATATCATGGAGGCACTGGAAGATTCAAACATTAATATGATCGGAGTGTGTGGATATGAAAGGACTACTGAAATGGGGAGTCTATTAGAGAATGTCTCAAGCACAGCCAAGAGGAAAAAATTGTTTGATGTAATTAAGACAACATCACTAAAAGGGGAAACAAATTTGGGTAGAATTCAACAAAAAATTGCAGATGTTTTAGGTTGCAGCATTCAAGAAGAAAAGGAAACATCTTGTTTACCCTCTTCTAGTAACAAGAAGATTGTAACTGAAAGAGCAAGACAGCTCTCTGGATGGATAAAGGAGAAAGAAAAAGTTCTTTTAATGGTAAGTGCTCTTGACACTCAACTTGACTTGGCCAAAATTGGAATTCCATTTGGAGAGGATCACAAAGGATGCAAAGTGATAGTGGTTTCTGAAAGTGAGAAGAAATTATCCCAAATGAAGACTCAGAAGATTTTCCTCTTATGATTTTAATGCTATATTGTTAACTTCTACGGGTTAAAAAGGTATTATGCATTGAGTTGAAGGCTGGAATATCATTGAAAGTTATCTATGTTTCAGATGTTGATTAATATTTTCATATGTTTTTGTTTTCTTTTATGTTAGGGAAATATGTTTGAGGTAGTTATTCTATTTAGTATATTTGTTCCACAGTGCATGCGGAACAAAATGTTATGTACTTTCCCAACCTCTTGTTGTCTTATATCACAATTAATATCATATGTTTATGGTCTATTAGAAAGGAGAAATTGAATATCATATGTTTATGGTCTATTAGAAAGGAGAAATTCAATTCAAATGATTATAATTAAGTCACTTTAATCAATAGAATCTGAAAGGGATAACTTGTTTGATGTGATTGTGACAGCATCTGAATTTTTCTCCAATTCAAATGATTATAATTAAGTCACTTTAATCAATAGAATCTGAAAGGGATAACTTGTTTGATGTGATTGTGACAGCATCTGAATAAAGAATTTAAAAGTTACAAGGATTCAAGTGATAATTAATAATGTATATAATAATAATATGTGTTTGTGTCTTTTTTTAATTATTATTTTTGAGAATATGTTTGAGAAGATGATAGTTAAGTTTATTCTTAACATTCTCAACACAGCTTAATTTGTCTAGTGTTTTTTAAATGAGTCTCAAGGATAACCAAGAGAGACAACTTGTTTGATGTAATTGCGACAGTAACACTAAAAGGGAAAACAAACTTGGGTAGAATTCAACAAGAAATTGCAGATGTTTTAGGGTGCAGCATTCAAGAAGAAAAGGCAGCATCTTGTTTACCCTCTTTTTGTAACCAGAAGATTGTAGCTGAAAGAGCAAGACAGCTCTCTGAATGGATAAAGAAGAAAGAAAAAGTTCTTTTAATCGTAAGTGCTCTTGACACTCAACTTGACTTGGCCCAAATTGGAATTCCATTTGGAGAGGATCACAAAGGATGCAAAGCGATGGTGGTTTCTAAAAGTGACGAGACATTGTACGAAATGAAGACTCAGAAGATTTTCTTCTTATGATTTTAATGCTATATTGTTAACTTCTACCGGTTAAGAGGTATTACGCATTGAGTCAAAGGCTGGAATATCATATTCATTTGGAACAGAATTATTGAAAATTATCTTATGTTTGAGATGTTGATTAATATTTTCATATGTTTTTGTTAGGGAACTATGTTTGAGATAGTTATTCCATTTAGTATATTTGTTCCACAGTGCACGAGGAACAAACTGTTATATACTTTCAAACTCTTGACAACCTCTTGTTGTCTTATGTGACAATTAATATCATATGTTTTTGGTCCATTAGAAAAGAGAGAGCCAATTCTGGATAGTGATTATGGAGGCGCTGGCTGATCCCAATACTAATATAATTGGCCTTTGCAGTTCAAATGATTATACTAAAATTACTTCAATCAATGGAGTCTCAAAGAAACAACCTGTTTGAAGTAACTGTGATAACATCTGTAACAAAAAATCTAAAAGTTACAAGAATTCAAGTGAGAATTAATATTTTATATAATAATAATATGTGTTAGTATTCTTGTTCTTTTTTCTCTTTTATTATTTTTTGAAATATGTTTGAGAAGATGATTGATAAGTTTATTTTTTTACTAAATAAATTTAACGAAAATAGTTATACGATTATCAATTTGTAATTTTCAAGCTTAAAAATAATAGTTTACTTTCTTTGATGTTTTTTAGCCTTCTTTTATTTGAATTATAAATTTAAGTTAATTACACAGTAAATTATTTCATTTATTTGAATTAATTATGAAAATTTAAAATAACACAATAAATTTATTACCCTTGTTTATGCACTAATTAATGATTTTTTTTGAAACATCACCTAAACAATTTTCTTTTTTTTTAATAGGCCAAGTAAACAAATATATAATAATAATAAAGCTACTAGATAGAAAAGACTGTCAGTGAGAAAAAGTTTCCCTCATTTGGACTACCTATTTATGTAGAAGACAACAAAATGAAAAGTAAACAAAAGGAAAACATCAATAAGGGGTCTATAATATAAAACAAGAAATTATCAAGTGAAGAAAAATTAAAATGTTATACTAATATTTTTATAAAAATAAAAAAATTAATTTTAACTACTTTGATTAAAGATGTCTTATAAACATTACTGTACCAAGCAAGTACATGAGAAATCGTAATGAATGACAATAATCTAGATATCTATAGTGTTGGTTTGGTAAGGAAATAATATAAAACTTTTAGTGATCCTTCAACACGTGGTAAAAGCACTGTAATAAATTACGTGGAAAGTATGTGTGAATGAATGAAAGGAAAAGAAAAAAGAGGCATGGCCAAAGAATCTCTCCACTAGGTCTTGTCGGTACTTGATGTGAAATCCTATGTATACTTTGTGGATATGCAAAATCCTTTTCCGTGATTTTACAAGTAATAAACAAAAGCCCCCATAACATGGTCATTTGTGGGATTTAATTTTTTTTAGGTATTTTCGGCTGAGAATAATGTAAATTTGATTTAAAATATGTATTAAGTGATTTTATTTATAAGTGTTTTAAATAAATTATTAAATACACCTAATAGAACCATAAGTCAGTAAAAAAATTAAATACTCATTTTATATATATATATATATATATATATATATATATATATATATATATATATATATATATTTAAAAATTTCAATAATATTTAATATAAGATTCTTTATAAGATTCTAAAAAAGATTTATTAATTTTGCTTATATTCACCTTATATCATTTTTATTTTTTCAATTCTAAAATTTTGATTTTAAATAAACGTGAAATTAGAATATTATTTTACAAATAGCTTGCATATAAAATGCAAAATAATTTTTCAACACCATTAATTCATCACTAATGGGGGCTGTTTCCCTATTTTCATTTCATTAGATCACGGCATGTAGATTCATATATCTTAAAAACAAACCAAAGATTCACACTACTTGCAAAATAAAACAAATTGTTTAAACAAACGTGAGGAAAACGATAGTTGTTGCAGCACAAGTAGCAAGAGTATGCCAAAGAGTATATCAATAATCACGTTTCACAGTTGTCCACTTTTAACACCACCGATCTTGTAGAAAACATTTAACTCATCAATGAGACAAGTGTATTGAGATTTATCATAAATCTTAATTTGTTTTTCGATACTATTGAACAATTTAGCCACGACATTATTATCTCTCAATCAATTAAAAAATATCTCATTTTGAACCAGCACATCTACATCCTTTTCAATGTTGATAAGAAAATCCATGATGTTATGGACTAGGCCCACGGAGCCCAACCCTCTAGCCCTACATAAGGCTTGGTAGGAGGGGGGGCTCCATCATCTCTCTCACACATACCTACCAAACCCTAAATCACCCGCACAACGTTGGTGCAGTGAGCGTGGACAGCAGCCGCCACCTCTTCTGGCTATCTCCTCACCTTTTTTCTTTGCTACTATTTTCTACTTCTTCGTGTTCTTTATTAGTTTATTAGGTGGATGCTTCCAATACTACGTTTTCTTTTGTGTTCTTGGTTGTTTTGAAGACTGCATCTTCAAATTCTTTGGCAAAAAACTTGCTTGATGCAGAGAAAATGCAAGCTATGAGTGCTGGTGAATCTGAATCGGACCATGCAGACAAAGTGAAGAAAAGATCTCAAGAAATCTCTGACCCATCACCAAATTCGCCTTCGCCACTGATACCCATTTTGCAATGCCTCTACTGGTAGGTTTTATTAAAGTACAGATGTGATTTTCATTTGAAATGTTATTTTTTTTTCCACCAATTTTCTTAAAACCCGGGCCGAGCCTAGTTGGTCGGGCGGAGTTCCAAAATCTCTTTGGTCAAGGCTTTGAACCTCGCTTGGGCCAGAATTTTTATTAAATCGATTTTCTCTAATATTAATATTTATCCTAATTTAAATCTCATCAAAATCGGACTGAGCACTGTTGGACAGGCGGAGTTCCAAAATCCTTTTGGTCGGGGGTTCGAACCTCACTCTAACCTTGCTTGGGTCAAAATTTTTATTAAATCGATTTTCTCTAATATTAATATTTGTTTTGGGTTTAAATCTCATCAAACCTGGCTTGAGCTCAGTTGGTCGAGCGGAGTTTCAGAATCCCTTTGGTCAGGGGGTTCGAACCTTGCTCAGGCTGGAATTTTTATTAAATCGATTTTCTTCAGTATTAATATTTATTCCGGGTTTAAATATCATTAAACTCAGCCCGAGCTCAGTTGGTCGGGCGGAGTTTCAGAATCCCTTTGGTCTGGGATTCGAACCTTGCTCGGGTCAGAATTTTTATTAAATCAATTTTCTTTAGTATTAATATTTATTCCGGGTTTAAATCTCATCAAATCCGGCCCGAGCTCAGTTGGTCGGGCGGAGTTTTAAAATCCCTTTGGTCGGGGGTTCGAACCTTGCTCAGGCTAGAATTTTTATTATGGTGTTTATTTCCGGTTTAATGTGTATTCCTATTGCAAATTGTCACAAAGTCGATCGTGGCTCAGCTAGCTGGGTGGAGGGCAAACACTCGCACAGGTCCCTGGTTCGAACCTGAGCAGGTTCAATTACATGTATGTTTTCATTAAAGTTTATTTTGTTGTTTAATATTTGTTCCCGACCTAAGTATCACCTAGCTGACCTTGGCTCCGCTGGTAGAGTGCTCGGGTCCTGGGTTCGAATCCGCACAAGTTCAATTACATGTACATTTTGGAAAGTTTTATCGTTTAATTGTGCTTGTTTTATGTTGTTTTAGCTTTTATTCTCAAGCTAAATGTCATTAAGATTTTCTTAGCCCAATTGGTAGAATGGAGGACAAGCTTTTAGGACGGAGGTTTGAATCTATGCTTGGGCAAGTTAGAAATTTTTTATCATTTAAAGCAACTAAACTCTTTTCTGTAGTAAAAACATATAAATCTTGTCGTTGACATACCATGTATTAATTAAAATATTATTTGTTGCACATTATATTTTACACAAAGTATTTATTTAAATATTACTTGTTGCACATTATATTTCCTATCAAGAATTTACTTTACACCAGGCACATACTTTGCAGCTCAAAGAAGCATATTACTCGAACTTGAGCACTAAACTACTATTAGAGAAAAACACTTGGCAATACCATCAAGCCTAATAACCCTCACTCGGGGATACGCTCCGTCGAGCTCTACTACACCCCGCCTCAGGGATACGCTCCATCGAGCTCTACTACTACACCCTGCCTCAGGGATACGCTCCATCGAGCTCTGCTACACCCTGCCTTGGGGATATGCTTTCTCAAGCTTTGCTACACCCCACCTTGGGGATACACTCTATCGAGCTTTGCTACACCCTGCCTTGGGGACACTTTGAAACTTTATTACCCATATGTGTCCATCCTTAGTATGCAAGAAATCAAAACAACGTTAGCTCGGATTTCCATGAGACCAAAAATTTAAACAAGATACTACAAGTGCAAGTTAGGTTAAAGTATATGGTTTGGCTCATCTTTTAGTTTAAATTATTATTATTATTCTCTCTGAACATTTGATATCCGATTCAGTTTGCATGTCAATATCATTAACTCAGAGCTTTTCTCCATGTTTTGTTGACGACGAGATCGGCCCAAGTGGGATATCACCTATCCTCATACACTCTTGTACGTTAAAAAAAAAAAATCAATTAATGACTTACCAATTTTCCCACATTGGAATGGCATAACAAAAATCCAAAAGAAAGAAAAAGCAAGCTGCAAGTGCATGTAGAATAATTGAGAAAGAAATTGCATTCACACTAGTAAGACATATATATATATATATATATATATATATATATATATAACAGAGTTCTGTGCGTAAACAAGTTAAATCAAGAAAGGGTTTGACAATGAATGCATAAGCCCCGTTATGATTAAGTTTAGAGGACTATGTGAATGACTTTGTCATTCGGCCCAATTTCTTCGGCGGGAAGCCAACATTTCAAAAACTAAGTGAAACCTATTCACAACATTGACGCTTGCATATCATACGCCCGCTCAGTTGTTGTTATGAATACGCCGGTGCTGCACTTTTTGCCTATTATACATTTCAAGAGAGGTCAGTTATAGCACATGGGACAACAAGAACCATAACTAGTTTTGACGATGATAATGGTTTAAAGATCATCGATGACATATGGGCAAGGGTTTAGTTGAGAACAAGCTTCGCGAAAACAATTCGTTTTGTTTTCATTGAGTTGTGAATCTCTGTAGCATTTGGAATATAGGTTTTCCATTGCAGGGTCACCAAACAAACCGCAATCATTTGCGCACACCCGACACATCTGCACGTTTGTCATGGGAAGCCAGCTCGTGAGCGCAGTGGATATTGTCATCGCAAGCACCACCCACTCCTACAATGCTTACACCGAGCCCATTAAAGCCCCGACCCAAGCTAGATAATTAGTCATCAAAACTTCAAGACCGGACATTCGTAAATCGTACAAAAGTCGAACCATCACACATACCTTTTCACAATTGAAGCTTCTTACAAACCACCTCTGCAAATGGAAATCACCTAGCCAAGTAATAAATTGCAATTCGGAGTAAACAAACTACCACATTGACCTAGGGTTTCAAACTTTCAATACTAGGGAATTTAGATTTTCTCAATGTTAAATAAAAATAATAAATAATAGCAAGTAAATTCATAAATAAAAATAAAAAGTTCATAACAAAATAAATAAAGAATAACCAGGTCAATTGCCGCAAATGTTAACCCTTCTCCCTCCTTATTATTCTTGACTCACAGGACTGAAACTTTCTATTTTATTCTAATCACCATCAATAATCATACATAAATAAGCATGATAAGATTAACTTTTCTAGTTCAAAAGTTTGACTCGTCGACTTTTTGACCTGGGGGGCTTATGTTATGGACCAGGCCAACAGAGCCCAACCCTCTAGCCCTACATAAGGCTTGGCAAGAGGGGGGCTCCATCATCGCTCTCACACATACCTACCAAACCCTAAATCACCCGCACAACACATGAGATAAATATAATTGGCTATGTTGCTATCCCTACGGTAGTGACATTGCTCTAAAGCCAACATATTTCGAAACAAAATTTCTGTCTTGTCTGTCACTTGAATATGTGCAATTTTGAGACATCCTTTGGAAAATTGCAAGTCTAGTGTGCAATTACTTTCATTTATCTGAAAATTTCCCCTTGCTTCTTTGAATGCACTTGCAGTAGGAATATCCCTATAATTGTAATTTTTTCTCTCTGGCCACGGATGTTGTGAATGAAAGGTTCGAAGCATATCAGTGAAGTGGCATATGTTAAAAGGGGGCTCCAAATTTTGTCTGTTGTAATATCTAAAGTATCTAATTGAGAGCTGAAGAAATGAGGGCAGGTTACAATCTTGAGAGAGATTGTATAGTTTTTCTAGGATGAAGAGGGGAACTTGGTTCTCAAGTAGCAACAAATCTATATCTATGTTCCCCACTGCATTAAACTTTTTTGCATCATCTGTTGTCCATTCATTATAATAAAGTCTGCAAAAGACCTCAACTATAAAACAAGCATCCACTAATATTACCCTGACAAGCTCATATGGGTTCATTTCTAAATTCTCTAAGTAACAACGTCGAAGTCTTGGTTCTTCATCTTCCACTGCACTAATTAAATCTTCCAATTTATTCTTGGCTCGAGAAATAAAATGTTTGAAATATGCACGTTTGCACTTCTCCATGTTTTGCAGTCGTTGATCAAAGTGATGGAGTGGACCAATTGAAATTATCTTCGGGGGTATAACCATTTGGATTTACTTCACGAATATTATATGGTACCTTATAAATGCAACAATCATTTGTTATGGGAGACTTTGCCTAGTCTAGAATGGCCTCAACATCAATCACCAAATTATTGTGATTCATGTTTGTCCCTATAGAAATTGAAATATATAGGGGGAAATTAATTAATGAAAATAAGGATACACCAGAAAAACAATAATAAAACAAATGGAATGTCCACGTAGCATTTGGGGATAAATTTGTTGTTCCATACGATATTTTACATTGTCTTTCACTTATCATAATTAATTTAAATATTATAAAATAATATCATTTACTAAATGGTTTCACCCGTTGAAATTAATTATAATGGATAGAATACTAAAATGAGACAATAAATTTTGTCCCATAGCATATGTATAGATACACTTGAACTAGAGTTAACCATTTACTAATTTCCTCCCTTTCGGTACCCTACCAAACCAAGATCCCTCTAAATCTTCTTTCTCATCACTCTCTTTCTCTCTCCTCTTTTTACTCTCTCAAACTTTATTTCCAAACACATTCACATATTCAACGAAGCCAAGCACAGAAACAGTAATATTCCCTAAAAGCTTATCCTTTCATAGGTTGATGTTTAGATTTTTATCGCCTACAATTAGAACACTCCCAATTGACTCCACTGTCCAGTCTTAATAGAGGGTTGGGTGTTCATGATTTTTTTCCGTAAGTTTGAACAAGATTATTTGTTCTTTTTTCTTTTTATCTTTTTGGCTTCTGTTTTACATGATTCTGAGTTTTGATTTTCACACCATATTTTAACTAAGTATTGGAATTGATTACTCAGATGCTTATCATCATTGAGATCAAAGATATAGAAAAAACAATATCTGTCTCTTTTCATACTACTGAATTTCATTAAATGGAAGAGTAAATATAGTGTAATAGCACACAATGAATCCCTAACTCCATCCTTAATGGGAAAAAGATAACACAAGGAAAACAAAGGAAACGAGAAGTCTGGTGTACCCGATTTTCTTTTTCTTGGTTGGAAGAATCAAAATGATGTGTGAAATCCCAATATATTACCCTTGCTCCAATTGTGTTCTTGGTGATCCTGCACTAATAATCTCCAAATTGACTATATCTATGTGTTGTGGTCGGATATAGGATAACAAGTTGGGTTACTTTGGAAGGTTCAACTTTCACGAGGAGCAGTGATAGTCCAGGACGTAGCTGGAGAGGAAAGGTGAATCAAATGTTGAAAAGGAGTGAGTGCTGCACATTGTACCTGGAATTGGATCCTAGTTATATAGATATGGGAGGTCATTTTGGTAATCTTTCGGATAAGTGGATCCAAAGGAACCTCCTTTGTTACTAATCTATATATAGGAAATACTTTTACAAGTCTTCCTTTGCAAGAGCATAATGGGAATAACTTTTCTAAACTATTCCTTTCTTGAACTTTAATCTATTAAGAAAGTAATTTAACACAATAACAAAATTTAAAAAGATAAAATTCTAGAACTTTTATGTCTCGTGATTAAACTCAACCCCTCTGCTTGAACTAATATTAAACGTTGTTGTTTATATGTGACAAAAAAAATTTAATCTATTAATTATTTTTAAGACACAATGCAAAAACCATGGTCACATTTCTTTCTCTCTAATAATAATGGCAAAATATGAACCCAACAATATTGATAAAATTTGTAAAGGAGAATCATCTGATTCTTTCAAAGAAACACGAGGCAAGATATATTAAAATTATCCCTTACAGGAAAGACAAGTTTAAAATTTGGGGAAAAAAATCTTCTAAATTTCCTACATTACATTTTTAATGAATTAAAATCATTTCACACTCAATTTGATGAATCAACCTCAGATTCAGATCTTGCATACACAAACTCAAAAAGATCATCAGTTCACTCAATCAATCCATCAAAAATAAAAACAAAAAACAAAGTTATGCAAAAGAACACTTGTTGCCGTTAATTAAACTGATAGGCTGAGTTAAAGCGAAGAATTTTGTATACATCCTCCAATCTATCCCTTGCTAACTTTGTTTCTCATCACCTACCTGTTAAAAAAAGAAGAAGAAAATGTTCCTTTTCTTTCGCATCTTTGATGTTCAAGGATCGATGGGATTAACCAAACAACGGAAAGAAGAATAAAGGGGAAAAAGAAAGCAAGGGGAATTGTTGGGAGATGAAGATTGCTATGGTAAAGTAGTGTAAGTAGGGTATCTATGAAGTTAACTTACAAGCTTAAAGCGACACCACTCAAAGGCTTTAAAGAAATATTGGATTGGAATATTCATATTAATAGATATTATGGAAACTTGGAATGAGAACTAATAACAAAGACATGTAATGGAACCACTGCCTGTTAAAAAAAAAAAAAATGTTGGATGATTTTCTTTACCAAATTAATAGTGGAAAAGAGAGATTATGTACAAAATAAATATAAGAAATTAAAAAAAAAAATTCTCTGAAAATTTTTCTGTAATAGCTATTAGGAAGAGAAAAACTTTTTAAATGTGCAAACATCAATAAGGAATTATAAAAAGATAGAGGAAATATTGAGAGAAAATTAGGTGCCATTGTATTAACTTTTGTGGAAGTGATATGGAAGCTTGTAACTTCCTTTCCACTTTCCATTCTACCCATAATTCATTCTATCCAACCAAACATGCCCTTTAAGACATCCATTTAACTTTTTCAACAACATAAATAATTATAATACTAAAATTACCCCACCTTCTTGGAAGTGATATGGAAGCTTGTAACTTCCTTTCCACTTTCCATTCTACCCATAATTCATTCTGTCCAACCAAACATGCCCTTTAAGACATCCCATTTAACTTTTTCAACAACATAAATAATTATAATACTCAAAACCCCACCTTCTTAAACATATTTCACACACTCTTCTAAAAGGAAGAACAACCACTTACCACTGCATTTTACTGCTAACCACCGCACACTCATCACTAGAAATAACTCTTCTTAAATGTTGGATTTTTCTAAGGTTTTTTTTTTTTTTTTGTTAGAAATGAATAAATTTTTCATATTTCATGATTATTTGATGTTTTGGGTAAAAATTTGTTACTTTTCAGTTTATATAGTGTGTTTTATTTTTTATTTTTTTTTTTATCATTTTTGGCTCTTGAATATGCTAAATATAAGTAAAATGTTAAATTATTTACGCATTTTTTTTTGTTTGTAAATTTATCTTATGAATTTTAGATATTAAACAAATTTCCTTGTATAAATTGAGTTTAATTATGAATTTTGAAAAATCATAATTATAAATGAACAACCTACATATTTTCTAAGTATATTTTTAATATATGATAATATTTATCATTTATATCATGAATAAGTTATAAGGGACAAATATAATAATATATTATAAAACGTACTTTTAAAATATGGAGGTTGTTTATTTATAATTATGAAATTTTAAAGTCCAAAGTCTGTAGTTTTATATTAGAAAATCTATTTAATTTTTAAAATTCATAATCTATAATATAAATTTACAGATAAAAAAATTTAAATAGTTCAAAATTTATATATTCTTGTGTACTTCTTAGCTAAAAATAACGAAAAATACTATCTAAATTGAAATAATAATAAATTGCCCAAAACATCAAACTATAAGTGTGAAAAACGTACTCATTTCAAACAAATTTTTTTAAAAAAATCCAACAATAGGATGATGGCTGTAGGGAAACGTAGAAGTTATCAGTGAATGATGACTATAGGTCTTGTTAGCTATTATATAATTAATTACTTTACTGAGTTTAAATCATTCATTATTTAAATTTTTTTATAATTTAAGTGATAATACATAAATATAACAAAGTGTCTTTACTTACCTATTTGTGTTTTGCAAGTTCTATATTGTGCTTGAGGTGGTTAAGGATTTGACTAAGATTGGGAATGAAATGGGACAACTCTAACGCCTCCTCCTTGTCAAACAAAACAAATATTTTCCAAACAAAATAATATGCTTAGTAAAAATTTAAAAAGAGAAAGTAAAAATATATAAGTAGAGTTAGAGTTAAAATAAAGACGAAATTTCATGTTAGATATATAAGTAGGAAAAACACAATAACTCGAAATCTTAAGATTCTGTGTTAGTAATGTGATGTTGGTTTATCTATATGTTCTCTTACAAATTATCTCTTTGTGTATTTCTTTATAGTTATGACAAAGTTGTGAAGACAGTTACAAGGAATTTCAAAATTAACGCTAAGCACTTTCTTACAAGTTAAAATTATGAAACAAACATCAACCACTATCATTTGTAAAACAACAACCATCAATTAGAAAATAACAAGAATTTTACAGTCAAAATATGTGATATTGTTCTTTTATCTCTCATAAAATCTAGCAAAGTCTTCCAGAGAGAAAATCTGCTGACTCTTCATTTCATCTCTTAACAACTGTTAATTTGTGGATGCCAGTAATATCTTGCAGCCTCCATGAGTATCACCAAATGGAATTCCCTCTTGTTCCATATCGAAGCCCTGGAGAAGACTATGGAGTATGATAAGAATTCTCCCCTTTGTCCTTATCCTCTCACATATTTGCTCAGCTCGATCAGCTATGATGCCCCTCCCAGTTAGAAAGCAAAGCATCCTATATATTGTGCCATCCCATAGACTCAAATTCAAGGCCCTTGCAACTTCTTCTTGTATCTTTTCCAGGTTACTCTTGTTTGTTAATTCTGCCACCACAAGATCATTGAATAAGTTGTCTCTACAAGCTTGCCTCGAGGCTTTCTAGATTACATTCTATATTTCAATGTCGTTCTTCCCATGTAGCCCAATCACTTTAATATTGGCATTACGCAGGGCACCCTGTTAGCTCAAGGGCTTCCCTCCATTATTTTTATTGATTTTGATTATAAAAATATTTTTTGTTTGTCCTAGATTTTCTATAAATTTCATTTTGACAAATTCATTTTTCTCTAACAATTGATTATATTTGTTATGGTAAATAATTTGGAAAACAATTTTTTGGGGCTTGCAACATTTCCTTTTTCATGCTTAGTATGCATGTGAACCATGATGCATGTGTGGAGTGTCCCAAAAATCTGACGTGGTGCAGCAACTTTTTCAACCCTTCAAAGTCAACCTAAGCTCCATAGGATGACAAAATGGCAGCAAGGATGCAACACTTTTGGTTCTTCATGCACGCCTATCTCACCTTGGAAGAAGGCATGAGTTTGTTCCTTGGGCATTGTTCAAAAAGGTGGCAATTAAAAGGAAGTGTTTTGGCTTCATGTGTTTGTCATTTTGCTTCCATCCTCTTGGGACCCACGGTCAAGACACAAGCCAACAAATATTGCAATCCTTCCCTGCAGCATTGGTGACAGAATATCAGGAAAAAGGGAAAGAGACGTTGGGCCTTTCTCACCTTGATAACTTAACCTTGTCATTCTTGTGCTACAACAGATATCAAGCATATCAGCTATTCTGCATTCTGCTTAGCTGTATTTCAAGATCTCCAAAGCATGAAGAGTGACAAGACATGGAGCTGCAATTAATGAGTCTCAACAGTCATATTTTGATGAAATAATAAAAGGAGAAAGGAGCCTCAAAGGAAGGGTGAAGATGAAGAGAGATTAAAAGGTTCATTTGCTTATTCTTCAAGAGCTCTCACGATTTCATCTTCCTCTCCTCATTTTCATGCACTTCATTCTCACTTGGAATATTGTTTAAGTGCATTAAGCTTACTAGTATATTAGCTGAATTAAATAGCATATGTTAAGCTAGATTTCTACAACTTCAAACTTTATTGTGAAGGTTTTTAGTTAGCCATGAAAACCAAGCAAGAGGTTGTTGGCATCCTGTAAACTAGCATAGACATAGTCTGTTGTAAAGGGTTCTTGGTGCTCTTGGTAAAACCAAGCTTTAGCCGCCGTGCTTGATTCCTGTTCGGTTGTACAAGGCAGCTGGAAACCAATAAACCAGCTTGGATAGTGAAGCTAACTCTCTCAAGGGTATTTAAGAAGAGTGGACATAGGTATTTGATAGACTGAACCACTATAAATCATTGTGCACTTTCTCCTCCTTATCCTCTTTGATTTCAACATATATATCTTCCAGTATCTAAATTCCGCATGTTGTGTTAAACTGCTTCATCGCATTTTAAACTTTGAGATTTCTGAAATCAAGCTTTCGTTGCATATAATCAAGCTTATATTTTTATGTTTGATTCTGAAAATATAAATTTTATTGTGAAAATTTTTATTATCCTATTCACCTTTTTCTAGGATTTATTTACTTGCACTTTCACACCTATTAGATCATCCAGAGTTGGCTTTATCCTCCCCGGACCACCCATGTAGCTCATGAGGAGACTAACATCGTCCTTAAATGGTATGCTTAATCTTATATCCTTTTTGATTACATCTTGTATTGATGTCCGTGAACTCATGTTGATTTTGCACACCTGAGTTGGACTCTGGAAAGTTGCACCTGCAACCGTTTTTGTAGATGAAAAGAAACACCAACCAGCTCAAACAAAAAAGAAATCATGTTGGGAATATTATAATTTCAAGAATCTCGATCCTCTACCGTCGTTGCTATCAGCCGTTGGATGGGGCTACTACAAAAGGCTATAACAACAACTGTAATAGGGTTCACTACCAAAAAAAAAACAAAAATCTAAATTCCAATTTTTGTTAAACTAAGCTTAAGTTGTATTTTTTTTTTTTTAAGACCTTGGGCGATCACCTTTGTGCTAGAGGTGGGTAAAAATGAGACAAAAAAAGATTTTGGAGCGAAATTTTTTATCTCAATAATTTTTAAGATGTAACCGAAATAGTCAAATATAAGTCTTGTTCTGTGTCTACTTTTATTTTAGCCTCTGTATGGAATAGAGCAAAAAAGTATAAATATAAAACCTAGTATCTTGATCAAGGTATAAATGAATATGTTGAGACATATTCAAAAGTTTAGGCTGCAGAGATCAGAGTAATAATAAAACTGAAATCTTTGTAAACCAAAATGAAAAACATAGGCAATAGTTTACCGAAAATCAGTGAATGTTCTATGGAGTTGGTCTCCTCTTGAGGGAATACTCCAAAGGAATGGTTTATAGGAGTATGCCTTGAGCTGAATTTATAGTTTCTTTTCTCTAGTGGGATACAAACTTGCTTATGCTCGTAGAACATGTTCTGTCCTAATTATTCCCTTTTAATATTAATATTAATATTTTACAATGAAATCAACCTTTTGAAAGTGTTTTTATTAAAATAATAAAGACTTACCATTTAAGCCATTTGATGTAGTGATTTGGATATGTTTGCAGGTGTCGAGTGTCTAAATGTTTTTTTAATGACATGTATCAAAAGAAAAAATAAATAATGGATTGCATTCTGTAAAATATATGGAAACTCTTTAATTATACAAAATAGAAATATACACAAAATACCTCGGGTCTAAAAATAATACAGTTGTTTTATCTGATAAAAATAATAAAGTTAAAACCTTAAATTTTGTATGCTGTATGCAAAACCCTTTTCTTTAATTTGATCTTGACTTTATATACGAAAGGAAGTCGCATGAGCCATTTGCATAATATCAATAAGAAGGCAAATTTATTAGTACTTGCATCGCATTGGACTTAGTTTACATAAATAAATTAAGATAATATTGTATGATTCATTTAAACAAATTAAACATGATAGGGACAAAGAAAACAAAGAAGAAGAACTAATGGCTAGATTCTACCAAAAACAAATGTAATTAATAGCTGTAAGAATTATGTACAATCAATCACCACATGATATTTAATAAAAAAAAAATCATTTTTATTACTAATTTTACACTTATGCTTCAATATTCAAACAAAAACAAATGGTTACCAATTTGAGACATTGAAGTGTATGCTAGAAGACGAAATCTGACCACTAAAATATTAATATTGTTCAAATTATCACTCATACTTGTGTTAAATTTTATCTTGATTTAATATCAATTAACATAGTATTTATTTAAAAATGAAAAATTTAACATTTCGTGCTAAATGTACTTAGTATTTAGTTTAATTATAATGATAGCTTAGATTCTTAAAAGTTTTGTGATGAATATAATTATATAAACAAATTTATTTAAATTGCAATTTAATATAAAAAAGAAAAAATTTTGAGAAATGGGATGCATATGGTGAGAGAGAACTTGGAAAAAAACATATATAATGGTTCTTTAAATATAGTGTTTTCTATGAGTTGTTTTAAAAAATCAAAAAAAAAAAATTGTATTTAAAAATTTAAAAGTGAAAACAACTTGGAAATATTTTCTTATTTTTGCTTCGAGAAAAAAATAAGGGCGAATTTGTAAAAAATAAAAAATAAAAAATCTTATAAATAATTCCATAATTCTCTTTCCCACATCTTCTTGAATTGCTTTCAAACCTATTTTATTTTTTTTTAAAAAAATTGTTTTTGAAAATAATTTTATAATACTATTTTGAAAACAAAAGAACAAAATCAAACGATTTTTTCTCGTTGCATTCTTTCACTCTATATGAAGCCATCTCCTCCTCTCTCTTTCTTCACACCATCTCACGTTCTTTCTCTTCTTGTCTCTGTTTTGTTGTCTCTCTTCCTCCTGCGCTCCTTTTTCTCTCTTCTTTCTCAGCAATTTCTCTCCTCCATACTCATTGCTGCGTCCATGTGCTCTCTCCTCTTTCCGTTACCTCCTCCTCCTGGCGAATTCTCTCCTTCATGTTCCCTCCTCCGCCTCTGCGCTCTTTCTTCTCCGCTTTTTGCTCTTCCCCTGTTATCTGTTTCCTCTACGCTTACGCCGTTTCCTAATCCGCTATCTCTTTCTCCCCGTTGTGATTTATTGCTTTTTTAATTATTTTATAATTTACGAAATGTGTTTTATCTGTAATTTTTTTCGTTTAAATTTGATTTCTTTTATTTTGTTTATAATTTTTCTCTTGGCCGAGTGGTGGAATCTCCGAACACTCCAAAGATGTGTACTGTACCGTGAAACCATCTGGGCTAAGTGTAGGTTAGTCAAGGCATTTTCTTTTTTCCATAATTTTTATTTCTTGCACAGTATGCTCTTTAATTTGTTCTGTGTTAGTTTCAATTTAATCTTTTAGGATTCTTGCTTCTTTTTAATAATAGGGATATCAGATTTTGTACTTTCTTTTTTTTTTTTTTTTGAAGTTGGGTATTTTTTTGATGTGGTTTATTTGTAAAAATATGACCGATAAATCTGAAATAATAAGAACACATGAAAATATGGGAGATCTATTCTTTAGCGATGGAGGATAGGATAACGTTCTTGTTACTGCATCCCAATTTCATGGAGCTCCGAGCACCCATCTAACAAAAGAATTGGAGATAGAACTGAAAGTGAATCAGGCATGCGTTAAAATAATGTCTTTTTCTCGTCCTCAATCAAATTCTACTTGGTAGTAAGTTAAACAAGTTCCGAAAGTTCAGAACTTTTATCGTAGCATAAATATTTATTTGATGCCGTAGATACTCAAATTTTTTGCATCATGCAATCTTTAATTTGGTATCATTTAGTTTGCAGCTATTCTTACACAGCCACCCCATTGGCGAAATATGGTGTGAAGAGGGGCTTCAGCTCCAATCTTATTTTCACACCCTAACAGACTGGAAAGGTAACTATTTATTTGCAGCTCTAACTTTAATTGTGGAAATGAGTAAATATATAGATATATATTTTCTTGTCAGTAGTCAATGAAAGGCATTGCATATCTGATCCATGGAATTGGTTTACTGTTATCATCTGATGTGGGTGATCCTCTGGACTTAGAAAGCTGAAGAAAACACTTCTTGTGTAATTGCTTTGGCGTAGCTAGTGTTATTTAATATTCCTCCCTTAGTAATAAAGAAATGCAGGAAAAGGTTTTCAACTGGCTTATATCATTGGTGAAAGAGCTTGGAATTTCATAAAACCATTTGTGAACTAAAAAAATAAAGTGGCATCTCTACAATTGAATCTGGGTTTGAGTATTTTTTTATAGTTAAATTAAGATGATGCTTGCTAATTGCGCTGTTCTCGATCAACACAGTAGATTTATCACTTTAAGCTATGTTTATTAATATTCTGTTTTTTCTGGACAATATATATACATCTTATGCAAGCTGTATTTGCAATAGAGTTCATTGGGTAATGTTTTTTGGTCTCTTACAGATGAAATCATATGAATTGAAGAAAATATTATTTTTATACTTTTTTAATTGCCAAAAGTGTCAACATAAGAAATTAATTTACTGTGATATCTTTGCAAACTTAGATAATACTAAGAATGCTTCTTATGATTTTGCATCTTCTAACCGAATTTTAACACGAGCATATGATTTCATGTACGAACCACAAACAAAAGCATGTTGATTCTGGAGTATGTTGCACTAACTTTAAAGAATATGCATGACAGTGATATTTGGTAATTTTGTTAAAATGGCAGTTCACCTTTTCTCTTTATAGAGGATGCTTTCTTGTCAAATTTAAAAACTTTGCGGCCGGAGCAATGTATTGCAGCAGCATATGGGAACATATTGCCTAACGAGTTTCTAAATGTTCCACCATGGGGTTAGTCATATTTTACTTGGTCTAGCAAAGTTGATGACAAATTTATTTGCTATTTCCTATTTGAACATGTATTAAATTCTCTCAGGAACAGTCAATACTCATCTCAGTTATTTGTCATTACATCGTGGTACTGTGCCTGTTCAAAGAGCTTTTATAGGTAATTTCTTTTCTCTTGTCACTTCGTTTTGATCTCTGAATGTTGAATACATATTCAATTTTGATTTGAAATGTTTTTATTATACATGAAATTTCTGTCCCAGGATGATGTCAAGGAAACTGGAGTATCATTAGGCTTCACTATTCATGAACAGGATGCTGGATCAATCATTGCTAGTGAAGTATTTCAAGTTGATGATCAGATTAAGGTATGCTTGTATTGTGCCACAAAGGATCTGATTTTCTGAAATTCTTTGCAATGCTTCTTTAGAGGATTAGTACTTATATTCATGTTCATCCCTATTTGTTAACCTAATCCATAATTTTTCAACTGTTGGTGACTGGCTTATCAGTGATGTGTAGGCTGTACCAATGATGATGCAGTCACTGATTGTATCAACTATGCATGAATTTCCTAACAAGGAAAGTATAGTGATTTTATATCATTTTCTTTCCTTCCATTTTGTTATTCCCTGCAGTGCAATGATTATGGCCAGCCATATAGTATCTTTTTAATTTCAAATATATGCCACATTATTTGCTTTTGGTTTCCAATTTTAGCTGGAGTTTTTTTTTACTCATTTGAAGATTTGCACGAATGATAAATATCTGTCTCTCTTTTTGGTGAAACTTAGTTCCTGCCTTCTCTTCTCTCTACTGACTATCTTTGTAGGCACCTGATATATAAAGCGATCTCTTCCTCTTTGTTTCTTCACACCATCTCACGTTCTTTCTCTTTCCATTTCTGTTCTGCTGTCTCTCTTCCTCTTGTCCTCCTTCCTCTCTCCTCCTTCTCGGCAATTTCTCTTCTCCATGCTCAGCGCTGCGTCTCTGTGCTCTCCCCTCTTCCTGTTACCTCCTCCTCTCGGTGAATTCTCTCCTTTGCCTCTGCACTCTTTCTCCTTCGCTTCTTGCTCCTCCCCTGTTATCTCTGTCCTTTACGCTCACTCTTCCACGTTTCTTAATCCATTATCTCTTTCCTCCCCTTCTGTGATTTATTACTTTTTTAATTATTTTATAATTTACCAAATTTGTTTTATCTGTAATTATCCAGCAGTTAGCTTCAATTCTATAAATGAAAGCTTCAAATAGAGAATTAGGGAGAAATTGTTTTACATCTCTTTTTGCTACTGTGTTATTTAGTATATGCAGTTGCTGAAATATCTTGTTTTCAAGGATATTGAAAATGCACCAACAATATTAAATTCTGCAGTTTTATCATCAAAGATAAAGTTTCTCTTATGATCTTTTGATTTCTTTGTTACTACTTACTGAAAGGTGAAGAGATTCTAAATTTGTGTGTATTAGAAAGTTAAGTTCTAGTTATTTATGTTAACCACCATGCAACAGCTGCGATTATCAGCACAGCTTAGCATAGCTGGTCTCAGATTTAAATTGTGCTCACGTCCTAAGGTGAAAGCGGCATGGAAAGCGTAGCCACTGACTCCTTATTATGAAGCTCTATGAGCAAAAGCCCGTAGGCTTATGGCTATCTGTTGGTTAAGCCTTTAGGTGTCGTGCCTCCTCCTCATGTAGTTGGTCGGGTAGGTTTATGGCTGTCTGTTGTTTTAGGTGTTGTGCCTCCTCCTCAGATAATTGGTCGGGTGGTGGACCAGCTGAGGGATCATTTTATCCCTCGCAATTATTTGTTACTAAACTGCATCATAACTTTTCTTTAAGAGCAAAAGTTAATGATGAATATGAACTGAGATATCGTTTGCCATTTAGTCATTTGAGGCCTGACTTTAATAGTATGTAGTTTATGTAGTCCTTATTTACATATAATATCATCATGCTAGAATAGATATGGAGCAGAAAAAGAAGAAATACTCTGATCAGTGCTTGCTCTTCTATGTTTTTAATGGTTTTTAGATGATCATTGATGGTAGCATGTATTGCCGATCTTAGTTTTAGAGAGTGGTTAGATTGAGCGTACGCCTATAAGAAATTTATAAGAAATTTACAAAATTTTGTTAGTATAATAAGTCTGTGATGTTTGGTAGTGATTTAATTTCAAGCACATTCCATCCGAATGCAGGTAAACTGTAACCATGACTTGTATATTGATTGTGCTGAATGGTGGGAGGCAATGTAGGGCACCAACAGGCTTATTTTGACTGATAGTTTGCTTTATTACTCCTTGAATCAAAATTTGCAGTTTCAGTTTGTTTTACTATCTTGCTGAGTCAAGTTTGTTGAACTATGATTGTGTATAATAGTTCTTTCCTTCTCATTGCTCCATATGGGTGATAACAGATTTATCATCTTGACTAAAGATACAGGAAAGCAATGAGAGTTGGACAGACAATCAGATTTATTCTATTCGTATCTACTGTTGTTGCTGTATTTTGGGTGATAATGCATTTTAGGTTTATTCATGTGTAGTTTGAATAAATTTGAATTGTGTGTTCTAGAGAGACTAATGAGACAATCTAATGCCTTGATTTTAGGGATCGATAACCCGTTTCTTAATTTAGAGGATCCTAACTATGTACAATTTCCATAAGAGTCCCCTTAAAGTTTGAGTATCGATATTGATCATGCTCAGCTTGTTACAAATGTAACTTATCTGCACCCTATTTAATGCCTTGATCTTCTCTTCAATATATCTTATGGAGATGAACTCTTCTTGAAACTTGTCATGGACTAAGTGACAATTAATTTTAATGTGCTTAGTTCCTTTGTGAAATGCAAAGTTGAATAAAACATATCCTGTTGAAGTTCATATCCGACTTCCTTCAACAGCTGATGTATCCACACAATCTCACATACTGAATCAGCCATAGCCTTATATTCTGCCTTAGCTACAAACCGAGAAACTACATTTTGTTTCTTGTTTCTCCATGAGACCAATTTCCCTCCATGGCCTATATATGCCACATTATTTGC
Organism: Bauhinia variegata; assembly: GCA_022379115.2. NCBI lineage: Eukaryota > Viridiplantae > Streptophyta > Magnoliopsida > Fabales > Fabaceae > Bauhinia > Bauhinia variegata. The sequence continues at coordinate 8,703,591 of CM039432.1, forward strand.
TTTTGGATTCCAATTTTAGTTAGAGCTTTTTTGTTCACTCATTTGAAGATTTATCCTAACGATAAACTTGTCTTTCTTTTCGGCGAAACTTAAAAGGTAGTTTCAGCCTTCTTTTCTCTCTACTATCTTTGTAGGCACCTAATGCATGGAAATTTTTTGTTGAAGTAGATAGTTTTATTATTCAACCATTTCAACGGCAAATATCATTCCAAGGCTGTAAAGGCTCTCAAGGTAGTGTTGGTTTAAATTATGTCATTTTGAAGCAGAAATGGAAATGAGTTCTATTGATTGTTCAAGATAAATCAAGTCCTTTTTAGTTCTGACTTCTGAGATATTTTTTATCAGACTAGTCAAAGTATATCTTGAGTTTATACTACTAATTCTAGAGAATGTTTTCCTTTTAAAACTGCTATTATTCACTTGTTAGTGTTTCTTGCAACTATAAAACTACTACCTCAAAGTTTTGTTTCTGCCAATGCTTTAGAGCATTTCAGTCGTCGCCTCCACCTATTCAAATTTCCCTCTATTCTCAATCCATTGTCGCGTCTGGGTTTCGTTTACTCGCTCTTCTTGTCATTGGCTATGTTAGGTCACTGTGTTAGCGTAGGAAGATGAAGCTTCAATCTTGTTTTATTCGCCAAACATGGTTTGAGTTACGATGGAAAACATGATTAGTGATTCAGCCTTTTTTTTTTAAAAAAAAATAATTTATTATTCTATTTGGTAAATGTAGTTGTAATTTGGATTCGGTAATTACTGAACTTTGATAGAGGTTGTTCCTGCAATTTGTTTTTTTTTTTTTTTTCTTTTTTTAATTTTTAAATTTTTCTTACGAATTTGGAAATTAAACTAATTTTGTAGTTTAAATTGAGTTTAATTACGAATTTTGAAAATTTGTAGTTATAAATTAATAATTTACATACTTTGTAAGTAGATTTTTAATATATGATCAAATATAAAATCATTTCTAAATCTTCTCACCTAATAAGATAAATTTTTAAATTAAATTTATTCTTAACATGATATTAAAGTTTTTTGATTTAAATGATTGAGAGAATTGTAATTAAACTCATGTGTCATTTGATTAATAATCTCATAATAGTCACTGCCTTTCAATTTGCGATTAGGCACAATAGTTATTACTCAAAATAATGATGATTATTAAAAAGTAGTTAAAATGGGTCCTTGATTGTAAATTATCAAAAAATTAACTTAAAAGAAGTTATTCAAAGTAGTATAAGTAAGCGAGTAATTAAATAAATAGATAAAGTTATTGTATGAAATTTAAAAAGTAATTTAACATCTAAAATGTCTTCACATGCAAAAAGGCTTTTCATGCGCAGGAGATTTATTTTATGTTGTAATCCAATTTTATTTTTATTAACTTGTAACAAATATAGGAAATCAGTTATGAAACATACCAATAAGGATAAACATAACCATGTTAATTAAAATGATGATTTTTTTTTTCTTGTGTGCCTAGTTGTTAAAATTTTATATTTATGTATGAAGAAATCATTTCTAACCCTACTCTTATCAAATCTTTGGTAATTGAAGAAAAAGAAATATATACATACAATATGAAATCTCTTTTGGATTAGTTGAAGATCCTAAGATTTAAACTTATTTCAGTGTAACACTTGCACCTCATTTTTTTTTTTTTTTTTCCCTTTTTCTTCTTTTGGATTTTGTGCAAACAAGTTAAATAGACTTGTCAGATGGGATAAAAATGTATCATTTTTGTCTGTCCTAGATATACCAACTAAGAAGATTAAAAATCTTTAGCAAATTTTATTTTCATTGTGAAGGTTTGAGCAGAAAGATTCTATCTCTTGGCTGTAAAGTTTAAGAAGTTAAAATATCATGTTATAAACTAATTAAATTTAAAAGTTTAAACTATCAAATTTAAACATAAAAATGGTTATACGTTATATTTAATATAGAAAAGAGCCGAGACAAGAAATTAAAAACGTAAAATCTAAGACGTTATAGTATACAGTGCCCTACGATTTGACGCGGGTCTAAGATATCTCAAGGAACGGTAGTTCTCTGGATATAATCCTTCGTTGATTGTTCTTTTGAATGTCCATGTCAATAGCAAGTTTCTAGTTTTATGTTCATTTAGAGGATATACAATAGCGATATTACTATACAATTAACAGTTGACTAAGACATTAGCAGCATATATAAGCAATCATATTAAATATCAAACTCACTTTTACACACCTAAGTGTACATTAATTTATTTTAGTTTTAGATGATAACCTGAACAAACCATAGACGATCATGTCTAGAAAGATTCAAAGTTGTAGACTGCAAAGTTAAGATTAAATCCGGAATTGAAATCTTTGATAACAAAAAATGGAAAGCGTAGGCAACTGCACTTTACCTAGACTCAGTGAAAGTTCTATGGAGTTTGTCTCCTCTTGAAAGTATACTCCAAATGGGTTGGTTTAATGACTTGGGCTGAATTTATAGTTTCTTTTCTCTAGTATGACACAACTTGCTTAGGAACATATTTTGTCCTAATTATTCCACGTTAATATTATTATTCATCTGTACTTTTTTTTTTTTTTTTTACCATTCATTAAATTATATAGAAGCTTTGGGACCAGCTTTTGAGCATTACTGATGTATACTTGCATGCCATATTATTGCGTATCCTCCAGAAGAGTTTTAGCTATCATTATGAGAATGAATTTAACTTTAAAACTTACAAAAACCATCAAATAATTTTGTGTCAAAAAGACAAGAACTAAAGAGTTCCCACTCATTCTGTGGGTGCAAACCATTTAAAAAATAAAGTAATAGGTATAATCTAAATAAGTAGAAAATGTGAACCGTTGTGTATAAGTAGGGTTGTTATGTAAACGTTTACCAGAATTATAGTTATGTACTATCAAATCATTCCTTTTGTGTATACTATTATTTTTTTGTTATTTATAAATTTTTTTTGGTATTCATGAGTATTCTCATCTCAAGTTAGAAATAAGTCTAATTTTGTTTTGGGATAGAAAGTAATTATAATTACTTCTTCTTTTAATTTATGTTTTTTTGTGAACTCGAACCTTTATATTGTAAAAATATTAAATTATTAAAATTAGTCTGTTTATTAACTAAAATTACACCTTGTTAGTAGTTATTTATAAATTTAAAGCTATAAATAAAATAAAAAGATGTATAAAATGTGAATATATATAAATAAGTAACTCTTAAGAATATATTTAATTTCTAACCAATCCAAAGGAAGTGGAACAATGAATGAAAAGGCAGAAAACGAAAGAAGCCAACAAGCTTGCGCATCTGGTCTTCTTTCTCAAGGTTGGATGAAACGAATATATCCTTGGTGTTCCAACGCTACTAATCTCTCTGGAAAATCGCAATAACACAATGCGAATAACTTGGAAAAAGTTATTCCTCTCCTATGCAATATACTCTGTTGATTTGAAGGCTTTAAGCTAAAGTCATGCTCCTAATATATTCCTTATGAGAACTGTTGGTGCCAACTGCTCACAATTGCTAACACCACCAAACTTTCAACAACACAACACCACATGATATAGGCATCACTAGCTTATTAGCTAGTATTTCTCTAAAAGACTTGAGCAAAGAAAACCAAAATGCAAAAAGTCTAGGGAAAATATTGATAAAATGGTTAGATTACCACAACTAAAAGGTTGCCCACCATGTAGTTGACCTTGTTGCTGTCATGTAACTAAAAAAATAAAAATGTGCCTTGTAAAAGTTTCAACAAATAGTTTAAAGCAATCACGGCAACAAGTATTTTAGATCTCCAATCCCAATATATCAAGGTGTTAGATATGTAAGCGTGAGTTGGAGTTGGAATAAAAAGAAATTTTACATTAGAAAAAACTGAGACTTGAGTATATAAGTATAGAAAACATAATAACTCAAAATCTTAAAATTTTGTATTAGTATGTGATGTGGGTTCATTTGTATGTTCTCTATAAAAAATTTATTCAATTTAAAAGTTTAAAATTTAAAATAAAAATATATAAATAATTTTATATTATATTTTAAAAAATAATTATATATTAAAAAATATAAAAGTATTTAAATGTGAATAAAATAAACAAAAAGTAGTCAAGAATAAATCTCCTTTAGATATGGTCGAATCTTGATGTTATAATAAATAGATCAAATAAAATGGAATATTGGAAATTGAATAATCGATGAAAGTAACATGAAAAGAATCAACTCGTGTATCAAAACATTAAAAAATGTCACACGGAATCCATAAACAAATCCTGCATAGAAAAACGAAAAAAGTAAATGCATTTTATTATTAAATTAATCATCGAATAATAAAGTTTTTTTTATTATTATTTTAAATAATGAATTTCTTTATTTTCAACCATACGTTTATTTTTTATAACGCGTTTCTTTACTCACATACTTCTACTTTTCACTACATCTCTAACCATTAGCCCTTCATGCATAAAATTTTCACAAAGCACAAGCTTATTTATTTATTTATTGTGCAAAATTTTAATTTAATTGAGCATGGAAGAGAATTAAAAAAAGTGGATAAAACTCATTTTAACTTCCATCTTAGGCTAAAATGTCAAATATTTGAGTAATTATTTTTATTTTTTGAATAGAATTAATCTTATGATGGATTTTATTTAAAAGAAATTTTGATAAAAGTAGTAATGATAATTTGATATAATATTGATCTTTTAAAGAAAAATTTGTTAGACCAGAATGTTAAACAGAAACCAGCCATATGATGGAGGCATCTCTAACTAACAAGCTTCTTACAGGAATTAAAATCTTGCACCTCATCACATCAAAAGGGAAAAAAAAAAATTGCTCCTCATAAAATTAATTTTAGCAAATGGTTTAGAACAATTTATCTCAATAAGTTTTCAGTATCTCCAACACCAATCCATCACGGTACTCGTCAAGATAATTATAGCGTATTATAATATTGATGCCGAGCATTTTTCTATGACAATTAAAATTTTCAAAAGTATCAACCTCAATTATTTGCATAGCAACAACCATCAATTCGAAAGTGAAATTATATGGGAAACTCCATACGTCATAAAGTTAATTAATATTAATATATGTAATATTGTCATTTTTTAAATCATAATATATTTGATCTCACACTTTGTCTTATTTTTTATTCAATTATCCTATTATTGAAAAAAATTATAAAATAATTCTATAAAAATATTAAGTTATTTAAAGATATATTTTATGACAAAAAAAAAGAAAGTAAAACAATGAATGAGACAAATATGTTATCACACACCAAACCCCTTCTAGTTAAATCCATGGACATTCCTAACATGAATTTATCAGGCAAAGTATGTCATATTATTATTATTTGGTAGACAGTGATGTTATTTATGTTACAATAGCTCGATTTGCATCCTGTGTCTCTTAAAAACTAAGCAAAGATTTACAGAGAGATAATCGTATCAGTCTTCATCTTATGTTTTATCACCTCTTCATTTGTGGATGCCAGTAATATCTTGCAGCCTCCATGAGTATCACCAAATGGAATTCCGACCTGATCCATATCGAAGCCCTGGAAAAGATTATGGAGTATGATAAGAATTCTCCCCTTTCTCCTTATTTGCTCACATATTTGCCGAGCTCGATCAGCTATGATGCTCGTCCCAGTTTGATAGCAACGCCACCTATACCATATGCCATCCGATAGCCTCAAATTCAAGGCCCTCGCAACTTCTTCTTGTATCATTACCAGGTTACTCTTGTTTGTTAAATCTGCAACAACAACTTGATCAAATAAGTTGTCTCTGCGAGCTCGCCTCGAAGCTATCTCGATTACATTCTGTATTTCAATGTCGTTCTTCCCATGTAGCCCAATCACTTTAATATCGGCATTACGTAGGGCACCCGTTCCATCATCCAGAGCTGGCTTAATCCTCACTGGAGGAGCAAAGTTCACTTCATCCATAATCCTCTGTTTTGTCACCACTGGTAGATAACTTAATTCTAACAAAAGAAAAAATTATTAGACGATATATAGTGTATAATAGAAAGTATAAATATCACAAAGCATAGATGAGCATGTTTAGAAAGATTCAAAGTTGTAGACTGAAAATTTAAGATCAAAACCGGAATTGAAATCTTTGGTAACAAAAAATGGAAAGCATAGGCAACTGCACTTTACCTTGACTCATTGGAAGTTCTATGGAGTTTGTCTCCTCTTGAAAGTATACTCCAAATGGGTTGGTTCATGACTTGGCTGAATTTATTGTTTCTTTACTCTAGTATGACACAATTTGCTTACGAACACGTTGTCCTAATTAATCCAAATTAACATTAATATTAATATTAATGTATATTTTCTTTTCTTTTCTTTTCTTTTTTTACCATTCATTGACTAGAATTATAGAAACCATGTTGATTTCTAACGGTACTATCAAAGCATCCAAGATGTCCTTCCGAAAGTGTGTTTAGAAAGAGAAAAGCACTAGTTCAATTATATATATATAATTGTTTAAAAAATTATAAAATAAATGGGACAAATAATATTAAGCTATTTAAGAATATAAAAATGCTAGTTACACATTTTTTTTGTGTAAACTTTTTATTTTTTAGTTATTTATAAATTTAAAGCTATAAATTTAAAAAAATATATAATATATGAATATATTTAATAAGTATATATAAAACATAACTCTTAAGAATATATTTAATTTTTAACCAATCCAAAGGAAGTGGAACAATGAATGAAAAGACAGAAAACGAAAGAAGCCAGCAATGCTTGGTGTTCCTACGCTACTAATCTCTCTGGAAAATCGCAAGAACACAATGCGAATAACTTGGAAAAATTTATTCCTCTCCTTTGCACTATACTCTGTTGATTTGAAGGCTTTAAGTTAAAGTCATGCTCCTAATATATTCCTTGTGAGAACTGTTGGTGCCAACTGCTCACAATTCCTAACACCACCAAACTTTCAACAACACAACGCCACATGATATAGGCATCACTAACAAACTAGCTTGCTAGCTAGTATTGCTCTAAATAAAAAGACTTGTGCAAAGAAAACCAAAATGGAAAAATTCTAAGGAAAAATTGATAAAATGATTAGATCACCATAACTTAAAGTAAACTGTAGCCATAACTTCTATATTGATTGTGTTGAAAGGTGGAAGACAATGTAGGCGACCAACAGGCTTATTTTGACTGATAGTTTGCTTTCTTACTCCTTGAATCACAATTTGCAGTTTGAGTTTGTTTTACTATCTTGCTGAGTCAAGTTTGTTGAACTATGATTGGGTATAATAATTCTTTCCTTCCCATTGCTCCATAGATGTCTTAACAGATTTATCATCTTGACTAAAGATATAGGAAAGCAATGAGAGATGGACAGACAATCAGATTTATTCTATTTGTGTCTACCGCTGTTGCTGTATTTTGGGTGATGATACATTTTAGGTTTATTCATGTTTCTATTATAAGTGTAGTTTGAATAAATTTGAATTATGTGTTCTTTACATGTATATATATAATACTAAAGGGACCAATTAGGTAATCTAATGCCTTGATTTTAGGGATTGATAACCCGTTTCTTAATTTACAGGATCCTAACTATTTATAATTTCCATAAGACTCCCCTTAAAGTTGGAGTATCGATATTGATCATGCTCAACTTGTTACTAGTGTAACTTATCCGCACCCCATTTAAAGCCTTTCTAAATATCTCTCCTAATTGATCTTCTGATCAATATATCTTATGGAGATAAACTCCTCTTGAAAATTGTCACGGACGAAGTGACAATCAATTTTAATATGCTTAGTTCCTTTGTGGAATACAAAGTGGATACAACATATTCTGTTGAAGTTCTTAACCGACTTCCTTCAACAGCTAATGTATCCACACAATCTCACATACTAAATCAGCCATAGCCTTATATTTTGCCTTAGCTACAAACCGAGAAACTACATTTTGTTTCTTGCTTCTCCATGAGATCAAATTCCCTCCATAGCCCTCTGTATGCCACATTATTTGCTTTTGGATTCCAATTTTAGTTAGAGCTTTTTTGTTCACTCATTTGAAGATTTATGCTAACGACGAATCTCTGTCTTTCTTTTACGTGAAACATAAAAAGAAGTTTCAGCCTTCTTTTCTCTCTATTGACTATCTTTGTGGGCACCTAAAGTACTTGCATGGAAATTTTCTGTTGATAGTTTTTCATTACTTCGTAATTATGGTTACTTCATCTTCTTTGAAGTAGATAGTTTTATTATTCAATGCAAATATCATTCCAAGGTTGTAAAGGCTCTGAAGGTAATGTTGGTTTAAATTATGTCAATTTGAATCAGAAATGGAAATGAGTTCTATTGATATTAGTTCAATATAAATCAAGTCCTTTTTAGTTCTGACTTCTGAGATATTGTTTATCAGATTAGTCAAAGTACATATTGAGTTTATACTACTAGTTCTAGAGAATGTTTTTCTTTTAAAACTGCTATTATTCAATGGCTATTATTCACTTGTTAGTGTTTCTGGCAACTATAAAACTACTACCTCAAAGTTTTGTTTCTGCCAATGCTTAGAGCGTTTCAGTCGTCCCCTCCACCTATTCAAATTTGCCTCCCATTGTTGTGTCTGGGTTTCGTTTACTCACTCTTGTTGTCATTGGCTATGTTAGGTCACTGTGTTAGCATAGGAAGATGAAGCTTCAATCTTGTTCTATTCGCCAAACATGATTTGAGTCACTGGAAAATATGATTAGTGATCCAGTATTTTTCCTTTTTTTTTAAAAAAAAATTAATTTGTTATTCTATTTGGTAAATATATTTGTAATTTAGATTTGGTAATTACTGAACTTTGATAGAAGTTGTTCCTACAATTTATTATTTGGTAGATTTTGGTTCTAGAATAAATTATTAAAGATGATCCTGTTGCTTGCATTTTATTACTTTCTTCTAGAATGTGTAGTTGAGGATGCTGGATGATGGCAGGGGAGTAGAGGAGGTGGAGGACAAAAGAAGATGAGTGAGTGACCCAGAGCAATTTGGGGAAGATTTTTTTTTTTTTTGTAATTTTATTTCCATTTGCTTTATTAATAGATAATCTGTTTTATTAAATTTCTTTTGTTAACATATAAATCTCAATCTCTTTTTATTTATTTAGAGTAATATCATTTTAATTATGCTTTATTTATTAATATAAATATTTTTTGTTTAATGACAATATAGTCTTCTTAATCTAATTCTATTGTCCATTCTTTGACATACTTGGTAAACAAACTCTTTCTATTCCAACTTCCGTCCACTTTCTCATAATGCATTCCATCCAACCAAACACGCCCTTCAGATATCCTATTTAACTTTATCGACAATATAAATAATTATAATACTAAATTACCCCTCCTTCTCAAACACATTTTATACACCCTTTTAAAAGGAAGAACAACCACTTACCACTGCACACTCAGTCACTAGAAATAACTTTTCTCAAATGTTAGGTTTTTCAAAGCTAATGAATAAATTTTTTATATTTCATGATTATTTGATGGGCAAAATTTTATTACTTTTTCAGTTTAGATAGTGTTTTTTTTTTTTAATCATTTATGGCTCTTGAATAAGTTAAATATATGTAAAATTTTGAATTATTTACATGTTTTTCTCGGTTTGTAAATTTATCTTATGAATTTTAGATGTTAAACAAATTTTGTAGTATAAATTGAGTTTAAATATAAATTTTGAAAATTCATAAATATAAATAAATAACTTACATATTTTATAAGTAAATTTTTAACATACGACAATATTTATAATTTATAACATGAATAAGTTACAGGGAACAAATATAATAATATATTAAAAGCCATACTTTTAAAATATAGAAGTTGCTTATTTATAATTATAAAATTTTGAGGTCCAAAGTCTGTAGTTTTATATCAGAAAGTTTGTTTAATTTTTAAAATTCATAATCTATAATATAAATTTACAGATAAAGAAAAAACACAAATAGCTCAAAATTTATATATTCTTGTATACTCATGAGCCAAAAATAGTGAAAAACACTAAAAATAACAAATTGCCCAAAACATCAAACCATAAGTGTGAAAAATGGACTCATTTCAAACAAAAAAAACTTCTAAAAAAATCCAAGAATAGGGTGATGGCAGTAGTTCTACGTATAAATTATCGGTGTATGATGACTATACTCTTGTTAGCTATTATATAATTAATTATTTGACTGAATTTAAATTAATCATTATTTAAAAACATATAATTTAAGTGACAATACATAAATATAACAAAGTGTCTTTACTTACCTATTTGTGTTTTGCAGGTTCTATATTGTGCTCGAGGTCGTTAAGGATTTGACTAAGATCTGGAATTAAATGGGACAACTCTTAGGCCTCCTCCCTGTCAAACAAAACAAATATTATTCAAGCAAAAGAAAACTCTAAACCCTAGTACATCCCAAGGGCAACTACTGAATAATGAATAGTATGTTTAGTAAAATTTTAAAAAGTAAAAATAGTATAAAATTATTTTTAAATCTTCACTTAAAAATTTATTCTTAACAAAGTCTTTTTAATTTAAGAATTAAAAAATCAAACACTTACGTCTTCAACTAATACCTGACATAAAATATTTTGCTTCCTTTATATGACTGAGGGAATTGTGATTAAATTCACTGTGACTAGACACAATAGTTATTACTGAAAACAATGATGATTGTATATACATACAATCAATATAGGAGGAATCTAAACTGTAAAAAGTAATTAAAGTGAGTCTTTGTGTGTAAATTATTAAAAAATTAACGTGAAAGAAGTCATTCAAAATAGTATAAGTAAGTGAGTAAGTAAATAAATAAATAAATTTATGAAATTCAGAAAGTAATTTAACATCTAAAATTGTCCTCACATGCAAAAACGCTTGTTGATGTTTGTGAGTAGGAAATTGTGCCAACAAGAACTATACAAAATTATATCTGCCATAATTTTCATATTTAAGCTAAACGAGGATAAAACGAAACATAGCCAGCTTACTAACCAAAGCAAAATGCAATTACGTTGAGAATGGGTTAAGAATTTTTATTTCATTTTATGTTTTATTAGTTTTTTCTTTAGTGAAATTGTTTCATACCTCTTGTCAAAAAATTATATAATAATATTATTTTAATAATTTAATAATACTTACAATAATATTATTTTATATTTTTTGACAAATTAAAAAAAAAAAACTTCTATCAATGCATGTTAATTCTAGTTAAACAAGTTGTATGTTGATTTTTATGAGAATTTCTTCACCTTTTGGTTTTATGAGGACCGAGATTCTCTATTAAGCATATTTAGGTCATTCGATTAAAACATTTATAATATTTACTGAGCTAATATATATTATTTATTTGTCAATTAACAAATTATTAGTAAAATATACTCAGCAGAAAAGTCAATTCTAACAAAAAGTAAATTATATATATTAATTGTTTAAAAAATTGTGAAATAAATGGTACAAATAATATTAAACTATTTAAGAATATAAAAATACTAGTTACACATCTTTTTTATGTACACTTTTTATTTTAAAATTATTTATAAATTTAAAGCTATAAATTAAAAAAATTATATAAAATGTGAATATATATATATATATATATATATATATATATATATATATATATATATATATATATATATATATATATATATATATATAAAACATAACTCTTAAGAATATATTTAATTTTTAACCAAGAAAGGAAGTGGAACAATCAATGTAAAGACAGAAAACCAAAGAAGTCCAGAACACAATGCGACTAACTTGGAAAAAGTTATTCTCTCCTATGCATTATACTCTGTTGATTTTAAGGCTTTAACCTAAAGTGCTCCTAATATATTCCTTATGACAACTGTTGGTGCCAACTGCTCACAATTCCTAACACCACCAAACTTTCAACAACACAACGCCACATGATATAGGCATCACTAACAAACTAGCTTACTAGCTAGTATTGCTCTAAATAAAAAGATTTGTGCAAAGAAAATCCAAATGCAAAAAAAAAAAAAAAAAGCTCCTGGTAAAAATTTCAGCAAATAGTTAAAGCAATCATGGCAACAAGTTTTTTAGATCTCCAATCTCAATACATCAAGGTGTTACATATGTAAGTGTGAGTTGGAGTTGGAATAAGAAGAAATTTCACATTAAAAAAAAGATTGAGACTTGAGATAGATATATAAGTATAAAAAACACAATAATTCAAAATATTAAAATTCTGTGTTAGTATGTAATGTCAATTCATTTGTATGTTCTCTCACAATAACATTCCAAATTTACCCCATTTAATGTGAAGTTCTAATTGACTACTATAATAGTATATAAACAATAGACAATATTAATTAAGAACAAATATAAAAAAAATAATTTTAGAACTTCGTAAAATATTTTATATTAAAAACACTTAAAACTTTTATAAAAGGTTTATAATATAAAACGAAAAAAAGCATTAAATGAAAATAAAATTAAAATGTTGTACTAATATTTTTTTATAAAAATAAAAAAATTAATTTTAACTGCATTTTATTGACATGTGTTTTCTCACACTATTATCAATTTTAAAAAGAACCTTAATATTTTCAAATTGAACAAAATAAACTCTCACATTTCAAGTTAAGAATAAAAGTAAATTTTATTGAGAAATTTTTTTTATATGAAAAGTTCATTTTAGTTCTAGGTTAAAAATATGAAAGTTTATTTTGTTCAGTTTAAAATATGAGAATCCATTTTAGAATTGACAATAATATGAGAGAAAAAAAAAAAAAGGAGAATTTACTCGATAAACAAAATGCTTTGATAAGATAGCCATTTGAAGGATCTAACTATTTATTAGTTTTTTTTTTTTTTTTATGAGTTGACCTAAATTTACTTTAAAAATGTATATTAAGTAATAATATCGAAGTCTTGGTTCTTCATCTTTCACTGCACTAATTAAATCTTTCAATATATTCTTGGCTCGAGAAACAAACTACTTCAAATATGCACGTTTGTACTTCTCCATGTTTTGCAGTCGTTGATCAAAGTGATGGAGCGGACCAATTGAAATGTACTTCAGGGTATAAGCATCTGGATTTACTTTACGAACATCATATGGTACCCTATAAATGCAACAATCATCTGTTATGAGAGACTTTACCTGGTCTAAAATAGCCTCAACTTCAATCACCAAATTATTGCGATTCATGTGTGCAAAGAAAACCAAAATGCAAAAGTCTAGGGAAAATATTGATAAAATGGTTAGATTACCATAACTAAAAGTTTGGCCGCCGGGTAGCCAAACCTTCTTGCGGTCTTGGAACTAAAAAATATGTGCCTCCTAAAAATTTCAGCAAATAGTTTAAAGCAATCATGCCAACAAGTTTTTGAGATCTCCAATCCCAATATATCAAGGTGTTAGATATGTAAGTGTGTTTTTTATGAGTTGTTTTAAAAAATAAAAAAATAAAAATTGTATTTAAAAATTAAAAAGTGAAAACAATTTTTAAATATTTTTTATTTTTGTTTCGACAAAAAAATATGGGTGAATTTGTAAAAAAAAAAAAAAACTTATAAATAATTCCATAATTCTCTTCCCACATCTTCTTGAATTGCTTTCAAACATATTTTATTGTTTTTTTAAAAATTATTTTTGAAAATAATTTTATAATACTATTTTGAAAACAAAAGACCAAAATCAAACGATTTTTTCCCGTTGCATTTCTTTCATTCTATGTACGGCCATCTCTTCCGCTCTGTTTCTTCACACCATCTCACGTTCTTTCTCTTCTGATCTCTGTTCTGTTGTCTCTCTTCCTCCTGCGCTCCTTTTTCTCTCTTCTTTCTCAGCGATTTCCCTCCTCCATCCTCAGTGGTGCGTTCATGTGCTCTCTCCTCTTTCCGTTACCTCCTCCTCCTGGCGAATTCTCTCCTCGATGTTCCCTCCTCCGCTTCTTGCTCCTCCCCTGTTATTTCCTCCTCGCTTACTCCGTTTCCTAATCAGCTATCTCTTTCTCCCCATTGTGATTTATTGCTTTTTTAATTATTTTATAATTTACGAAATGTGTTCTATCTGTAATTGTTTTTGGTTTCTTTTATTTTGTTTATAATTTTTCTCTTGGCCATCTTGATAAGAGTGGTGGAATCTCCGAAGAACACTCCAAAGATGTATACTGTACCATGAAACCGTCTGGGCTAACTGAAGGTTAGTCAAGGCATTTTCTTTTTTCCGTAATTTTTATTTCTTGCACAGTATGCTCTTTAATTTGTTCTGTGTTAGTTCCAATTTAATCTTTTAGGATTCTTGCTTTTTCTTTTTAATAATAGGGATATCAGGTTAAATCTTTGTACTGTTTATTTTTTTTGAAGTTGGGTATTTTTCTGATGTGGTTTATTTGTAAAAATATGACCGATAAATCTGAAATAATAAGAACACATGAAAATATGGGAGATCTATACTTTAGTGATGGAGGATAGGATAACGTTCTTGTTACTGCATCCCTATTTCATGGAGCTCCGAGCACCCATCTAACAAAAGAATTGGAGATAGAACTGAAAGTGAAGCGGGCACGCGTTAAAATAATGTCTTTTTCTCGTCCTCAATCAAATTCTACTTGGTAGTAAGTTAAACAAATTCTGAAAGTTTAGAACTTTTATCGTAGCATAAATATTTATTTGATGCCGTAGATACGCAAATTTTTTGCATGTTTCTTTTGTTGCATATATGAGCTTGGAGACTCTAACATTAAGATATCCATCATGCAATCTTTAATTTGGTATCATTTAGTTCGCAGCCATTGTTACACAGCCACCCCATTGGCGAAATATGGTGTGAAGAGGGGGTTCATCTCTAATCTTATTTTCACACCCAAACAGACTGGAAAGGTAACTATTTATTTGCAGCTCTAACTTTAATTGTGGAAATGAGTAAATATATAGATATATATTTTTCTTGTCAGTAGTCAATGAAAGGCATTGCATGCCTGATCCATGGAATTGGTTTACTGTTATCATCTGATGTTGGTGATCCTCTGGACTTAGAAAGCTGAAGAAAACACTTCTTGTGTAATTGCTTTGCGTAGCTAGTGTTATTTTAATATTCTCCCATAGTAATAAAGAAATGCAGGAAAAGGTTTTCAACTGGCTTATATCATTGGTGAAAGAGCTTGGAATTTCATAAAACCATTTGTAAACTAAAAAAATGAAGTGGCATCTCTACAATTGAAGCTGGATTTGAGTATTTTTTATAGTTAAATTAAGATGATGCTTGCTGATTGCGCTCTTCTCGATCAACACAGTAGATTTATCACTTTAAGCTATATTTATTAATATTCTGTTTTTCCTGGACAATATATATAATCTTATGCAAGCTGTATTTGCATATACAGTTCGTTGGGTAATGTTTTTTGGTCTCTTACAGATGAAATCATATGAATTGAAGAAAATATTATTTTATACTTTTATTGTTGCCCAAAGTTTCAACATAAGAAATTAATGTACTGTGATATGTTTGCAAACTTAGATAATACTAAGAATGCTTCTTATGATTTTGCATCTTGTAACCGAATTTTAACACTAGCATATGATGTCATGTACGAACCACAAACAAAAGAATGTTGATTCTGAAGTATGTTGCACTAACTTTAAAGAATATGCATGACAGTGATATTTGGTAATTTTGTCAAAATGGCAGTTCACCTTTTCTCTTTGTAGAGGATGCTTTCTTGTCAAATTTTAAAGCTTTGCAGCCGGAGCAATGTATTACAGCAGTATATGGGAACATATTGCCTAACAAGTTTCTAAATGTTCCACCATTGGTTTAGTCATATTTTACTTGGTCTAGCAAAGTTGATGACAAATTTATCTTCTATTTCCTATTTGAACATGTATTAAATTTCTCACGAGCAGTCAATACTCATCTTAGTTAGTTGTCATTACATTGTGGTACTGTGCCTGTTCAACCTGTTCAAAGAGTTTTATAGGTAATTTCTTTTCTCTTGTCACTTCGTTTTGATCTCTGAATGTTGAATACATATTCAATTTTGATTTGAAATGTTTTTATTATACATGAAATTTCTATCCCAGGATGGTGTCAAGGAAACTGGAGTATCATTAGGCTTCACTATTCATGAACTGGATGCTGGACCAATCATTGCTAGTGAAGTATTTCAAGTTGATAATCAGATTAAGGTATGCTTGTATTGTGCCACAAAGGATCTGATTTTCTGAACTTCTTTGCAATGCTTCTTTAGAGGATTAGTACTTATATTCATGTTCATCCCTATTTGTTAACCTAATCCCTAATTTTTCAACTGTTGGTGACTGGCTTATCAGTGACGTGTAGGCTGTACCAACGATGATGCAGTCGCTGATTGTATCAACTATGCATGAATTTCCTAACAAGGAAAGTATGGTGATATTATATCATTTTCTTTCCTTCCATTTTGTTATTCCCTGCAGTGCAATGATTATGGCGAGCCATAT
Organism: Bauhinia variegata; assembly: GCA_022379115.2. Taxonomy (NCBI): domain Eukaryota; kingdom Viridiplantae; phylum Streptophyta; class Magnoliopsida; order Fabales; family Fabaceae; genus Bauhinia; species Bauhinia variegata. Next base: position 8,720,077 of record CM039432.1, read on the forward strand.
AGTATCTTTTTGATTTCAAATATATGCCACATTATTTGCTTTTGGTTTCCAATTTCAGCTGGAGCTTTTTTCCTTTTTACTCATTTGAAGATTTGCACGAATGATAAATATCTGTCTCTCTTTTTGGTGAAACTTAGTTCCTGCCTTCTCTTCTCTCTACTGACTATCTTTGTAGGCACTTGATATATAAAGCGATCTCTTCCTTTTTGTTTCTTCACACCATCTCACGTTCTTTCTCTTTCAATTTCTGTTCTGCTGTCTCTCTTCCTCTTGTCCTCCTTCCTTTCTCTTCCTTCTCGGCAGTTTCTCTCCTCCACACTCAGTGCTGCGTCCCTGTGCTCTCCCCTCTTCCCGTTACCTCCTCCTCTCGGTGAATTCTCTCCTTTGCTTCTTGCTTCTCCCCTGTTATCTCTGTCCTTTACGCTCACTCTTCCACGTTTATTAATCCATTATCTCTTTCCTCCCCTTCTATGATTTATTGCTTTTTTAATTATTTTATAATTTACCAAATGTGTTTTATCTGTAATTATCCAGCAGTTAGCTTCAATTCTATAAATGAAAGCTTCAAACAGAGAATTAAGGAGAAATTGTTTTACATCTCTTTTTGCTACTGTGTTATTTAGTGTATGTGGTTGCTTAAATATCTTGTTTTCAAGGATATTGAAAATGCACCAACGATATTACATTCTACAGTTTTATCATCAAAGATGAAGTTTCTCTTATGATCTTTTGCTTTCTTTGTTACTACTTATTGAAAGGGTGAAGAGATTCTAAATTTGTGTGTATTAGAAAGTTAAGTTCTAGTTATTTATGTTAACCACCATGCGACAGCTGCGATTATCAGCACAGCTTAGCATAGCTGGTCTCAGATTTAAATTGTGCTCGCGTCCTAAGGTGAAAGTGGCATGGAAAGTGTAGCCGCTGACTCCTTATTATGAAGCTCTATGAGCAAAAGCCCGTAGGCTTATGGCTGTCTGTTGGTTTAGCCTTTAGGTGTCGTGCCTCCTCCTCATGTAGTTGGTCGGGTAGGCTTATGGCTGTCTGTTGTTTTAGGTGTTGTGCCTCGTCCTCAGATAATTGGTGGGGTGGTGGACCAGCTGAGGGATCATTTTATCTCTCGCAATTATTTGTTACTAAACTGCATCATAACTTTTCTTTGAGAGCAAAAGTTAATGATGAATATGAACTGAGATATCATTTGCCATTTAATCATTCAAGGCCCGACTTTGATAGTATGTAGTTTATGTAGTCCTTATTTACATATAATATCATCATCCTAGGATAGATATGGAGCAGAAAAAGAAGAAATACTGTGATCAATGATTGCTCTTCTATGTTTTTCATGGTTTTTAGATGATCATTGATGGTAGCATGTATTGCCGATCTTAGTTTTAGAGGGTGGTGTGCGCCTATCAGAAATTTACAAAATTTTGTCAGTATAATAAGTCTGTGATGTTTGGTAGTGATTTAATTTCAAGCACATTTCATCCGAATGCAAGTAAACTGTAACCATGACTTGTATATTTGATTGTGCTGAATGGTGGGAGGCAATATAGGCCACCAACAGGCTTATTTTGACTGATAGTTTGCTTTATTACTCCTTGAATCAAAATTTGCAGTTTGAGTTTGTTTTACTATCTTGCTTAGTCAAGTTTGTTGAACTATGATTGTGTATAATAATTCTTTCCTTCTCATTGCTCCATATGGGTGATAGCAGATTTTTCACCTTGACCAAAGATATAGGAAAGCAATGAGAGTTGGACAGGCAATCAGATTTATCCTGTGTCTACTGCCGTTGCTGTATTTTGGGTGATAATAAAATTTAGGTTTATTCATGTTTCTATTGTAAGTGTAGTTTGGATAAAGTTGAATTGTGTGTTCTTTGCATGTATATATAAAATACTAGAGAGACTAATGAGGCAATCTAATGTCTTGATTTTAGGGATCGATAATCCATTTCTTAATTTGGAGGATCCTAACTATATACAATTTCCATAAGAGTCCCCTTAAAGTTGGAGTATCGATATTGATTATGCTCATCTTGTTACAAATGTAACTTATCTGCACCATATTTAATGCCTTAGTAAATATGTCTTCTAATTGATCTTCTCATCAATATATCTTATGGAGATGAACTCTTCGTGAAACTTGTCATGGACTAAGTGACAATCAATTTTAATGTGCTTAGTTCCTTTGTGAAATACAAAGTTGAATAAAACATATCCCGTTGAAGTTCATAACCGACTTCCTGCAACAGCTGATGTATCCACACAATCACACAATCTCACGTACTGAATCAGCCATAGCCTTATATTCTGCCCTAGCTACAAACCAAGAAACTACATTTTGTTTCTTGCTTCTCCATGAGACCAATTTCCCTCCATAGCCTATATATGCCACATTATTTGCTTTTGGATTCCAATTTTAGTTAGAGCTTTTGTGTTCACTCATTTGAAGATTTATCCTAACGATAAATCTTTGTAGGCACCTAAATTACTTGCATGGAATTTTTCTGTTGAAGTAGATACTTTTATTATTCAATCATTTCTACGGCAAATAACATTCCAAGGCTGTAAAGGCTCTGAAGGTAGTGTTGGTTTAAATTATGCCATTTTGAAGCAGAAAGGGAAATGAGTACTATTGTTTGTTCAATATAAATCAAGTCCTTTCTAGTTCGACTTCTGAGATATTGTTTATCAGACAAGTCAAAGTATATATTGAGTTTATACTACTAGTTCTAGAGAATGTTTTTCTTTGAAAACTGCTATTATTTTTAGTCTATTATTCACTAGTTAGTGTTTCTAGCAACTATAAAACTACTATCTTAGTTTTGTTTCTGCCAATGTTTAGAGCATTTCAGTCATCGCCTCCACCTACTCAAATTTGCCTCTATGTCTCAACCCACTGTTGCGTCTGGGTTTAGTTTACTCACTCTTGTTATCATTGGCATAGGAAGATTAAGCTTCTATCTTGTTTTATTCGCCAAACATGATTTGAGTCACGATGGAAAACATGAATAGTAACTCAGCCTTTTTCCTTTTTTTTAAAAAGAAATTAATTTGTTATTCTATTTGGTAAATGTAGTTGTAATTTGGATTTGATAATTACTGAACTTTGATAGAGGTTGTTCCTACAATTTGTTATTTGGTAGATTTTGGGAATAAATTATTGAAGATGATCCATGGTTGCTTGTATTTTATTACTTTCTTCTAGAATTTGTATCTAGAATGTGTAGTTAAGGATGCTGGATGATGGCAGGGGAGGAGAGGAGGTGGAGGATGAGAGAGATGAGTGAGTGAACCAGAGCAATTTGGGGATAATTTATTTTTTTTTACTTTTATTTTAATTTGCTTTGTGAATAGATCATCTGTTTTATTGAGTTAAATCTCTTTTGTTAATATATAAATCTCAATATTTTTTGTTTATTAAGAGTAATATCATTTTTAATTATGCTTTATTCATTAATATAAATTTTTTTTGTTTAATGACAATATAGTCTTTTTACTCTAATTTTATTGTCCATTCTTTGATGTACCAAATAAAGTAAGCAAACACTTTCGATTCTAACTTTTCTATTCTACCCATAATTCATCGTATCTAACCAAACATGTCCTTAAAACACCCCATTTAACTTTTCCAACAACATAAATAATCATAGTAGGCAAATTACCCCTCCTTATCAAACACATTTCACACACCCTTCTGAAAGGAAGAACAACCACTTACCATCGCATTCTACTGCACACTCATTACTAGAAATAACTCTTCTCAAAGGTTGGATTTTTCAAAGCTTTTTTTTTGTTAGAAATGAGTGAAGTTTTCATATTTTCATCGTTATTTGACGTTTCAGTTAAAAATTTGTTATTTTTTAAGTTTAGATGGTGTTTCTTTACCATTTTTGGCTCTTGGATATGTTAAAAATATACAAAATTTTGAACTATTTGTGTGTTTTTTTTTTTTTTTAAATTTTTTTTTTACGAATTTGGAAATTAAACTAATTTTGTAGTTTAAGTTGAGTCTAATTACGAATTTTGAAAATTTGTAGTTATAAATTAATAATTTACATACTTTGTAAGTAGATTTTTAATATATGATAAAATATAAAACCATTTCTAAATTTTTTCACCTAGTAACATAAATTTTTAAATTAAATTTATTCTTAACATGATATTAAAGTCTTTTTGATTTAAATGATTGAGAGAATTGTAATCAAACTCACGTGTCATTTGATTAATAATCTCATAATAATCACCGCCTTCCAATTTGCGATTAGGCATAATAGTTATTACTCAAAATAATGATGATCGTATATACATATAATCAATATAGGAGAATATAGGAGGTCTAAGAATCTAAACTGTAAAAAGTAGTTAAAATGAGTCCTTGAGTGTAAATTATTAAGAAATTAACTTAAAAGAAGTTATTTAAAGTAGAATAAGTACGTGAGTAATTAAATAAATAGATAAAGTTATTGTATGAAATTTAAAAAGTAATTTAACATCTAAAATGTCTTCACATGCAAAAAAGCTTTTCATAGGTAGGAGGTCTATTTTTTCTTGTAATCGAATTTTATTTTTATTAACTTGTAACAAATATAGGAAAATCAGTTACGAAACATACCAATAAGGATAAACATAACCATGTTAATTAAAATGATGATTTTTTTTTTCTTGTGTGCCTAATTGTTTAAATTTTATATTAATGTATGAAGAAATCATTTCTGAAAAAAGCTGCTTGCATATGCTTAAAATTTTATAAATAAGAATGAGTTTTTATTAATTAAAGAAATACTTGTGGAGACGATGAAATCTAACCCTACTTTTATCAAATCTTTGGTGATTGAAGAAAAAGAAGTATATACATACAATGTGAAATCTCTTTTGGATTAGTTGAAGATCCTAATATTTAAACTTATTTCATAGTGTAACACTTCATCTCATTTTTATTTTTTTTTCCTTTTTCTTCTTTTGGATTTTGTGCAAACAAGTTGATCTAGACTTGTCAGATGGGATAAAAATGTCTCATTTTTGCCGTCCTAGATATACCAATTGAGAAGATTAAAAATCCGAAAAAAATTTTATTTTTATTGTGAAGGTTTGAGCAAAAAGATTCTATCTCTTCGCTGTAAAAGTTAAGAAATTAAAATATTATGTTATAAACTAATTAAACTTAAAAGTTTAAACTATTAATTAAAACATAAAAATGGTTATACGTTATATTTAATATAGAAAAGAGCCGAGACAAGAAATTAAAAACGTAAAATGTAAGATGCTATAGCATACAACTGCACTTTACCTAGACTCAATGAAAGTTCTAAGGAGTTTGTCTTCTCTTGAAAGTATACTCCAAATGGGTTGGTTTATGACTTGGCTGAATTTGTAGTTTCTTTACTCTAGTATGACACAATTTGCTCACGAACATGTTGTCCTAATTAATCCACATTAACATTAACATTAATATTAATATGTATTTTTTTTTTTTTTATATTTTTTTGACCATTCATTGACTAGATTTATAGAAACCATGTTGATTTCTAACAGTACCATCAAAGCATCCAAGGTGTCCTTCCGAAAGTATGTTTAGGAAGAGAAAAGCACTAGTTCAATTATATATATATAATTGTTTAAAAAATTATAAAATAAATGGGACAAATAATATTAAGCTATTTAAGAATATAAAAATGCCAGTTACACATCCCTTTTGTGTATACTTTTATTTTTTAGTTATTTATAAATTTAAAGCTATAAATTTTAAAAAATTATTTAAAATGTGAATATATTTAATAAGTATAGATAAAACATGACTGTTAAGAATATATTTAATTTTTAACCAATCCGAAGTGGAACAATGAATGAAAAGACAGAGAAAACGAAAGAAGCCAACAAGCTTGCGCATCTGGTCTTCTTTTTCAAGGTTGGATTAAACGAATGTATTCTTGGTGTTCCTACGCTACTAATTTCTTTGGAAAATCGCAAGAACACAATGCGAATAACTTGGAAAAAGTTATTCTCTCCTATGCATTATGCTCTGTTGATTTGAAGGCTTTAAGCTAAAGTCATGCTCCTAATATATTCCTTATGACAACTGTTAGTTCATTTATATGTACTCTCACAAATTGTATTATTATGTAATTTTTTTAGTTGTGACACAAGACAGTTGGGAAGACAATTACAGGGAATTTCAAAATTAATGCTGAGCATTTCTCACTTGGGTTAAAATTATGAAACAAACAAAATATCAACCACAATTATTTCTAAAATAACAACTGTCAATTAGAAAGTAACAAGAATTTAACAGTCAAAATATGGGATATTGTTCTTTTATCTCTCATCAAATCAAGCAAACTATTCCAGAGAGAAAATCAGACAACAGTTCATTTCATTTTCTAACAACTGTTGATTTGTGGATGCCAGTAATATCTTGCAGCCTCCATGAGTGTCACCAAATGGAATTCCCACCTGTTCCATATCGAAGCCCTGGAAAAGATTATGGATTACGATAAGAATTCTCCCCTTTCTCCTTATCCTCTCACATATTTGCTGAGCTTGAACAGCTATGATGCTCCTCCCCGTTGATAGCAAAGCAACCTATACATTATGCCATCCGATAGCCTCAAATTCAAGGCCCTTGCAACTTGTTCTTGTATCATTACCAGGTTACTATTGTTTGTTAAATCTGCAACAACAACTTGATCAAATAAGTTGTCTCTGCGAGCTCTCCTCGAAGCTATCTCGATTATATTCTGTATTTCAATGTCGTTCTTGCCATGTAGCCCAATCACTTTAATATCGGCATTACGTAGGGCACCCGTTACATCATCCAGAGTTGGCTTTATCCTCCGTGGACCACCCCTCACAATACGGTACCTTTCATTGAGTTCAGCTCCGTAAACTATGGATAATATTTTTTCTTCGATTACATCTTGTGTTGGTGTCTGTGAACTCATGTTGATTTTGCACACCTGAGTTGGACTCTGGTAAATTGCACCTGCAATCACTTTTGTGGATGAAAAGAAACACGAACCAGCTTATTAGTTGAACAAGAAAGAAATCATGTTGGGAACATATCAATTTCGGGAAACTACCGTGAAAGGCTACAACAGTAATTGTAATGAAGTCAACTGCAAAAATTTCAAATTCTAATTTTAGTTAAATTAAGCTTAAGTTTTTTTTTTTTTTTTTTTTTTTCAAAAAAAATCTTACTTGATCACCTTTAGATTAGGAGTGGGCATAAAATGAGACAAAAAAAAATCCGAGATAAGATTAGAACAAATTTTTTGTTCCTATAATTTTTTAGACGGGTTTAGTATGGCTAAATACTCCCATTACGTACTAGATATTGATCTAAGTATAAAAGAGTATGTTGAGAAAAATTCAAAAGTTTAGGCTGCAGATATCAGAGTAATACAGAACCCAAATCTTTGTAAACAAAAATGAAAAGCATAGGCAACTGCACTTTACCTAGACTCAATGGAAGTTCTATGGAGTTTGTCACCTATTGAAAGTATACTCAAAATGGGTTGGTTTAATGACTTGGGCTGAATTTATAGTTTCTTTACTCTACTATGACGCAACTTGCTTCCGAACATGTTCTGTCCCAATTATTTCACACTTTTTTTTTTTTAAATATTCATTGAATTATATAGATGCTTTGGGACCAGCTTTTTAGCATTACTGATGTGTACTTGCAGGCCATGTCATTGCGTATCTTCCAGAAGAGTTTTAGTTATCATTTTAAGAATGAATTTAACGTAAAATTAGAATTGAAAATTATTCAAATTAAAATCTTTTAAAAATCATGATATTAAAGGATCATAAATTCTTCGAAGTGCTTTTTTAGTTCTATTTAGATGCATTTTTTTCTCCTAATTTTAATATAATTCTTCAGTTTGGGTTCTTAAAGTTTAATTTTTTATTCAATAATTTAAACTTACGAGGTATATGAATATTTCACATAATAAATGAGCCTTCTTTGACTTTCTGTTGTCAGTACTTGCATGCCATATCATTGTGTTTCCTGTTTTACTTAAATTAATTAATCAAGGAGGTTGCCAAAGACCATGAATGTACGATCGAAGGAAAACTGGTTGGCCACCGGCGAGGTGGCTGTACATAGATGAACCAGCGTTATGATGCAAGATAATATATTATTAATTTAAACAAATTAAACATGATAGGAGGAAAAAGTAATGACTAGAAGAATAATGTACAAACAATCAGTCAATCATACTTTTTTTTTAATTATTGTAAATCATTTAAATTCAACATTGCATTAAATATTACTTTGATTACACATGATATTTTATAAAAAAAAGTTAAAAATTTATTAAAATATTTAAAAATTTCAAATTAAACATTTTTGTCATTTTGACTTGTAACAACTTGCCATACAGAAGTCACTGTTTGGACGAAGGTGAGAAAAAGAATTACAATTGCACCAATAGTAGCAAGAGTACGCCAAGTATTGTTACAATAATCACGTTTCAAAGTTACTTTCCCTTTGCGCCACCACTTTTTGCAGAAAGCGTCCAAGCCTGTCTGGAGATCAAAGTAAAGTGAATTGGTACTTACAATGGTGACATTCTTCAAGAGACTGTTAAACAATTTGGCCACAGCATCATTATCACCCAACCGATTAATCACTATTTTCTTTTGAACTAAGATATCCACATCATTCTTAGTGTTGATAAGGAAATCCATAACACCGATATAGTCAGTTATGTAGGAACTATATGGGTAGTGACATTGCTCTAAAGCCACCATGTTAAGATACAAAATTTCGGTGGTATCCACTATTTCTATTTCTGGGATTCGAAGGCATCCTTCTTCAAAGTGCAGGTCAAGTTTCCACTTGCTTGTATGATTGACTTGAAACGTCACTCCTGCTTCAAGTAACTCGGTTGCACTTTGAATATGTGAAATGTTTTCTTTAGCTCTTCCTGGCAGTGTAGTTGATGGTTGTAAGTTAAACGTTCTAAGCAGATCAGTGAAGTGACTTATTGTAAAATTGGGCTCTAGTTCCTGTGTGTTATAATAGTCAAAGTACTTTATTGAGAGCTCAAGAAATGAGGGAATATGACCTTGGGGACGGGTAGATGCTAAGTTGTATACCTTTTCTAGAAGAAAGAAAGGAACTTGATTCTCAAGTAGCAACAAATCAAGTCTTATGTTGGTACTCAACCAAGGTTTCAACACAGTATCCAGGTCATAATCTGTCCATTCGGCATAGAAGAACTTCCAGAAGAGCTCAACTATGAAACAAGCATCTACTAATATTACCTTGACAAGTTCCTCTTTGTTCATCTCCAAATTCTCCGAGTAAGAAAGACGAAGTGTTGGTTCAGTCTCATCCAGGGAGCCAATTAAATCTTCCAAATTTATCTTGGTTCGAGCAACAAATTGCTTAAAATATACCCTTTTGCACCTCTCCATGTTTTGCAGTCTCTTATCATAGTGGTGAAGTGGGCCAATGGAAACAACATTAGGGATGTATGCTTCTACATTTAATTTGCGGACATGATAAGGTACCCTATAGATGCAACATTCATGTCTTGGAGATTCTCGCTCAGCCATTATAGCCTCAACATCAATCACCAAATTAGTATGGTTCATGTTAATTTTGCTGCTATAAAAATTGAAATGGAGGAATTATTAACAAATGGAATGGTAAAGATGCAAAGAAAATAAAAGGAAGCCAAGAATGTTATGCGCCTGACTATATATTACTTGTTAATTGTGAGAATTGAAATGAGAGGAGAAATCCCACAGTACTATTGCTTGTGTTCCAATGCAATAGCCTTGATGTCCCTGCACTGCCTTCAACTGTGAAATTTAACAGATGTCAAGGTGGAAGAAACAACTTAAAAAAGGAAAATACATGAGTATACTTTATCACAAACTACATTCTCATTGTTAATGGAGAACGAAGATTACCACAACGTCCAGACGAATAGTTTGTTTACAACTTCCCCCACTTTTTGACCATACAATTCCTCCACTAAATCCTTATTAATGAGATCTCCATCTCAAAATTGTGTTTTGGATGCTTAACTCTCTTTTGTAATGGTGCATGATCCTGAATTACACTTTACGAGCAGTTAAAGCAAAGAATTCGTGCCAAGAAGTCGTAGTATCAATCCCCCACTACCTTTATCCCTTACCTTCCTGTCAAAGAAAAGAAAAGATTAATTAATCAACCAAAGCATAATAAAGAAACGTGAAAGAAGAATTGTTGGGGATAAAGATTACTATGGTAATGCAACCTGAGTTGGGTAATTAATAATTAAAGATACAAGTGCTTTTAAAGATATTTTATATTAAAAAATAACTCAAGTTTTTATAAGGGCTATTATAATATGAAATAGATAAAATATTAAACGAAGATAAAATTAAAATGGTGTACTAGTATTTTAAAAAAAATTAAAAAAATAATTTTCACTTTTTATTGACATGTGTATTAGACCAAGCAAGTACTTGAGAAATCGTAATAAACGGAAATAATCTAGATATCTGTAGTGTTGGTTTGGTAAGGAAATAATATAAAAATTTTAGTGATCCTCCAACATGTTGTAAAAGCATTATAATAAATTACGTGGAAAGTATGTGTGAATGAATGAAGGAAAAGCAAAAAGAGGCGTTGAAAACATTATTCTAATTAATATCTAATATGTAATTGTGAATTAATTAAGGGATATGTTTGTGAAAAAAGGGTGATCCAGAATGAGATGAAGAGATGTGTTGGTATGGGAACCTTGTTTTGTCATGGACGGAATTTGAAGGTCAAATCCATGCTGGAGTTGTGAGAATAGAATATATGGCGACATCCAAATCCCAATTAGTAAAATTCAAAAACACTAAGGTATAAGAACACCAGTTAATGCTACTTTTTTTATTCACACCAAAAACACTAACTTTTAATTGCAATTATTTTTATTATTTTTAAAATTGCTCCATAATTATTTTTCTATTTTTTTCCCCTCATCCAATCAGAGCTTCTTTCAAGTGGAATGACTGTAAGATAAGATAAAAGGAAGCGAGAGAGAGAATGGATGGAAATGTTTTGGTGGAGAGCACGTGTTAGATTATGTGGCAGTGGCATTCAAGGTTTTTGTGAACAACGAGGTACGTTGAAATTTGTGAGAAATCAAAGTGAATATGTTTAGGTGAAGTGAATAATATCGTTATGTTTTTTTTATTCCTCTCATTCTGCTCTTTATTTCTTCCATAATATTTTACAATTTTATAAAGTATATATAATTTTATTAAATATATTTTATAAATAAAATGATAAAAATATATTTAAAATAAATAATTCCAAGTAAATATGTATTATTTTTATGTGTGTGCTATGAACCTATAAATATAATTATCTTATTATTGATTAAAATCTATCAATTTAATAAAGAAAAAAAGGAAAGCATTATGATAACTCATCTGCAAAAACTCTTTGTAGCAGCGTCCGAGTCTTGGTTCATCGTCTTTTACTGCTTGAAATATATACATTTGTATATCTTTATGTTTTGCAGTCGTTGATCAAAGTAATGGAGCGGATCAATTGAAATGAACTGCGGGGTATAAGCATATGGATTTACTTCACGGACATCATGTGGTATCCTATAAATATAACAATCATCAGTTATGGGAGACTTTGTCTGGTCTTGAATAGCCTCAACCTCAATCAATAAATTATTGCGATTCATGTTTGTCATTATAAAAATTGAAATATATAGGGGAAAAAATTAACAAATGAGAATAAGAAAACACAGGGAAAACAAAGGAAGCCAGCAAGCTTGCGTGCCTGATTTTCTTTTACTTGCTTGGGTGAATCAAAACGAGGTGAGCATTAAATCCCAATATATTCCATGTGCTCCAAATGTATTTCTTATAGCCCCTGGCTATGTTGAGGTCGAAACCTGGATACCAAGTTAAACCTCAGAGGAGTCCATAGGACCTACAAGAAAAAAGGATAACGCCCTGGACTTTGTTTAGTGATTAGCCGAGGAGGCACCTGAAAAAGGAAAACGAATAGTCAATTGAAAGGAGTGAGTGCTCTTGTACCTTGAGAGGGATCCTATTTATGATTCATTGTGGGCCATTCTCTGAAAATACAACCAATGGTTAACATGTTCTGTTTTATTTTTATGTGTCATTCTTTTATTTCATCTTTTGTAACTGGTATAAAAAAAATGAAGTTTAAATATATTACAAGTTTATATAGTATTAATTAATTTTGAATTGAATCTTTATGGTTTATCTTTTAAATTGGAGTCCTTGTATTTTTAAATTTTTTTAAGTGAGTCCTTACCGTTCTTCTTTATTATAACACGGTTAATTAAACTATGATAAAACAAAAGAAATGTCTATGTAATTTGAGAGTAGATTTGTTATCTCAGCCAGTGTTTCACATGGTATTTTATCCATTATAATTGATTCAAATATTATAAAATAATATTATTTAGTAAGTAATTTCATTTATTTAAACTAATTATAATGAATAAGACACCATAATAAAAATAACAAATTTTGTAGTATAAATTGAATTTAAATATAAATTTTGAAAATTCATAAGCATAAATAAATAACTTACATATTTTTTAAGTAGATTTTTAATATACGAAAATATTTATAATTTATAACATGAATAAGTTATAAGGGACAAATATAATAATATATTAAAAGATATACTTTTAAAAATGGAAGTTGCTTATTTATAATTATAAAATTTTAAGGTCCAAAGTCTGTAGTTTTATATTAGAAAGTTTGTTTCATTTTTAAAATTCATAATCTATAATATAAGTTCACAGATAAAGAAAAAACACAAATAGCTCAAAATTTATATATTCTTGTATACTCATGAGCCAAAAATAGTGAAAAACACTAAAAATAACGAATCGCCCAAAACATCAAACCATAAGTTTGAAAAATGTACTCATTTCAAACCAAGAAAACCTCTAACAAATCTAAGAATATGGTGATGGCGGTAGTTCTACGTGGAAATTCTCGGCGTATGATGACTATAGTCTTGTTAGCTATTATATAATTAATTATTTGACTGAGTTTAAATTAATCATTATTTAAAAACTTATATAATTTATGTGACAATACATAAATATTACTAAGATTGGGAATTAAACGGGACAACTCTAACCCTCCTCCCTGTCAAACAAACAAATATTATTCAAGCAAAAGAAAATTCTAAACCTTAGTATATCCTAAGGGCAACAGCTGAATAATGAATAATATGCTTAGTATAATTTTAAAAAGAGAAATTTTAAAAAGTAAAAATAGTATAAAATTAATTTTAAATCTCCACTTAAAGAATTTGTTCTTAATATGATACCAAATTTTTTGATTTAAAAATGAAAAAAATTAAACCCTTAAGTCTTCAATTAATACGTGACATAAAATATTTTGCGCTCTTTGTACGACTGATGGAATTGTGATTAAATTCACAGCGATTAGACACAATAGCTATTACTGAAAACTGTAAAAAGTAGTTAAAGTGGGTCTTTGTGTATAAATTATTAAAAAATTAATCTAAAAAAGTTTATTCAAAATAGTATAAGTAAGTGAGTAAGTAAATATATAAATAAAGTTATAAAATTCAAAAAGTAATTTAACATCTAAAATTGTCCTCATATGCAAAAACACTTGTTGATGTTGGTGAGTAGGAAATTGTGCCAACAAGAACTATACAAAATTATACCTGCCATAATTTTCATATTTAAGTTAAACGATGATAAAACAAAATATAGCAAGGGTTAGGATTTTTTTATCTCATTTTATATTTCATTACTCTTTTTCTTTAGTGAAATTGTTTCATCCCTCTTGATTTGTGAAAAATTTTATATAATAATATTATTTTTAATAATTTAATAATACTTATAAAAATATTATTTTATAATTTTTTGACAAATCAAAAAAATAAAAAAATATATTTAAGTCATTCGATTAAAACATTTACTGACGTAATATATATTATTCATTTGTTAATTACCAAATTATTAGTAAAATGTACTCAGCAGAAAGGTCAATTCTAACAAAAAGTAAATTATATATATTAATTGTTTAAAAATATATGAAATAAATGGTACAAATAATATTAAGCTATTTAAAAATATAAAAATATTAGTTACACATCCTTTTGAGTGCACTTTTTATTTTTAAATTATTTATAAATATAAAGCTATAAATCAAAAAATATATAAAATGTGAATATGTTTAATAAAATATATATAAAACATAACTCTTAAGAATATATTTAATTTTTAACCAAGAAAGGAAGTGGAACAATGAATGAAAAGACAGAAAACCAAAGAAGTCAACAAGCTTCCGCATCTGTTCTTCTTTGTCAAGGTTGGATGAAACGAATGTATTCTTGGTGTTCCTACGCTACTAATCTCTTTGGAAAATCGCAAGAACACAATTGCGAATAACTTTGGAAAAAGTTATTCCTCTCCTATGCACTATACTCTGTTGATTTGAAGGCTTTGAGCTGAAGTCATGCTCCTAATATATTCCTTATGAGAACTGTTAGTTCATTTATATGTAATCTCACAAATTGTATCTTTGTGTAATTTTTTAAGTTGTGACACAAAGTAGTTGAGAAGACAATTACAGAGAATTTCAAAATTAATCATGAGCATTTCTCAGTTGGGTTAAAATTTTGAAACAAACAAAATATCAATTTCAATTATTTGTAAAACAACAACTGGCAATTAAAAAGTAACGAGAATTTTACAATCAAAATATGTGATATTGTTCTTTTATCTCTCATAAAATCTAGCAAAGTCTTCTGGAGAGAAAATCAGCTGACTCTTCATTTCGTCTTTTAACAACTGTTGATTTGCGGATGCCAGTAATATCTTGCAGCCTCCATGAGTATCACCAAATGGAATTCCCACCTGTTCCATATCGAAGCCCTGGAAAGGATTATGGAGTATGATAAGAATTCTCCCCTTTCTCCTTATTCTCTCACATATTTGCTGAGCTCGATCAGCTATGATGCTCGTCCCAGTTAGAAAGCAACGCCACCTATACCATATGCCATCCGATAGCCTCAAATTCAAGGCCCTCGCAACTTCTTCTTGTATCATTACCAGGTTACTCTTGTTTGTTAAATCTGCAACAACAACTTGATCAAATAAGTTGTCTCTGCGAGCTCGCCTCGAAGCTATCTCGATTACATTCTGTATTTCAATGTCGTTCTTGCCATGTAGCCCAATCACTTTAATATCGGCATTACGTAGGGCACCCGTTACATCAATCAGAGTTGCCATTATCCACCGTGGATGATCCATTACAAAACAGGGCCTTACATTGAAGATGACTCCGTGCAACATCATGGATTCTGATTCCTCTTTGATTACATCTGGTGTTGATGTCTGTGAACTCATGTTGATTTTGCACACCTGAGTTGGACTCTGGAAAATTGCACCTGCAATTACTTTTGTGGATGAAAAGAAACACGAACCAGCTTATTAGTCGAACAAGAAAGAAATCATGTTGGGAACATATCAATTTCGGGAAGCTACCGTGAAAGGCTACAATAGTAATTGTAATGAAGTCAACTGGAAAAATTTAAAATTATAATTTTAGTTAAATTAAGCTTAAGTTGTTTTTGTTTATTTAAAAAAAAAAATCTTACTTGATCACCTTTAGATTAGGAGTGGGCATAAAATAAAACAAAAAAAAAAACCAGATAAGATTAGAACAAATTTTTGATCCCAATAAAATTTTGTATAAAATAAAGAAAAAAATATAAATATCAAACTAGTACCTAATCTAAGTATAAATGAGTATGTTGAGATAAATTCAAAAGTTTAGGCTGCAGATATCAGAGTAATAACAGAACCCAAATCTTTGTAAACAAAAATGAAAAGCATAGGCAACTGCACTTTACCTAGACTCAATGGAAGTCCTATGGAGTTTGCCACCTATTGAAAGTATACTCGAGTATGGGTTGGTTTAATGACTGGGGCTGAATTTATAGTTTCTTTACTCTATGACACAATTTGCTTATGAACATGTTCTTTCCTAATTATTTCACACTTCTTTTTGTTTTTTTTACTTTTCTATAGAAGAGTTTATTCAATGTTTATTTTATTTTATTTTATTTTATTTTTTATGTAGATAACTTTTGATTATTTATATAATATACTTTTTGGATTTAATTATTTTAAGTAATGTAGGAAATTGCTTAGTATCAATATTGAAATTACATATATCTTGACAACTATAACGATGGATTGGGATTGGAAATCTGAAAAGTATATTTCTATGAATTCTTTCAATTAAATCCAAATGTTTAGCTTTTATAAATTTAATCAAACTATATGATAAATTTCTTTTTTTTTTTTTATATCTGATAAATTTCTTAAATAGAAGTTTTGCATTTCAGATTTCTTCGTATTAGGAGACTCTTTCTTTAAGAGCAGTAGTAGAAGTTAGTTAGAGAGATACCATCATCCTTTACGTAAATATTGTTACAGCTAGATGAGAATCAATCTCTCTTTCGTCAGCACCATTTTATTTTTAATTCTTCTTTAAACAAATATAAAATTTGAAATGTTGAAAGAGGTACATAAAAAGGAGTGTTCACATAAAGATAATTGCACGTCATATTTTTACACTCATCTACATATTCATTGATTTTAATTTATTTGTAAGAGTAAAATTATAAATAAAAAATAAGATTATCTAAATAAATATAAAATAAAAAAAATCATTTATTATATTAAAAATATATATAATTTAAAATTTTAAATTATTCAATAAAAACTTACCAATATTATATATTAAATAAATACATTTTCAGTATATATAAAATACTTTCAATTATATTCACGTAAACCTGGGGTATTTACTCTTACATCTAACTTGATAAAAAAATTTCAGACATCAGAAATGCTCAAAAGCTGGTTCCAAGAATCTATATAATAACGTATGGTCAAAAAGAAAAGATACAGATTCTTAGTTAAAATAAAAGAGAATCTTATTATTCTATGATTAATTTAACTATATCTCTTAAAAAAAAAAATTTGGGGGCAGCATCCTAAAATTTTATCTTGATTATAAGACCCATTTCTATTTAATGGGACAAGACAGCAATTTTACGATCACAATTTACTATCAAGTTAAATATAAGAGTCAATACCCTAAAGTTGACATTAATACAATTGAAACTATCTTGCATGTATTAAAAGTAATATTTATTTTTCATATAATATCAGCAAATTTTTTATTTAATAATTTAAACTTATGAGTTATATGAATATTTCACGCCTTTTGACGTTCTGTTGCCATTACTTGCATGCCATATCATTGTGTCTCCTGTTTTACTTAAATTAATTAATCAAGACGTTGCCAAAGACTATGATTGTACGATAGAAGGAAAACTCGTCGGCCACCGGCGAGGTGGCTGTACATAGATGAACCACCGTATGATGTAAGATAATATATGATTAATTTAAACAAATCAAACATGACAGGAGAAAAAATTAATGACTAGAAGAATCATTTACAAACAATCACTCAATGATACTTTTTTTTTTATTATTATTGTAAATCATTCAAGTGTAATATCACATTAAATATTAATTTAATTCTACATAATATCTTATAAAAAAATTTAACAATTTATCAAAATATTTAAAAATATCAAAGTTAAACGTTTTTATTATTTTAACTTGTAATAACTTGCCATACAGAAGTCACTGTTTGGACTAGAGTGAGAAAAATAATTACAACTGCAGCAAAAGTAGCAAGAGTACGCCAAGTAATGTTACAGTAATCACGTTTCAAAGTTACTTTCAGGTTGTGCCACCAACTTTTGCAGAAAGCGCCAAGTCCTTGTGGAGATTAAGGTAAAGTGTATTGGAACTCACAATGGTGACATTTTTCAAGAGACTGTTAAACAATTTGGCCACAGCATCGTTATCACCCAACCGATTAACCACTATTTTCTTTTGAACCAAGATATCCACATCATTCTTAGTGGTGATAAGGAAATCGATAACACTGATATAGTCAGTTATGTAGAACTATATGGGTAGTGACATTGCTCTAAAGCCACCATGTTAAGATACAAAATTTCAGTGGTATCCACTATTTCAATTTCTGGGATTCGAAGACATCCTCTTGAAAATTGCAGGTCAAGTTTGCGCTTGCTTCTATGATTTACTTGAAACGTCACTCCTGCTTCAAGTAACTCAGTTGCACTTTGAATACGTGAAATGTTTTTTTCAGCTCTCCCTGGCAGTGTAGTTGATGGTTGTAAGTTAAACGTTCTAAGCAGATCAGTGAAGTGGCTTATTGTAAAATTGGGCTCCAGTTCCTGTGTGTTATAATACTCAAAATACTTTATTGAGAGCTCAAGAAATGAGGGAATATGACCTTGGGGACGGGCAGATGCTAAGTTGTATATCATTTCTAGAAGAAAGAAAGGAACTTGATTCTCAAGTAGCAACAAATCAAGTCTTATGTTGGTATTCAACCAAGGTTTCAACACAGTATCAAGGTCATAATCTGTCCATTCGACATAGAAGAACTTCCAGAAGAGCTCAACTATGAAACAAGCGTCTACTAATATTACCTTGACAAGTTCCTCTTTGTTCATCTCCAAATTCTGTGAGTAAGAAAGACGAAGTGTTAGTTCAGCCTCTTCCAGGAAGCCAATTAAATCTTCCAAATTTATCTTGGTTCGCTTAAAATATACCCTTTTGCACCTCTCCATGTTTTGCAGTCTCTTATCATAGTGGTGAAGTGGGCCAACGGAAACAACATTAGGGATGTATGCTTCTACATTTAATTTGCGGATATGATAAAGTACCCTATAGATGCAACATTCATGTCTTGGAGATTTTGGCTCAGCTATTATAGCCTCAACATCAATTCCCAAATTAGTGTGATTCATGTTAATTTTGCTGCTATAAAAATTGAGATGGAGGAATTATTAACAAATGGAATGGTAAAGATGCAGAGAAAATAAAAGGAAGCCAAGAATATTATGCACCTGACTATATATTACTTGTTAATTGTGAGAATTGAAATGCGAGGAGAAATCCCACAGTACTATTGCTTGTGTTCCAATGCAATAGCCTTGATGTCCCTACACTGCCTTCAACTGTGAAATTTAACAGATGCTAATGTGGAAGAAACAACTTAAAAAAGGAAAAATACATGAGTATACTTTATCACAAACAACATTCTCATTGTTAATGGAAAACGAAGCTTACCACAACGTCCAGACGAATTGTTTATTTACAACTTCCCCGACTTTTTGACCATACAATTCCTTCACTAAATCCTTATTAATGAGATCTCAATCACAAAATTGTGTTTTGGATGCTCAACTCTCTTTTGTAATGGTGCATGATGCTGAATTACACTTTAGCACAGTTAAAGCAAAGAATTCGTGCCAAGAAGTCATAGTATCAATCCCCCACTACCTTTATCCCTTACCTTCCTGTCAAAGAAAAGAAAAGATTAATTAATCAACCAAAGCATAATAAAGAAAAGTGAAAGAGGAATTGTTGGGGATGCAGATTACTATGGTAATGCAACGGGTAATTAATAATTAAAAATACAAGTACTTTTAAAGATACTTTATTTTAAAAAATACCTCAAGCTTTTATAAGGGCTATTATAATATGAAATAGATAAAATATTAAACGAAGATAAAATTAAAATGGTGTACTAGTATTTTTTAAAAAATTAAAAACTAATTTCCACTTTTCATTGACATGTGTATTATACCAAGCAAGTACTTGAGAAATCGTAATAAACGACCATAATCTAGATATCTATAGTGTTGGTTTGGTAAGGAAATAATATAAAACTTTTAGTGATCCTCCAACACGTTGTAAAAGCACTATAATAAATTACGCTGAAAGTATGTGTGAATGAATGAAAGGAAAAGAAAAAGGAGGCATGGCCAAATAGCTCAACTCAAAGAATCTCTCCACGCCTAATAGAACCATAAGTCAGTAAAAAAATTAAATACTCCTTTATATATATATATATATATATATATATATATATATATATATATATTTTTTTTTTTTTGAAAATTTCAATAATATTTAATATAAGATCCTTAATTTTGCTTATATTCACCTTATATCATTTTTTTTTAATTCTAGAATTTTGATTAATATAAATTTTAATTTTAAATAAAAGTAAAACTAAAATATTATTTTACAAATAACATGCATATAAAAAGTAAAATAAATTTTCAACACCATTAATTCACTACCAATGGGGGTGCTTTCCTATTTTTATTTCATTATATCGCAGCATGGACATTTTTATATCTTAAAAACAAATTAAAGATTCACACTACTTGTAAAATAGAACAAACTGTTCGAACAAATGTGAGTAAAACGATAGCCGTTACAGCACAAGTAGTAAGAGTATGCCAAAGAGTGTTACTATAATCGCATTTCAGAGTTGCCCACTTTTGCCGTCACTTATCATTGTAGAAAACATTCATCTCATTAAAGAGATTAGTGTATTGAGATTTGAAATCAGAAGAGGTTTCTTTACCAAGACTATTAAATAATTTAGCCACAGCGTCATTATCTCCCAACCAATTAAAAAATATCCCATTTTCAACCAGCACATCTACATCGTTTTCAGTGTTGATAAGAAAATCCATGAGATAAACGTAGTCAGCTATTTAGCGATCCTCAAAGCAATGACATTTCTCCAAAGACAGCATATTTCAAAATAAAATTTATGTGTCATCTGTCTCTTCAATATATGAGATTTTGAGACATCTTTTGGAAAATTGCAAGTCTAGTGTGCAATTACTTTCATTTATCTGAAATTTTCCCCTTGCTTCTTTGAATGCACTTGCAGTAGAAATATGCTTATAATTGTAATTTTTTTCTCTCCAGACACGGATGTTGTAAATGAAAAGATCGAACTAGATCTGTGAAGTGGCATATGGTAAAATTCAGCTCTAAATTCTGGGTGTTGTATTGGCTAAAGTAATGAATTAGGAGCTCAAGAAATGAGGGCAGGTTACGATCTTGAGAGGCAAGTACTAGATTGTATAGTTTTTCTAAAATGAAGAAGGGAACCTGGTTCTCAAGTAGCAATAAATCTATATCTATGCTTCCTACTGGATGCAACATTTTACAATCATTAGTTGTCCATTCATCATTATAATATTTGGAAAAGAGCTCAACTATAAAACAAGCATCCACTAGGATTACCTTGACAAGTTCATCTGAAATCATATGCAAAAACTATTTGTAGCAGCATCTGAGTCTTGGTTCTTCCTCTTTTACAACACTAATTAAATCTTCCAATTTATTCTTAGCTCGAGAAACAAACTGCTTAAAATATACATATGTGTACATTTTCATGTTTTGCAGTCATTGATCAAAGTGATGGAGTGGACCAATTGAAATGATCCTCGGGGTATAAGCATTTGGATTTACTTCACGGACATCATATAGTACCCTATAAATACAACAATCATTGATTATGGGAGACTTTGCCTGGTCTAAAATAGCCTCAACATCAATCACCAAATTATTGCGATTCATGTTTGTCCCTTTAAAAATTGAAATATATAGGGGAAAAAATTAACAAATGGGAATAAGAAAACACAGGGAAAACAAAGGAAGCCAGCAAGCTTGTCTACCTGATTTTCTTTTACTTGCTTGGATGAATCAAAATGAGGTGAGCATTAAATCCCAACATATTCCATGTGCTCCAAATGTATTTTTTGCAGCTCCTGGTTATGTTGGGGTAGAAGCTGGGATGCCAGGTTAAACCTCACAGGAGTCCATATGACCTACAAGAAAAATGGATAACGCCCTGCAGTTTGGTGACTAGTTCTGGAGGCAGCTGAAGAAGGGAAATGAATAGTCAATTGAAAGGAGTGAGTGCTGTTGTACCTCGAGTGGGATCCTATTTATAATTTTTTTTTTAAAAAATGTGAGCCATTCTCTAAACATGCAACCAACGGTTAACATGTTTTCCTTTTTGTGTCATTCGGTTATTTCATCTTTTGTAATGGGTATACAAAAAATAGGTTTAAATATATTGTAATTCTATATGTTTTAATTAATTTTGAATTAAATCTTTATGGTTTATTCTTTAAATTGGACTCTTTGTATTTTTAAATTTTTTTAAGTGGATCTTTATTGTTCTTCTCTATTATGACACAGTTAATTAAACCATGATAAAACAAAAGAAATGTCCATGTAACATTTGGGAGTAGATTTGCTATCTCATCTAGTATTCCACAAGATGTTTTATCTATTATAATTGGTTCAAATATTATAAAATAATATTATTTATTAGATAATTTTACTTATTTAAACTAATTATAATGGATAAAATACCAAAATAAAAATAACAAATTTTGTCTCCAATGTTATAATTAGTACCTAACCTTCAAACCCCTTAATCTTATAATTAGTAAAATTACGTTGAATTTAATTCTACTTATCATTCTCTTCCTAAATATTTCAACCCGCCCAATTGAATCCGACCAACTCAAATTACAGCATTTCAGTAATTTTCTTTAAACTGACTGAAAATCGATGGATCATGCGTGTTCACTTTTTTGTTTTTGTTAATATATAGATAAATTATAAACAAGAGAAATATATAAGCCTTCCTATAATTACAAAAAGAATGACAATTATATTTTTAAGTCAGTTTGCTTGCTATAGTTGTGCTTTTATCAGGGGGTTAGGTTCAGTGAAAGAAACTAATTTTTTATAACTTAATTAATTTAAATTTACATTTATGTTGAGAGGAATCTCATATTTAATATTTAATAGTGTTTTAGTCTTCAAATAACAAATTTTTATATTATAATGTGACACTAGTCTCTATAACTTGTACATCAGTGACACCACACAAGAAAAACTCAACAAATGAACTAAATACTGAAAAAGCATATATACAATAAATAAGAGAAGGTAGACTAGTCTAGTTGTATTCAGGCGTAGTTGAATGTTAACATTGGTAGGTGGTAGCTTAGTTGTTCTGTTCCTTCATCAAATTTATAGCAGAATAATAAGTGGTTCTTTGTTTTTGTTTTTTTGTTGTCTTTTCCTGCCTATTTTTCATTATACTGCAATTCTAGAAGCCCGAGTTAATATTGTATGCTTTATAAAAGTAAAACCTAGAGAAAATAAACTTTGCTTATCGAAAATAATTCAATTCGAATAATCTCAAAGACAAGTTGCCTAGCTTGTCCGATCTATTAGACCAAAACTACATATGGTTTATGTACTTCTTTCTTCCCTTTCTCTTCTCCATCTTGTTCCCATGGACACTTCAGGCATTATCGTAGCTAATTTGCAAGCATTCTTTTCAATCTTTTCAGTTCTTTTTGACCGCCTTTCATATCTTCTAGCTGCTGCCACTCGAAATCAAGGAAGTATAAAATCAAAAGATGAGTAAAAGCAGTCGAATTTGTTCATGTTTTAATTCCAAAATTTGGTACAAGAGAATTATTCAAATTTGCCTTCATTTAAAATATAATAAAGTGTGTGTGTGTGTGTATATATATATATATATGTATATATAAAGGATTGTTTGTAGTTATCTTACAAATTTCAGTTTTCCATGTCCTTAAGATCCACTTTATAATAAAAGTCAAAGGTAAACTAATAAGAAATTAGCAGAACTGAAAGGCAAAATAGCAGATAAGTTAGCCTTCAGTTGCAGGGGTAGTGGGACATGGTGCCAGCCAACCAAAGATGCCAATATTTAATATTTAATGGCATCGTGGAGACACTAACAGATGCAAAAACATTAATATGATCCAAGGGTCCAAAGCGAGTTGAAATGTGATATGCAGTGAGTATCGCGATTCGAGTTGGGAATGGACTCAAGATGGGAAAACGACAATTGAATTCTTCTTGCCCTTTTTCATTGAATTTATACAAACGGAATGCAGAAGCTAAAAATATGGAAACAAATTGAAAGGTGGTTTCCACCATTATTCCAATATCCTAACTTTACGCTGACCAAGTCGCTGGGCTGGCCTTGCAGAGTCTTTGTCATGGTCCATGTTCTTAACTATACTTGTTTCTTCGCTGGTGAGCTTGGGCCCCATTGTATGCCTAACATTACTCCCCTACTGAGAAAAAATCTTGTTTCAGTCAACTTCGAACCATTGCGAAGAACATTTGGAGTTCGCTTTTAGTGTTTTCAGGATTTTGGAGTGGGTAGCTAATGAATCGTCGAATGAAGCAATGGAGGATGTACCGATGGTGTAAGTTGGAATTCCATGGGGTGGACGCCCATATAGCGCCTGGTATGGGGACATGTTGATGGCGTTGTGCTGTGAACTATTATACCAGTGCTCTGCCAGATGGACCAATTCTGCTCATTGTTTTGGTTCATCACATTAGAAGCACCGGAGTTAAGTTTCTAAACGTTTGTTGGGGAATGGGTAGGGGGTGCAGGAGGCCAAATGGTTTTTGGGCTATGTAATTGTTTTCCTGGCATGTTTAGCATGTGTTAACGAAGGTTTGGACATCATGATACATTCCAGGCCAATAGAAGGAGGCTGCAAAGTCTGGCAATGGTGGCTTTGATGCCTGAGTGACCACCCAGGGGGCACAATATTATTTTCTGGTAGAGTGGGAGGCACAATATTATTGTCATGGGTTGGAGGATTTGGAAGAGGAAGTTCGAAATGAAAGAGGAATGATGGTGTGGTGTAGATGGTTACCTTACCTAAATGTCCTGAATTTTTGTGTGGTGGATTTTTCGGGAATATCCCCAATTTGAGTTTTGAGACCCGAAACAACAATACAAAGTTTTTGATTCCTTGTTTGGCCCATTCTGCTCAACGGGTTGGAATGCTCTATTGGTCCCTTATCTTTCTCCTCTGG
Organism: Bauhinia variegata; assembly: GCA_022379115.2. Classification (NCBI taxonomy): domain Eukaryota; kingdom Viridiplantae; phylum Streptophyta; class Magnoliopsida; order Fabales; family Fabaceae; genus Bauhinia; species Bauhinia variegata. Next base: position 8,744,948 of record CM039432.1, read on the forward strand.
CCCAAGTCCAACAGGTCTCGTATCATATTGTATGTAACGGCTTTAGAATCATTGATTGAGTTAAAAGACTCAACTGAAAGTGTTGTAATAATGAACATAAATGCAGGTTGATTCCCAAGGTCTCCTAAGACAGGGAATATATAAGTAAGAATCTATCATTCAAATTACAATTCGATCTCCATGTCGACCCTTAAGATCTAATGTGTAGTGAAAACAAAAGTAAAATAATAAAAAAATTGATAAAAGAGAAACAATAATTTATCAAATGAGCCAACCAAAGATGTTAATATTTAATAGTATTAAGGAGACACTAATAGATGCAAACATTAATATGATTGGAGTGTGTGGACATGACCGTGATTCCATTGGAAGAAATCTCAAGGAGAGCAAAGAAAGACAATTTGTTTGATGTGGTTGAGACGGTAACACAAGGAAAGAATTCAGCAAGAGAATTTTGGAGATGTTTTAGGTTTCAAAATTCAAGAAGAAAGCATGTTGTTTTATTGTGGTTGAAAGAGCAAGACAACTCTCAGAATAGATAAAGAAGAAAGAAGTAATTATAAGTGGTCATGATACTCGACTTAGCCAAAATTGGAATTCCATTTTAGGAGTACCACAGAGGATGTAAAGTGATGGTAACATCTAAAGTAACGAGATATCATCTCAAATGAAGACTCAAGAATTTTTTCCCATAATTTAAAGGATGTTGTTTACATCTGTTAGTTAAGAGGTGTCATCCTTCGAGATGAAGGCTAAATGATCATGTTTCCCCAGAAACAGAATCATCGAAAGTTAATTATCCAAGTTTTAGATGATGATTAATATTTTAATGTATTTTTGTAACTTTATTCTGCTTTTATGTTAGGGAAATGTATTTGAGAAGTTAATTCTTCTTCTTGAAGAATATATTTTTTTCATAATTACATCAAATTTACCATTTCACTTCCTGTTCTACTGATTTTACTCTTCAAATCTCTATCATTATAATTACTCAATTTACCAATATATGAATAAAAAGTGAAAGTAGAAAATTAACTATAGATATTGTCTTAAAATTTTAAAATAACAAATAAATAATAACAAAAATTTTATTTCAACATATAACAACTAACCAAGGGAGTATGTACTATGAAGTGCAAACCATCATGGTTTAAAAAGAATTCAAATAATTGATCAATAATGGTAATTGACACCACCTTATGATACTCTCTACCGTCTTAATACTCCGTTTTTTAAATGACCTATATGTTTCAGTGACATATATCTAAAATTCATCAATCAATCGTTCTAGATTTTCGTAGTTGCATTAATCAGTAAGTTGACTCCTCATAACAAATGCCGAGTTATAACTTATGCATTTCTATATTGGTCTATGGATCCACATGCCATAATTTGAAAATAATTTATAGATTTAATCATTACAATCAACATATAAGAATCCCTATTGGCCATATCCAAATCATTTATTAACTAATATTATAGTCCACGCCAAATAGTCTAACTTAAGCACGTTAAGAAAAGGTAACACCCATGGAAGTTTCTTCATGGATGAAGAGGCACATGAAACTGCCTGCATTCTTAATAGCTTGATCGGCAGTCACAGTTCAAGTCGAACAAAAATGCTACTATATAATATATACTTTCAAACTCTTCATAATATCAATAAAAGATTAAAATCATCTAAAAAATAAAACTAAGTTTTTAACAATCTTTTTAAGTTATTCTAATGTAAAATGGTATCTTACTAGTAATTATACATGTTGCCTTATTATTGACTAGAGAAAATGGAGTATGGATTCACTCTTTTATGGACAAAGCCACAACACGCAAGAGTATATAACAGCTAGTAATTTGATTAGTTACCATCGACATTGAAGTCTACAAGTCGACAGATTAAAAGTGCATGCAGGAGAAGTCTCCCTTGGAAAAGTAACACATAGAAAATCAGGTACAAAAGCTTTTTTTTAAAATGTAAAATCATTTCTAAACTTTTATCTAATAACTTAAAATTTTTTATGAATCAATTGTTGACATTTTATTTATAAAGTTCTGGTGTCCCAGAAGAACAGCTATCGATATAACAACTCTGTTAACTAAAGTCTGAAAGAAAAGATAAGTACCTTTTCTCCTAGTGTTTCACTTGATTTTGTCTTTAACTTTGGCAATTGATCTAATTGTGAAAATTCTCACTGTTTCTCAGCAAAACCATCACGGACAAGCCTGATACCCAAGCCGAGTAGGAACACAAGTTAATCAAGAGGCTAACAGAGAAGATTTTAATTAAAGAAAGCTTGCGGAATATACTGGATTATTGTGTAGGGGGGATGACATACAATTCATATGTTTTTGGTCCATTAGAAAGGAGAAAGTCAATTCTGGATAGTGTGATGGAGGCACTGGGTGATCCCAATACTAACATAATTGGCATCTGTGGTTCAAACGATGATACTTAAACCACTTTAATTGATAGAGTCTGAAAGAGAATTAAGAGAGACAACTTGTTTGATGTGATTGTGATGGCAATTGTGACAAGGAATCAAAAGATTACAAGGATTCAAGAGGAAATTGCACAAGTATTGGATCCGAAATTAGGTGAGAAATCTATGGATGGAAGTGCTAGCTGCGTACGTGATATAATAAAGAAGGTGAAGAAAATCCTTTCAATTTGTGATCTGTGCAGTGGCTTTAATAGAGATGATGTAGCTGTATGGGCAAGGCTCTTAAGTGATAGGATAAAGGAGAGAATTATTGTAATACTGTGTGACCTCTGGAGGGGCCTGAACTTTGGACAAGTTGGACTACGTTTGGTGTTGACCGTCCAGGGTATAAGATACTGTTGACATCTGCAAGTAAAGAGGTATTATCCATAGAGATGAAGGCTGCAAAGGTAGTTTTCCAACCATGATATATCATGTGTCCCTTAGAGCTGAATAATTAGAAGTTCTCCAAGTTTTAGATGATGAAGCCACCAAGTGTAGGTTAATGATGTTGGAGTTGGATAGTATATAAGAAGTTTGAGAGTCAGTTATCTCTCAATTTTTTAAAAAAAGAAGAAGGAAAAAACAAAGTGACGATGATTAATATAGTATATAATACGTGTTTGTGTGCTTTTTCTTGTTTCTCTTTATTCTTCGGAATATTGAAGTCGTATTATATATCCTTTAAGATGTAGGATTAAAGATCATTTGCCTAGCCAGAACAGAATTATTGCAACTTAAATATCGAAGTTTTAGATGATAATTAATGTTAGAATAAACATCCAATTTAATATCTAATGCCTGTGTCATTAACTTGATACTTATTAAATTTTTACATCATGTTGGTTACATTGATATTGCTTAAATATTTATAAGATTAATTTTACGTAAAAGAAAAATTCTTATATTTTTTAATAAAAGTTTTTATTTAATATAAAATCAATTTTGTATTTTCTTATCTAATGTCAATAGATATTAACTTAACATTAAACTTTTAATAGATACCAACATAATAACATGCTACTTTATAGATATTAAATTAGAGTTTACTTATGTTTTAATTTGTACTTTTTTTATGTCTTCTTTTTATATCATGGGGTGGGAATCAAAAGAGTGGAAGAATTAAAATAATAAAAAAGTCATGAAAATCCTGATTGAGATCACAATCCAAGTTGGGAGAGTGTGTTAACTTTACTTATACACTTCCCTATTTGTACCATCAAATAACATAGTCACTCCACCGTTCAGTAATTCCCTACAAGTTGATGCATTAATTATAGCTACATTAGCCATTATGATTTAAAAAATAAATTTATTATTTCATTTACTATTTTATTCTTTATTATATTATATTTTAATTAATTTATTATATAAATATATAATAATAAAATTAAAATATTATTTTATAACTTTAAAACCCATAAAACTAATAAAATAAATAATTAAACACTATAGATTTTGTCTCGTGTTCTCGTGCCAATGGTGGAGAGCACCGACGAGGCTCTTAAACTAAAACTCATTGATTGACTTCTATTCCAAAGTCAAAGTAAATGGAGAGCCAGGCCTCCGTTAGATGGACGAAGTCACAATACGCAAGAGTATAATAATGAGTTTGACTAGTTGGCACGACATTGAAATGCAATTTCCAAGTTGTTCTTGCTTGGAAAATTAACACCAAGCAGTTTCCTTCGTTCAATCTATTTCCAGGTTCCCTTCTTCGTTCCAGAAAGCTATACATTTTTCCAGACCTTTTTCTCTATGCATACACTTTCTTTTTCATTAATTTGCGTGTGAGAATGACGGAGAAGGCAAGCAATTCAATCATCCACCACTTTCAGTCTTCTGGATAGTTTCTTGGAAAGTCATTGAAACAATTCTGATGTTTATATAAAAGTGCTTCCACAAACGTCCTCAATAACTTCCTGAGTTTGCATCATAGATTCATCATACACATCAAACGGAAGATCCTGCAAGCATTTCTCCATGGACTACTCAGAATTCGGTAATTTGTGAGCATCCATTTTTCACTTTTAATTTTTCAAATTCTAATATGCAGGCCTTTCAATCTTCTAGCTACTGTGAATTCCACATCAGAGTGAAGCATAAATTAAAAGAAGAACAGTAAATGCAGTTGAATAACTTTTGGATTCCAAAATTAGGTACAAGAGAACTAGCTACTAAAGTTTGCTTTCATTTTTTTTGAAAAAAAATAATAACAATAATAAGATGATTATCATGTCTATAATTATCTTACAAGGTTATAGTTCTCCATGTGCCATGTGCATCATCCAACAGCGAACCAAAGATGTCAACATTTAAGGATATCATGGAGGCACTGACAGATGCAAACATTAATATGATGGGAGTGTGTGGACATGAAAAGAGTCGTCATAGGGAGACTCTATTGGAGAAAGTCTCAACGAGAGTCAAGAAAGACACTTCGTTTGATGTAATTGAGACAATAACACTAAAAGAGATAACAAACTTGGGTAGAATTCAACAAGAAATTGCAGATGTTTTAGGTAGCAGCATTCAAGAAGAAAAGACAGCATGTCGTTTACCCTCTTTTCGTAACCAGAAGATTGTAGCTGAAAGAGCAAGACAGCTCTCTGAATGGATAAGGAAGAAAGAAAAAGTTCTTTTAATCATAAGTGCTCGACACTCTACTTGACTTGGCCCAAATTGGAATTCCATTTGGAGAGGATCACAAAGGATGCAAAGTGATGGTGTTTTCTAAAAGTGACGAGATATTATCCCAAATGAAGACTCAGAAGATTTTGTTCCTATGATTTTAATGCTATATTGTTAACTTCTACTGGTTAAGAGGCATTATGCATTGAGTCGAAGGCTGGAATATCATGATCACCTAGAACAGAATCATTGAAAGTTATCTATGTTTCAGATGTTGATTAATATTTTCATATGTTTTTATTTTCTTTTATGTTAGGGAATTATGTTTGAGGTAGTTATTCTTTTTGTTCCACAGTGCATGAGGAACAAAATGTTATATACTTTCAAACTCTTGACAACCTCTTGTTGACTTATGTCACAATTAATATGATATGTTTTTGGTTCATTAAAAAGGAAAAAACCAATTCAAATGATTATAATTAAGTTACTTTACTCAATGAGACAACATATTTAATGTGATTGTGACAGCATCTATAACAAAGAATCTAAAAGTTATAAAGATTCAAGTGATAATTAACATTATATATAATAATAATATACAACTATCAAGTGACTGTGACAACATCTGTTTGTGTCCTTTTTCTTTTTCTTTTTTTTTTTTTTAATTATTTTCGGGAATATGTTTGAAAAGATGATAGTTAAGTTTTTTCTTCTAGATAAATTTTTTTTAAAAAAATAGTTATACAACTATCAATTTGCAATTTTCAAGTATAAAAATAATAATTTATTTTCTTCAAGACAACAAAAAGGAAAGTGAACAAAGGAAAACAAAGAAAGCCAACAAGCTTGTGTAGCTGATTTTCTTTTTTATCAGAGGGATTAAAATAAATTCTTTAATTATTGTAATAAGTACATATAAAATTAAAAATATGTAATATTTTCAAAATTTGAATATCATTTTTAAATATGTATGAATTAATTAGATTCGTCGTACATTTAAGATCTAACAGAATATTTTATAATAATACCCTATTTTAGTATTTGTAGTGGACAAAATGGTCCGTTTCACAAGCCACTATCTAACAAGTTTTGATAGTTGTAAATTATCTTATAATTCTTACAAAGTATGTATTTTTATTTTTTTTAATAAACACCTTGACTTTATATACTTTTTGCTTATTCAATCAAGTTTAATGATACTTCATTTGTTTTATATTAATCCTTTTAATCAAAATACACATTTTAAAAGAAATAGTTAAAATTAATTAATTTATTAATTTTTAAAAAGTAAAATATAACATTTTAAATTTATCTCATTTAATGTGAAGTTCTAATTAGTTACTATAATGATGTATTAATTTTTCATATTAATTAAAATATCAAAATTAAAAATTAGATAATATTAATTAAAGAAAAATATAAAAATAATTCTAAAATTAATTTTTCTTTTCTCAATCCCATCATTTCTTTTCGCACCCTCTGGCAGAAACATATGTAATCGCCACTCTGGCAACGATGAAATTTGATTTGAGGTGGTAACCAAAGAAGCACAGAACTCGATCAATGATAAAAGTCAATTTTAATAGTGAAATGTGATAGTATTTGATGCTGCAACTATGGTCAATTCATATGCAAGAATGCTTGAAAATTATGTAAAGCTAAGCAAGCAAACAGAATGACTCATAAGCAAATGAACGTTGCTGGACAAATGTACTGAGAAACACATAGCAAGACACAGAGGAACTAAGACTAGGCAAGAACAGAGGTTAAACACAGTAAAGAAGAAAAGCTAAGGAATAAAAGATGAAAAAAAAGAACAGCAAGTATCTACACAAATGGATAGCTAGCAAACGCATGTTTCCAAGCTTGAACAAGAACTAATTCAACAAATGGTTTCTCTACCTCAACTTCAAACCCAAGCATTTTATCAAGCAGTACAGGCAAATCATATCAACAAATTTCATGTAAAGAACATTAGGAACACAGCGAATCAGAACGCATTGCCCAAGGGCTGGAATAATCTAATAAGACCATCAAAACAAGCTGGAAACAAACAAAAATTTAGAAAAATTAAATCAGTTCAGGCCTCCTCAAAATCAAACTACAAAAAGCTTGTGATTCGAAGACCAAGGCAACAGATTTTTATTCCCTTCAAGCTGGACACTATCACATTTGCAGATTGCAAAATTTAATTAACATCTCAGCCTCAATATCAATGAAGAAATGCCAGGAAAATTCAAGCAATTATAATAAGAAGGGTACAGAACATGCATGCAATCAGTCATTCGAAACTCCCATGCTTTTCAACCTTCAATATCTTCCATCAATAACCCCCAGATAAAAACCGCCAAGATTTATGCACCACACAAGCTCATGAGCAAAATCATTACTATACACTTAGCATTTTTCAAACCCAAGGACAAGGAAGCTCTTATTTTCCTATACGCACTCTACTACCAAAATCAAACACTATATGCTAATCAAGATGTCCTGCTCAGAAAATCAAATAGTAAAAACAAAGGGAGACCAAATATTATTTAACAAATCTTACTATAATGAGAAGCCTAAATCAAGAACTTGATTGCCATAACATAAAGGAAAATCAAACGCATTAACTTGAACCACCAGTCCACAAGTGAAGCATGAAAATTCTCAACCAACATTAACACAGAAAGATTAATCAATTCAGATTACAAGAGCATACTTAAAATAACAGAGAATGATGCAAGCTCAAGACAAAATTCAGACAGCAAAGTCTCTACATCTCGGGTTGAAATAAACAGAACCCACCAATATTTTTCCTAGACCCAATCACGTCTCATAGAATAAGAACAACACAAGCAATAAAACCAGGAACAAAGATATCAGTAATTTAAACCCAGAGTTCCAACATAAAATATAACATAAACTGTCAACCAACGCACGGGAGCAGGAAATGTACGCGGATTACTTAGCAATCACGCTCATAGTTTCCCTCAAACCAAGTGTTAAATTCCCAGAGAATTAGCCCATCATTCACAATAATTAACTAGAGAAATTATGGATATGAAGCTGACTCAGAATGAGGAAAAGAGCACGTAATCATCACGTAACCAGAAATCACGATGTCCAAAAGCAGAACTATGCTCAGAACCCCAAACGAAAAATTAAACTCAACAAGCAGCAATAGAGAATGAACGCAGAGATCAAAACATCACAGAACTCGTTTAGATGCTAACCCAGAATTATCATTATATTAGAATTTATTCAAGGAAGAACTGAAAGAAATACATGCCTGAGCCCCCTTTCTTTCTTTTCCCCCTTCTCTTCTCTTTTTAAGCGGCCCTTAGACGCTTCTCTCTACTTCTAGCTCCCTCTTGCTTCTTCCGATCGCTCTCTATTTTTTTTTTCCTCTTGCCCTTGAGCTCCCTCCTATTGTTCTCTGTTTTCCTGTCACTCCACTATGAGCACTCATGCCATTCCGGCTCCTTCCTCGATCTCCTCTCTTTTCTTTTCCTTTCCGCTTTTCAGCTCTCCTCCTTGCTGCTTCGCTTTTTGGGTGTTCTTCCCTTCGCGATCCTTCCTCGATCTCTCTACTTCTCTCTACGCTTTTTTTTTTTTTTCCTCCTCTTCGGCACTGCTCTCTGCTTTTCTCTTTTATTTATTTATTTATTTTTTTACTGAATCTTTTCTTCTCTTTTTTGTGTGCCACCTTTCTTTTTTTTATTATTTCCTCAATATCACCTACTTTTTTTTTCAGTAAGAGTTGAGGTTTTGTTGGATCAGGTTTCAATTGTGAACTTAATTCTTAAGCTTTTGATCTGCAATAGAAATAACAAATTTAGTCTAATTGGATCAAATTAAAATTAAACTTTTGTAATTAATTTTTAACTAAACAAATGTAAAATACAAAAAATTAATTTAATAAAAAATACTTTAAGAAATACAGTATTTACAAACTTTCTATACACAATACAAAAAAAAAAAAAATGTTTATACTCTCGTGAGTTTAGTACAATTCATCTTCTCTCATGTATCTTTTCTTTATTACATTCTTTTTTGTTTTTTAAATCTAGTGTTCTAGAGCTAAACAAGTGATTTAATCTCTTAAAATTTTTATAATAGCATCATTAATTTAATTATAACTAGTTTCGCATAAACCAACAAAATAGAAAGCTGAAGTAATGTTATTGAACATTGGAAATTTGAACCATCATGAAAAGAATCATGTAATGGGGACGTCTCTATGCAGATGAACAAAAATACAAGTTTTAAGTATATCTTCGTCAAATTAAAAAGTTGGTAACTTAGTAGAAAGTTCTGTATTTTCATTGATCATGAATTTCTTTTCCAAGGAAATCCAAAATTGGTGCTGAAATTTTAGAGTGGGCTAAAGAGGAGTGCACAATTCAGATAATTTGATTGAGAAAGTGAAGGTAAGAAAAGGAACGTTTAGGATAAGGATGGTCCTTCATAAATGTGCGACCTGCATATATGTACCTCTACAGTTATTAAATTTCAAAAATTAAACAATAGAGAATATCAAACAATATTTTATGGAGATAGAAATAACCTAAGTTGAACTAAGCTTGTCCAATGAAAAAATTTCTTAAAGGAATTGACCAAAAAAAGATTTAAAAAGAAAATAGAATGTTCAAAGAAAATGTACCATGTGTTGAAAATATGTCTCTAACTTTTCTGTTATGTAAATTATTTAGTACTCAATATTATATTAGATACTAACTAATTTAATTTGATCTAAATTAAATCATGAAGGTGAAAACTTTTTCTATTAAGTTTTAATACAAATACTTTCAACTATTGATGCTAAACATATCCCTTCTTAAATTAAAATTACAAAAACCACAAAATATATTAAATAAAGTATCAATCTAAATCACTTGTGTAACAATCACCAGCAAATAGAAAGTGAGATTACATGCAGATAAAAAGCAACATGAACTTCAAATACCAACACCGTGCAAGGGTCTCATCATGTTATTCTTTGATTACATAATTACATAATAGCATATAGAGATTCATACCCTAAATCTCTTTCCTACCAATAGATTCACACTACTTGGAAGATAGAAAAGATTGTCTGAGTTAAAGTGAGATAAAGGATTGCAATTGCAGCACAAGTAGCAAGGGTATGCCAAAGAGTATTGCAATAATCTCGTTTCAATGTTGCCCTCATTTGGTGCCACCCATCATTGTAGAAGGCATTCATCTCTTTGAAAAGACCAAGGTGCTGAGAATTGAAATCTTCTTTTAAAACGTGTGGTGAGACCATTAAACATTTTAGCCACAGCATCATCATCACCCAACAAACGAATTAATATCCCATTTTTATTCAGTATATCCACATCTTCCACGGTGTTGATAAGAAAATCCATGGCCCAAACGTAGTCAGTGATGTAGCCACCATGGGGTAGTGACATTGCTCTAAAGGCATGATATTACGAAACAAAATTTCAGTGTTGTTGTCCAATTCAATACTAGGAATATTGAGACATCCTCTTTCAAATTGCCAGTCAAGTATGCATTTACCTTTTTCATTTGACTTAAACTTCCCCCCCTGCTTCACTGAATGCAGTTGCAGTAGGAATCGGCTCAACATCCATCAGATTTTTCCTGTTCGGACTAGGGTTTTGTAAATGAAAGATTCTAAGCAAATCTGTGAAGTGGCATGTGGTAAAATTTGGCACTAAATTCTGTCTCTTAAAACGTGCAGAGAAATCAATTGAGAGCTCGAGAAAAGAGTGTGTGTTACTATCATCATGAGAGGCATACGCTAGATTATACAGCTTTAATGAAGGAGGGAACCTGATTCTCAAGTAGCTGAAGAAAACTGATGTGGGTGACTCTCTGGACTTAGAAAGATGAAGAAAATACTTCTTGTGTAATTGCTTTGCGTGGCTTGACAGAGTAGTGTTATTTTAATATTTCTCCCTTAGTAATAAAGAAATGCTTATATCATTGGTGAAAGAGCTTGGAATTTCATAAAACCATTTGTGAACTTAAAAAATGAAGTGGCATCTCTACAATTGAATCTGGGTTTGAGTATTTTTTTATAGTTAAACTAAGATGATCCTGGCTAATTGCGCTGTTCTTGATCAACACAGTAAATTTATCACTTTAAGCTATATTTATTAATATTCTGTTTTTTCTGGACAATATTATATATATATATATAGTTATATCTTATGCAAGCTGTATTTGTATACAGAGTTCATTGGGTAATGTTTTTTGGTCCCTTACAGATGAAATCGTATGAATTGAAGAAAATATTATTTTTGTACTTTTTTAATTGCCAAAAGTTTCAACATAAGAAATTACTTTACTGCAATATGTTTGCAAACTTAGATAATACTAAGAATGCTTCTTATGATTTTGCATCTTGTAACCGAATTTTAACATTAGCATATGATGTCATGTATGAACCACAAACAAAAGCATGTTGATTCTGGAGTATGTTACACTAACTTTAAAGAATATGCATGACAGTGATATTTAGTGATTTTGTTAAAACATTTCGCCTTTTCTTTTAATAGAGGATGCTTTCTTGTCAAATTTAAAAGCTTTGTAGCCGGGAGCTATGCATTACAGCAGCATATGGGGAACATATTGCCAAACAAGTTTCTAAATGTTCCACCATTGGGTTAGTCATGTTTTACTTGGTCTAGCAAGGTCGATGACAAATTTATCTGCTATTTCCTATTTGAACATGTGTTAAATTTCTCTGGAACAGTCAATACTTATCTTAGTTGCCATCACAGCAGTGGTACTGTGCCTGTTCAAAGAGCTTGATATGTAATTCTTTTCTCTTATTACTTCGTATTGATCTCTGAATGTTTAATACCTATTCAATGTTGATTTGATTTTTTTTTTTTTAATTATACATGAAATTTCTATCCCAAGATGGTATCAAGGAAACTGGAGTATCATTAGGCTTCACTATTCATGAACTGGATGCTGGACCAATCATTGCTAGTGAAGTATTTCAAGTTGATGATCAGATTAAGGTATGCTTGTCTTTTTGTGCCACAAAGGACATGATCTTCTGAACTTCTTTGCAATGCTTCTTAGAGGATTAGTACTTATATTCATGTTCATCCCTTTTTGTTAACCTAATCCATAATTTTTCAACTGTTGGTGACTGGCTAATTATTGATGTGTAGGCTGTACCAGTGATTTTATATCATTTTATTTCCTTCTCCCATTTTGTTATTCCCTGCAGTGCAATGATTATGGCCAGCCATATAATATCTTTTTGATTTCAAATATATGCTACATTATTTGCTTTTGGTTTCCAATTTTAGTTGGAGCTTTTTTTTTTTTAACTCATTTGAAGATTTGCACTAATGATAAATATTTGTCTCTCTACTGACTATCTTTGTAGGCACCTGATATATAGAGTGATCTCTTCCTCTTTGTTTCTTCACACCATCTCACGTTCTTTCTCTTTTGATGTCTGTTCTGCTATCTCTCTTCCTTCCTCTCTCTTTCTTCTCGGCGATTTCTCTCCTTTACGCTCAGTGCTGCATCCCTGTGCTTTCCCCTCTTCCCTTTACCTCCTCCTCTCAGTGAATTCTCTCCTCCACATTCCCTCCTCTGCCTCTGCACTCTTTCTCCTTCGCTTCTTGCTCCTCTGCTGTTATCTCTGTCCTCTACGCTCACTCCTCCGCATTTCCTAACCCATTATCTCTTTCCTCCCCTTATGTAATTTATTGCTTTTTTAATTATTTTATAATTTACCAAATGTGTTTTATCTGTAATTATTCAGCAGTTAGCTTCAATTTTATCAATGAAAGCTTCAAACATAGAATTAGGTTGAAATTGTTTCACATCTCTTTTTGCTAGTGTGTTATTTAGTATATTGGCTGCTGAGATATCTTGTTTTTAAGGATATTAAAAAAGCACCAAGGATATTACATTCTGTAGTTTTATCATCGAAGATAAAATTTCTCTTATGATCTTTTGCTTTCTTTGTTATTACTTACTGAAAGGGTGAAGATATTCTAAATTTGTGTGTATTAGAAAGTTGAGCTCTATTTATTTATGTTAACCACCATGCGACAGCTGCGATTATCAGCACAGCTTAGCGTAGCTGGTTTCAGATTTAAATTTTGCTCACGTCCTAAGGTCAAAGCAGCCTGGAAAGCGTAGCCGCTGACTCCTCATTATGAAGCTCTATGAGCAAAAGCCCGTAGGCTTATGGCTGTCTGTTGCTTTAGCCTTTAGGTGTCGTGCCTCCTCCTCATGTAGTTGGTCGGGTGGGCTTATGGCTGCCTGTTGTTTTAGGTGTTGTGCCTCCTCCTCAGATAATTGGTCGGGTGGTGGACCGGCTGAGGGATCATTTTATCCCTTGCAATTATTTGTTACTACACTGCATCATAACTTTTCTTTGAGAGCAAAAGTTACTGATAAATATGAACTGACATATCATTTGCCATTTAATCATTTGAGGCTTGACTTTAATAGAAGGTAGTTTATGTAGTCCTTATTTACATATAATATCATAATACCGGAATAGATATGGAGCAGAAAAAGAAGAAATACTGCGATCATTGATGGTAGCATGTATTGCAGATCTTAGCTTTAGAGAGTGGTTAGATTGAGTGCGTGCCTATAAGAAATTTATAAAATTTTGTCAGTATAATAAGTCTTTGATGTTTGGTAGTGATATAATTTCTAGCACATTCCATCCGAATGCAAGTAAACTGTAACCATGACTTCTATATTGATTGTGCTGAACGGGTGGGGGGATATGTAGGCCACCAACAGGCTTATTTTGACCGATAGTTTGCTTTCTTACTCCTTGAATCAAACTTTGCAGTTTGAGTTTGTTTTACTATCTTGCTGAGTCAAGTTTGTTGAACTATGATTGTGTACAGTAATTCTTTCCTTCTCATTGCTCCATAGATGTCTTAACAGATTTATCATCTTGACTACTGCTGTTGCTGTATTTTGGGTGATAATACATTTTATGTTTATTCATATTTCTATTGTAAGTGCAGTTTGAATAAATTTGAATTGTGTGTTCTTTAAATGACAAATGGGGAGAAACTGTTTTACATCCCTTTTTGCTGTTGTGTTATTCAGCATATGTAGTTGCTAAGAGATTCTAGTTTTACTTATTTGTGCGCTTATCAACATAGCTTGACATAACTGGTTTCGGATTTAAAGCGTTTCTTTTAGGGTGTGTTTGGTTGATAGGAAAGGAACGGAGTGTTACTATAGGAAGTCATAAGTGGCTTGTTTGGTTATTGTTTATTTAAGAAAGGAAAAAATACTTACTCTGACAGCTTTCCACGTTTTTATAGAATGGGTCTATCCTAAAAATGGGAAGATTGAGCCCTTCCTTTAAGAAATAAGGTCATGTTTCCTCCCCTGCCTTTTTGGTGTTATCGTCATTCTCCGAAAGAAGCCTCTACCCTCTCTTAGCTCTGTTTCCATCAATGCTTAGAGCATTTCAATCGTGGCCTTCGCTTACTCAATTTTGCGTCTATATCTCAACCAACCTTTGCGTTTGGGTTTTGTCTAATCGCTATTGTTGTCGTTGGCTATGTTGGGTCACTATGTTAGCATAAGAATATGATGCTTCAGTCTTGTTGCTTTATTCGCCAAACAAGATCCGAGTCATGATGCTAAACACGGTTAGTGAATCATTTTTTTTTTAAAAAATTAATTTGTTATTCTATTTGGTAAATTTAGTTGTAATTTGGATTTGGTGATTATTGAACTAAGATAAAACATCCTACAATTTGTTATCTAGTGATTTTGCTACCTAGAATAACTTATTAAAGAAATTTGTTATTTGGTAGATTTTGGTTCTAGAATAAATTATTGAAGATGATCCATGGTTACTTCCATTTTATTACTTTCTTCTAAAATTTGTACCTAGAATGTGTAGTTAAGGATGCCGGATGATAGTAGGGGAGGAGAGGGGGTAGAGGATGAGAGAGAAGATCAGTGAGTGACCCAGAGCACATTTCACACACCCTTCTAAAAGGAAGAACAACCACTTACCACCGGATTTTACTGCTAACCATTGCACACTCGCCACTAGAAATAACTCTTCTCAAATGTTGGATTTTTCAAAGCTTTTTTTTTTTCTTGTTAGAAATGAATAATTTTTTTTATATTTCATGGTTATTTGATGTTTTGGGGAAAATTTTGTTATTTTTTCAGTTTAGATAGTGTGTATGTGTGTTTGTTTTTCTTTTAATCATTTTTCGCTCCTGAATATGCTAAATATATGTAAAATTTTGAATTATTTGTGTTTTTTGTTTGTAAATTTATGTTATAAATTTTAAATATTAAACAAATTTTGTAGTATAAATTGAATTTAATTACAAATTTTAAAAATACATAGTTATAAATGAACAATTTACATATTTTAATATGTTATAATATTTATAATTTATAACATGAATAAGTTATAAGGGACAAATATAATAATATATTAAAATATGTACGTTTAAAATATAGCAGTTGTTTATTTATAATTATGAAATTTTAAAAATGTGTAGTTTTATATTAAAAAGTTTGTTTAATTTTTAAAATTCATAATCTATAATATAAATTTACAGATAAAAGAAAAAAAACATAAATAGCTCAAAATTTATATATTCTTGTACACTCATGACCTAAAAATAGTGAAAAACACTATCTAAACTGAAACAATAACAAATTTTTCAAAACAAAAACTTTTAAAAAAATCCAACAATAGGGTGACGGCGGTAGTTCCACAGAAATTGTCGGTGCATGATAACTATAGTCTTGTTAGCTATTATATAATTAATTATTTGACTGAGTTTAAATCAATCATTATTTAAAAATATCACCCCACATTACCTTAATTTTATAGAGATCAGGTTCATGTTCATTCTCTAAATTTCAGCTAAAGATTTAATTGACATTAGTAGATGTTGAAGGGAAGTGTTTAATTTAATTAACCCAAAATCTTAAAATGTTATGTGAAAACCATTTACGGTTGAACTATGCATATATAAAGCCCAAGCTTATTTATGCCAAAATTGATAACTATCGGTGCCAACTGCTCAAAATTGCTAACACCACCAAACTTTCAACAACACAACACCACATGATATAGGCATCACTAATAAATAAAAAGACTTGTGCAAAGAAAACCAAAATGCAAAAAATCTAGGGAAAATATTGATAAAATGGTTAGATTACCATAATTAAAAGTTTGCGCACCACGTAGCCAAATCTTCTTGCTGTTGTGTGGTTAAAAAATAAAATAATGTGCCTCATACAAATTTCAGCAAATAGTTTAAAGCAATCGTGACAACAAATTTTTTAATTTCCTATTTCAATATATCAAGGTAATAGATATGCAAGTATAAATTAGAATTGAAATAAAAAGATATTTCAATTTAGATTTATAAGTAGAAACAACACAATAACTCAACATCTTAATATTTTGTATTGGTATGTGATGTCAACTCATTTATATATTCTTTTACAAGTTATCTCTTCGTGTACTTCTTTATAATTGTGATACAAGGCAGTTGTAAAGACAATTATGGAAACTTCAAAATACTGAGCACTTTCTTACTTATGTTAAAAGTATGAAACAAACAAAATATCAGCCGCGATGCCTGTAAAACAACAATCATCAATTAAAAAGTAATAAGAATTTTACAGTCAAAAATATTGTTATTATTCTTTTATCTCTCATAAAATCTAGCAAAATCTTCTAGAGAGAAAATCAGATGACTCTTCATTTCATCTTTCAACAACTGTTGATTTGTGGATGCCAGTAATATCTTGCAGCCTCCACGAGTATCACCAAATGGAATTCTCACCTGTTCCATATCGAAGCACCGGAAAAGATTATGGAGTATGATGAGAATTCTCTCCTTTGTCCTTATCACCAAATAAGTTGTCTCTGCGAGCTCCCCTCAAAGCTTTCTGTATTTCAATGTTGTTCTTCCCATGTAGCCCAATCACCAACAAGACTTATTTTGACTGATAGTTTGCTTTCTTACTCCTTGAGTCAAAATTTGCAGTTTGAATTTGTTTGACTATCTTGCTGAGTCAGGTTTGTTGAACTATGATTGTGTATAATAGTTCTTTCCTTCTCATTGCTCTATAGATGTCTTAACAGATTTATCATCTTGATTAAAGATATAGGAAAGCAATGAGAGATGGACAGACAATCAGATTTATTCGATTTATGCCTACTGTTGTTGTTGTATTTTGGGTGATAATACATTTTAGGTTTATTCATATTTCAATTTTAAGTGCAGTTTGAATAAATTTGAATTGTGTGTTCTTTAAATGTATATGTATACAAAGCTAGAGAGGCTAATTAGACAATCTAATGCCTTGATTTTAGGGATCAATAATCTGTTTGGCAATTTATAGGATCCTAACTATATACAATTTCCATAATAGTCCCCTTAAAGCTGGAGTATAGATATTGATCCTGCTCAGCTTATTACAAATGTAACTGATCCATACCCCATTTAATGCCTTAGTAAATATTTCTCCTAATTGCTCTTCTGATCAACATATCCTATGGAGATGAACTCTTCTTGAACCTTGTTACAGATGAAGTGACAATCAATTTCAATGTGCTGAGTTCCTTCTTGAAATATAGGGTTGGATAAAACATTTCTTGTTGAAGTTCATAACCGGCCTCCAACAGCTGATGTATTCACGAATCAGCCATAGCCTATATTCTGCCTTAGCTACTGACATTCCTTCCATATTTGATGGATCAGCAAGAGTCAAGATCATTCCAAGGCTGTAAATCAAGTCTTTTTTGTTCTGACTTCTGAGATACTGTTATCAGACTGGTCAAAGTATATATTGAATATTTACTTCTAGTTCTAGGTAAGACTTTTCTTTTAAAACTGCTATTATTCATAGGCTATTATTCACTTGTTAGTGTTTCTTGCAACTATAAAACTACTGCCTCAAAGATATCTTCTGTATCTTCAAGGAAAGATGGGATGTTAGCTCTATCAGTAGTGATAGCCTCTTATGTCTGAGGCTTCTATAGAAAGATATTGGGTTTCATAGATTTTGTTATTCATTTATTTACTTAATTTATTAAGCAGTTAGCCGCAATTCTTCAAATAGAGAATTACAGAGAAACTGTTTTACATTTTTTTTTTTACTATGTTAGTATATGCAATTGCTGAGATAGCTTATTTTTAAGAAAATTGAGAAAGCACAAATGATATTACATTCTGCTGTTTTATTATCAACTACGAAGTTTTTTTTATGATCTTTTGCTTTCTTTGTTACTTCTCACTGAGAGGGTGAAGAGATTCTAAATTTGTGTGTATTAGAAAGTTTTACTTGTTTGTGCTCTTATCAACACAGCTTCACATAGCTGGTTATTGTGCATCCGTCCAAATGCATGCGAACCACAACCATTAAACTCGTACAACCATTTTTCTGACACCCCATTTATCATGAGATTGTTAGGGAATTCTTTTAGGGCGTGTTTGGTTGATAGGAAAGGGACGGAGTGTTACTATGGAAAGTCGTTTAGAAAAGGAAAAGTACTTATGGGGAGAGCTTTTTACGTTTTTATGGAATGGGTCTATCCTCCTAAAAATGGGAAGATTGAGCCTTTCCTTTAAGAAATGAGCTCATGTTTCCTCCCCTAACTTTGTGGTGTTGCCATCGTTGTTCCTAAAGAAGCCTCTGCCATCACTTAGCTTTGTTTCGCCAATGCTTAGAGCATTTCAACCGTCGCCTTCGCTTACTCAATTATACATCTGTATCTCAACCCAACTTTGCGTTTGCGTTTCGTCTGCTCGCTTATGTTGTCATTGGCTATGTTGGGTCACTATGTTATCATGAGAAGATGAAGCTTTAGACTTGTTGCTTTATTCGCCACACACGATCTGAGTCATGATGGTAAACATAACTAGTGATTCAATCTTTTTTTTTTTATAAATTTAGTTTGTTATAAATTTAAGTTGTTCTTGTAATTTATTATTTAGTAGATTTTGTTTCTAAAATAAATTATTAAAGATACACAGTTGCTGGTATTTTATTACTGTCTTCTAGAATTTGGTTTTAGAATGTGTAGTTAAGTATGTCGGATGATGGAGGGGGAGGAGAGTAGGCGGAGGATGAGAGAAAAGATTAGTGAGTGACCTAGAGCAATTTGGGGATGATTTTTTTTCTTTTTTTTTTTTTTTTAATTTCATTTCAATTTTCTTTGTATTAGATAATTTGCTTTATTGAATTAAATCTCTTTTGTTAATTTATAAATTTTAATCTCCATTTATTAAGAGTAATATTATTTTTAATTATATTTTATCTATCAATATAATTTTTTTTTTGGTTTCAGGGAAATATAGTCTTGTTACTATTTTAATTCGCTTAGTTAACAATAATCTCTTTTATTAATATAAAAAATCTCAATTTCTTTTTATATATTAAGAACAATATTTATTTTTAATTATATTTTATTTATTAATATAAATATTTTTTGTTTAATGGTAAAATAGTCTTCTTACTCTAATTTTATTGTCCATTCTTTTACGTATCAAACAAAGCAAACAAACACTCTATTCTAACTTCCTTTCCACTTTTCATTTTACCCATAATTGATTGTATCTAACAAACACACTCACCATCCCATTCTACTGCACACTTATCACTAGAAATAACTCTTCTCAAAGATTGAAAAAGTAGACTTTTCATATTTCATAGTTATTTGATGTTTCAGTTAAAGATTTTGTTATTTATTTATTTTTATAGTTTAGATAGTGTTTGTTTAACATTTTTGGCTGTTGGAAAATTGAGCTATTTGCGTCTTTTTCTTTGTAATTTTTTTTTTTATGAATTTGGAAATTAAATTAATTTTGTAGTTTAAATTGAGTTTAATTATTTGTAAATTCGTAGTTATAAATAAATAATTTATATATTTTGTATGTAGATTTTTAATTCATGATAAAATATTAAATTATTTTTAAATTTTTCTTAACAACATAAATTTTTAAGTTGAATTTATTTGTTAGTATGATATTAAAGTTTTTATTTTCGATTTAAGAATCAAAAGATGAAACCCTTGTGTCTTCAACTAACACCTGACATAAAATATTTTGCTTCCTTTATATGATTGAGGGAATTGTGATTAAACTCATGTATCATTTGATTAATAATCTCATAATAACCACTGCCTTAATATCCCATGATAAGTATTGGAGTATATGGATTGAGGCTTGATCAATATACGAGGTGTAAGAATCTAAACTGTAAGAAAAAGTTAAAATGAGTTCTTGCATGTAAATTATTAAGAAATTAACCTAAAAAAAGTCATTCAAAGTAGTATAAGTAAGTGAGTAAGTAAATAAATAGATTAAGTTATTGTACCAAATTCAAAAATTAATTTAAAATTTCCTCACCTGCTAAAAGGCCTTTCAAGCTTGTAGAGACTACACAGGAGGTCCATGTTAATTAAAATGATGATTTTTTTTTCTTGTGTGCCTACATTTACATATGTATAAAATAATTTTTTTTTTCTTTTGTGCCTAATTGTTAAAATTTTATGTTAATGCATAAAGAAATAATTTCTAAGAAAAGCATGCTTGCATATGCTTAAAATGTTATAAATAAGAGTGAGATTTTATTAATTAAAGAAATACTTGTGGAGACGGTGAAATCTAACCCTACTTTTATCAAATCTTTGGTGATTGAAGAAAAAGAAATATATACATATATATATATATATATATATATAGGCCACCTAAATATATGTATATATATAAAAGAGAATCTACAATCGTGATCCACGACGAGCATTGCAACATGAACTTTAAATACCATTCATTATAAAAGGGTGTCTTCATGTTTTTCTTAGATTACATAATAACATATAGAGATTCATATCCTAAATATTCTTAACAACTACAAACACGTTTCCCGAACTTGCAAGATAGAAAAGACTATCTAAGTTAGTAAGAAAAAGTTTCTCTCATTGTGATTACTTATAGTTAAATGTAGAAGACAACAAAAAGGAAAGTGAACAAACGGAAAACAAAGAAAGCCACCAAGCTTGTGTAGCTGGTTTTCTTTTTAGAATATTGAAATAATTTGTTTAATTATTATAATAAATAAAAAAAAAAATATAATATTTTTTTTATGAAAACGAAACATAAAAATAAGTTTTTAAAATGCAGGAATTAGTTGAATTTACCTTATATTTAAGATCAAAGAGAGTATATTTTATGATAATAGCTCATTTTAGTATTTGTAGTGGAAAAAATAGTCCTTTTCACAAGGCACAATCTAACAAGTTATGATAGTCCTGCTATAAATCATTTTATAACTCTAATAAAATATCTATTTATATTATTTTTCCTTAATGAAACTTTGACTTTATCTACTTTTTAGTTATTCAATAAAATTTAATGATATTTCTTCTTTTTCATATAAGGTCATTTCACTCAAAACACATATTTTAAAAAAAAAGACTTGTACACCAAAATGAGAAAACCAAAATGCAAAACGTCTAGGGAAAATATTGATAAAATGGTTAGATTAACATAACTAAAAGTTTGCCCACCATGTAGCCAAACCTTCTTGCCGTCATGTAACTAAAAAGAAAAATGTGCCTCAGTAAAAATTTCAGCAAATGGTTTAAAGCAATCATGGCAACAAGTTTTTTAGATCTCCAATCTTAATATATGAAGGTGTTAAATATGCAAGTGTGAGTTGGAGTTGGAATAAGAAGAAATTTCACATTAAAAAAAAGCTACCACATTAAAAAAAAAAAAAGACTTGAG
This sequence comes from Bauhinia variegata, assembly GCA_022379115.2. NCBI lineage: Eukaryota > Viridiplantae > Streptophyta > Magnoliopsida > Fabales > Fabaceae > Bauhinia > Bauhinia variegata. The sequence continues at coordinate 8,766,822 of CM039432.1, forward strand.
ATAGATATATAAGTATAAAAAATACAATAACTCAACATCTTAACATTCTCAGTTAGCATGTGATGTTGGTTCATTTGTATGTTTTTTTTTTAAATTATTTCTTTGTATACTTCTTTCTGACACAAGGCAAATGTGAAGACAATTACAAGAAATTTCAAAAGTAATGTAGAACATTTTCTTATTTGAGTTAAAATTATGAAGGAAACAAAATATCAACCACAATAATTTGTAAAACAACAACTGTCAATAAGAAAGTAACGGGATTTTACAATTAAAATATGTGATATTGTTCTTTTATCTCTCAAAATTTAGCAGAGAGAAAATCAGTTGACTTTTCATCTCATCTTTTAACACTGTTGATTTGTGGATGCCAGTAATACCTTGCAGCCTCCATGAGTATCACCAAATGGAATTCCCACTTGTTCCATATCGAATCTTGATGTTAAAATAAATAGATCAAATAAAATGGAATATTGGAAATTAAAGAATCGATGAAACTAACATGTAAAGAATCAACTCTTATGTATCAAAGCATTAAAAAATGTCACACGGAATCCATAAACAAATCCCGCGTAGAAAAATGAAAAAAGTGAGTGCTTTTTTTATTAAATTAATCATGAAATAATAAGGTTTTCTTTTATTTTGAATAATGTATTTCTTTATTTTCAAGCTTACGTATTTTTTCATAAAGAATTTCTTCATTTTCACTCTTCTACTTTCTACTACATCTCTAACCATTAGCCCTTCATGCTTAAAATTTTCACAAAGCACAAGCTTATTTATTTATTTATTGTGCAAAAATTTTAATTTAATCCAGTAGGTGGAAGAGAATAAAAACAAATGGATAAAGCACATTTTAACTTCTATCTTAGACTAAAATGTCAAATATTTGAGTAATTATTTTAATTTTCTAAATAAAATTAAACTTATGTTATTTTAACGTTGGCTAAGTATAGTTTCATGTTTTATTAAAAGAAATTTTCATAAAAGTAGTAATGATAATTTTGATAAAACATTGATCTTGCAAAGAAAACTTTGTTATGAGACTAGAATCTTAAACAGAAACCAGCCATATGATGTTGGCATCTCTAACTAACAAGCTTCTTACTATTGCTCTAAAGGAAGAGTCTAGTGCAAGAAATCTAAAATGCAAAAATCGAAGTGAAGAAATTGATTAAATAGTTAGATCTTCTAGGAATTAGAATTACTTCTCCTTTTAATGCGTGTTTTCTTATGAGCTTGAATCCCTAACATTGTAGAGACCCTCAATTATTGAATTTAATCTGTTTATCAACTGAGCTACAACATGTTAATAGTTATTTATAAATTTAAAGCTATAAATAAAATAAGAAGATGTATAAAATGTGAATATATGTAAAAAGGTAACTCTTAAAGAATATATTTAATTTCCAACCAATCCAAAGGAAGTGGAACAATGAATGAAAAGAGAGAAATTGGAAGAAGCCAACAAGCTTGCGCATCTGGTATTCTTTCTCAAGGTTGGATGAAACGAATGTATCCTTGGTGTTCTTACGCTACTAATCTTTTTGTAAAATCGCAAGAACACAATGCGAAAAGTTATTCGTCTCCTTTGCACTATACTCTGTTGATTTGAAGGCTTTAAGCTAAAGTCATGCTGCTATTATATTCCTTATGAGAACTGTTGGTGCCAACTGTTCAAAATTGCTAACACCACCAAACTTTCAATAACACAACACCACGTGATATAGGCATCACTAACGAACTAGCTTGCTATCTAGTATTGTTCTAAATAAAAAGATTGGTGCAAAGAAAACAAAAATGCAGAAAGTCTTGGGAAAAATATTGATAAAATGGTTAGATTACCATAACTAAAATTTTGCCCGCCATGTATCCGAACCTTCTTGCCGTCATGTAACTGAAAAAAAAATAAAAATGTGCCTCGTAAAAATTTCAGTATATGATGTCAAATATTTGAGTAATTATTTGAATAAAATTATTTATCTTTAATTGTTGGGTTTTATGGAAGAAATTTTGATATAAGTAGTAATGATAATTTTGATAAAACATTGATCTTGTAAAGAAAAATTTGTTACGGAGACCAGAATCTTAAAAGAAACCAGCCATATGATGTAGGCATCTCTAACTACCAAGCTTCTTACTATTGCTGTAAAGGAAGAATCTCGTGCAAGAAATCTATAAAATGCAAAAAATCGAAGTGAAGAAATTGATTAAATAGTTACATCTTACAGGAATTAAAATCCTGCACCTCATCACATCAAAAGGGAAAAAAAATTGCTCCTTATAAAATTAGTTTTAGCAAATGGTTTATAACAATTTATGTCAATAAGTTTTCAATATCTCCAACACCGATCCATCAAGGTACTCGTCAAGATAATTATAATGTATTATAATATTGATGCAAAGTATTTTTCTATGAGAATTAAAATTTTCAAAACAACAAAATATATTAAATAAAGTATCAACCTCAATTATTTGCATAGCAACAACCATCAATTCGAAAGTGAAATTATATAGGAGGCTCCATACATGATAAAGTTAATTAATATTAATATATGTAATATTGCCATTTTTCACCTTGTCCCAGTTTTTATTGATTGAAAACAATTATAAAATAATTCTTCAAAATATTAAGTTATTTAAAGAAATATTTTATGACCCAAAAAAAAAAAGTAAAAAAATGAATGAGACAAATATGTTATCTCACACCAAACCCATTCTAGTCAAATCCATGGGCATCCCTAGCATGAATTTATCAGTCAAAATATGTCATATTATTATTATTCGGGAGAGAGTGATGTTATTATGTTACAATAGCTCGATTTGCATCCTATGTCTCTTAAAAACTAAGCAAAGATTTACAGAGAGATAATCTTATCAGTCTTCATCTTATCTTTTATCACCTCTTGACTTGTGGATGTCAGTAATATTTTACAGCCTCCATGGCTATCACCAAATGGAATTCCCACTGCTTCCATATAGAAGCCTTGGAAGAGATTATGGAGTATGAGAAGAATCCTCGGCTTTGTCCTTATCCTCTCACATATTTGCCCAGCTCGATCAGCTATGATGCTCCTCCCAGTTAGATAGCAAAGCAACCTATACATTATGCCATCCGATGGACTCTAATTCAAGGCCCTTGCAACTTGTTCTTGTATCATTTCCAGGTTACTCTTGTTTGTTAAATCTGCAACAACAACTTGATTAAATAAGTTGTCTCTGCTTGCTCGACTCGAAGCTTTCTCTATTACATCCCATATTTCAATCTTGTCCTTCACGTATAGCCCAATCACTTTAATATTGTCATCACGCAGCTCCTCCATTACAACTTCCAGATCTGGGTTAATCCTCTTAGCATCACCATAGTACACGAGCGGCAATAACGCTGTCGTTTGTTATTGGTGTAATCTAAATAAGTAGAAAATGTGAACTGATGTGTGCAAGTAGGAGTGTCAAGTAAAAATTTACTAGAATTATAGAAACTATATTGGTTTCTAATGGTACTATCAAATCATCCCTTTTGTGTACACTTCTTTTTTTTAGTTATTTATAAAAGAATTTTTTGTTGTGTTTAAGTGTATTCTCACTTCCCGGTGAGTCTAATCTCGTTTTACGAGAAAAAATAATTACAATTACTTCTTTCAATGTATAAGTCTAATATCGTTTTAGGATAAAAAATAATTACAATTATTTCTCTTTTCAATGTATGTTTTTCTTCGATTTTAAACTCTTAACCCTCAATCACTAAACTAATTCATTTGTCTACTGAGTTATACTTTATTAGTAATTATTTATAAATTTAAAGCTATAAATAAAATAAAAAGATGTATAAAATGTGAATATATGTAAATAAGTAACTCTTGAGAATATATTTAATTTCTAACCAATCCAAAGGAAGTGGAACAATGAATGAAAAGACAGAAAAGGAAAGAAGCCAACAAGCGTGCGCATCTAGTCTTCTTTCTCAAGGTTGGATGAAATGAATGTGCCCTTGGTGTTCCTACGCTACTAATCTCTTTGGAAAATCGCAATAACACAATGCGAATAACTTGGAAAAAATTATTCCTCTCCTATGCACTATACTCTCTTGATTTAAAGGCTTTATGCTAAAGTCATGCTCCAATATATTCCTTAGGAGAACTGTTGTTGCCAACTGCTCACAATTGCTAACACCACCAAACTTGCAACAACACAATGCCACATGATATAGGCATCACTAACAAACTAGCATGCTAGCTAGTATTGCGCTAAATAAAAAAGTTGTGCAAAGAAAAACCAAAATGCAAAAAGTCCAGGGAAAATATTGATAAAATGGTTAGAATATCTTAACTAAAAGTTTGCCCACTATTTAGCCAAACCTTCTTGCCGTCAAATAACTAAAAAATAAATGTTCCTTGTAAAAATTTCAACAAATAGTTTAAAGTAATTATGGCAACAAATTTTTTAGATCTTCAATCCAAGGTGTTAGATATGCAAGTTTAAGCTTGAGTTAGAGTTGGAATAAGAAAAAATTTCACATTAGAAAAAACTGAGACTTGAGACAGATATATGAGTATAAAAAACAGAATAACCCAAAATCTTAAGATTCTATGTTACTATATGATATCAATTCATTTGTATGTTCTCTCATAAATTGTCTTTTTGTATACTTCTTTCTGGTCTTTACACAAAGCAATTGTAAAGACAGTTAGAAGGAATTTCAAAATTGATGCTGAGCACTTTTTCACTTGAGTTAAAATTATGAAACAAAAAAAATATCAACTACAATCATTTGTAAAACAACAACTATCAATTAGAAAGTAACAAGAATTTTACAGTCAAAATATGTGATATTGTTCTTTTATCTCTCATAGTCTTCTAGAGAGAAAATCAGCTGACTCTTCATTTCATCTTTTAACAACTGTTGATTTGTGGATGCCGGTAATATCTTGGAGCCTCCATGAGTATCACCAAATGGAATTCCCACTTGTTCCATATCGAAGCCCTGAAAAATATTATGGAGAATGATAAGAATTCTCCCCTTGGTCCTGATCCTCTCACGTATTTGCCCAGCTCTTTCAGCTATGATGCTCTTCCCAGTTAGAAAGCAACGCAACCTATACAATATGCCATCCTGTAGACTCAAATCCAAGGCCCTTGCAACTTGTTCTTGTATCATTTCCAAGTTACTCTTGTTTGTGAAATCTGCAACCACAAGATCATCAAATAAGTTGTCTCTGCAAGCTCGCCTCGAAGCTTTCTCGATTACATTCTGTATTTCAATTTTGTTCTTCCCATGTAACCCAATCACTTGAATATTGGCATTACGCAGGGCACCTGTTACATCATCCAGAGTTGGCTTTATCACCGCTGGAATGCCCCTGTAGATCCTGTTGATTGGTTCTGCAAACTCTTCGTAGATTTCCATGAACTCGAGTTGATTTTGCACATCTGAGTTGGACTCTGGAAAATTGCACCTCCAATCATTTTTGAGGATGAAACAAAAGACCAACCAGCTTATCAATCGAACAAGAAAGAAATCATGTTGGGAACATATAAATTTCAGAAATCTTGATCCTTTGCAATCGCTGCTACCAACCGTCGGATGAGGCTAGTATTAAAAAGTACAGCAGCAACTGTAATGGAGTTCACTACAGAGGATCTAAATTCTAGTTTTAGTTAAACTAAGCTTAAGTTGCAATTTTTTTTTTAGTAAGAACTCATGCGATCACCTTTGGGCTGGAGGTTGACAAGAAATAAGACAAAAAAAGAATTTGGAGCAGAATTTTTTATCTTGATAATTTTTGAGATATAATTGAAATAGTTAAATGCACGTCAAATCTCTTGTCTACCTTTATTTTAGACTATATGGAATAGAGTAGAAAAGTATAAATACCAAACCTTCTATCCTGATCAAGAGTACATTCAGACGTATTCAAAAGTTTAAGCTGCAGATATCAAAGTAATAACAAAATTGAAATCTTTGTAAACAAAACTGAAAAACATAGGCAATAGTTTGCCTAAAATCAGTGGATGTTCTATGGAGTTGGTCTTCTCTTGAGGGAATACTCCAAAAGGAATGGTTCATAGGAGTATGTCTTGAGCTGAATTTATAGTCTCTTTTCTCTAATGGGATACAAACTTGCTTATCCTCGTAGAACATGTTCTGTCCTACTTATTCTCCTTTAATTTAATATTAATATTTTACCATGAAATCAACCTTTTCAAAGTTTTTTTTATTAGAATAATAAAGACTTACCATTTAAGCCATTCGATGCAGTGATTTGGATATGTCCGCAGGTGTCGAGTGTCTAAACTTTTTTTCATGACATGCATCAAAAGAAAAAATAAATAATGGATTATATTCAGTAAAATATATGAAAACCCCCTAATTATACAAAATAAAAATATACACAAAATACCTCGGGTCTAAAAATAATACAATTTTTTTATCTGATAAAAATAATAAGTTAAAACCTTAAATTTTGTATTCTTATGCAAAACCTTTTTCTTTAATTTGATTATGACTTTATTCACGAAAGGAAGTCCCATAAGCCATTTACATAATATCAATAAAAAGGCAAATTTAGTAGTTTGAAATACGATTGAGCATTTGGGGACAGGAATTTAGTTCTTTTGATCCCATTCTAAAAATTTACTGAGATTGAAAACTCTATCTTAGTCATGGCTTTCTCGTTCTAATTTTTAAAGTGTTGTTCTGGTCTTGTTTTATGTATATCCCAATTCTTATCATGACTCTCCTATTTTGTCTTGTTCTGGTTAATTAAAAAAAAAAAAAAAAAAAAACTGAGCAGAGGAAAACAAGTATGGGTGTAAAAAATAATATTGGAGGTGAAAAAAGTAAAATTCTTATTTGAAACAAAATCAGGTGTACGAACAAATTGAGTAAAGATGTAAAATTCTTATTCCTCTCTGTTTCTTCAGGCCATCTCACCTTCTTTCTTTCTCAATTTCTATTATGCTGTCTCTCTTCTTCTTGTGCTCCTTCCTCTCTCTTCCTTCTCGGCGATTTCTCTCCTCCACGCTCAGTGCTGCGTCCCTGTGCTGTCCCCTCTTCCCGTTACCTCCTCCTCTAGGCAAATTCTCTCCGTTGCCTCTGCACTCTTTCTCCTTCTCTTCTTGCTTCTCCCCTGTTACTACTTAGTGAAAGGGTGAAGAGATTCTAAATTTGTGTTTATTAGAAAGTGAAGTTTTACTTATTTATGTTAACCACCATGCGACAGCTGGGATTATCAGCCCAGCTTAGCATAGCTGGTCTGAAATTTAAATTGTGCTTACGTCCTAAGGTCATAGCGGCATGGAAAGCGTAGCCGCTGAATCCTCATTATGAAGCTGTATGAGCAAAAGCCCATAGGCTTATGGTTGTCTGTTGGTTAAGCCTTTAGGTGTCGTGCCTCCTCCTCATGTAGTTGGTCGGGAAGGCTGACGGCTGTCTGTTGTTTTAGGTGTTGTGCCTCCTCCTCAGATAATTGGTCGGGTGGTTACTACACTGCATCATAACTTTTCTTTGATAGCAAAAGTTAATGATGAATATGAGTTGAGATATCATTTGCCATTTAATCATTTGAGGCCTGACTTTAATAGTATGTAGTTTATGTAGTCCTTATTTACATATAATATCATAATGCTGGAATAGATATGGAGCAGAAAAAGAAGAAATACCGTGATCAATGATTGCTCTTCTATGTTTTTCATGGTTGTTAGATGATCATTGATTGTAGCATGTGTGATCTTAGTTTTAGAGAGTGGTTAGCTTGAGTGCATGCCTATAAGAAATTTACAAATTTTTGTCAGTATAATAAGTCTGTGATGTTTGATAGTGATTTAATTTCAAGCACATTCCATCCGAATGCAAGTAACCAGTAACCATGACTGATAGTTTGCCACCAACAAGGCTTATTTTGACTGATAGTTTGCTTTCTTACTCCTTGAGTCAAAATTTGCAGTTCGAGTTTGTTTTACTATCTTGCTGAGTCAAGTTTGTTGAACTATGACTGTGTATAATAGTTCTTTCCTTCTCATTGCTCCATAGATGTCTTAACAGATTTAACATCTTGATTAAAGATATAGGAAAGCAACGAGAGATGGACAGACAATCAGATTTATTCTATTCATGTCTACTGTTGTTGTTGCATATTGGGTGATAATACATTTTAGGTTTATTCATATTAGTATTTTAAGTGCAGTTTGAATAAATTTGAATTTTGTATTCTTTAAATGTATATATGTACAAAGCTAGAGAGGCTAGTTAGGCAATCCAATGCCTTGATTTTAGGGATTAATAACCCGTTTCGCAATTTATAAGATCCTAACCATATATAATTTCCATAATAATCCCCTTAAAGCTGGAGTATAGATATTGATCATGCTCAGCTTATCACAAATGTAACTGATCCACACCCCATTTAATGCCTTAGTAAATATTTCTCCAATTGCTCTTCTGATCAACATATTCTATGGAAATGAACTCTTCTTGAACCTTGTTACAGATGAAGCCACAATCAATTTCAATGTGCTAATTTCCTTCTTGAAATATAGGGTTGGATAAAACATTTCTTGTTGAAATTCATAACCAGCCTCCAACAGCTAACGTATTCACACAATCTGGTATATTGAATCAGCGATATCCCTATATTCTGCCTTAGCTACTCAAATTTCCCTTCTTTATTTGATGGATCAGCAAGAGTCAAGATCATTCCAAGGCTATAAATCAAGTCTTTTTTTTGTTCTGACTTCTGAGATACTGTTATCAGACTAGTCAAAGTATATATTGAGTATATACTTCTAGTTCTAGAGAACACTTTTCTTTTAAAACTGCTATTATTCACTTGTTAGTGTTTCTTACAACTATAAAACTGCTACCTCAAAGATATCTTCTGTATCTTCAAACAAAATATGAAACAAGCAAGAATTAGAAAGTAACAAGAATTTTACAGTCAAAATATGTGATATTGTTCTTTTATCTCTCATAAAATCTAGCAAAGTCTTCTAGAGAGAAAATCAGCTGACTCTTCATTTCATCTTTTAACAACTGTTGATTTGTGGATGCCAGTAATATCTTGGAGCCTCCATTAGTATCACCAAATGGAATTCCCACTTGTTCCATATCGAAGCCCTGAAAAAGATTATGGAGAATGATAAGAATTCTCCCCTTGGTCCTTATCCTCTCACGTATTTGCCCAGCTCTTTCAGCTATGATGCTCTTCCTAGTTAGAAAGCAACCCAACCTATACACTATGACATCCTGTAGACTCAAATCCAAGGCCCTTGCAACTTGTTCTTGTATCATTTCCAAGTTACTCTTGCTTTTTAAATCTGCCACCACAAGATCATCAAATAAGTTGTCTCTGCGAGCTCGCCCCAAAGCTTTCTCGATTACATTTTGAATTTCAATGTTGTTCTTCCCATGTAACCCAATCACTTGAATATTGGCATTACGCAGGGCACCTGTTACATCATCCGGAGTTGGCTTTATCATCCCTGGAATACCTAAGTAGATCATGTTGATTGGTTCGTTATAACTTTTGTAGGATTCCATATAACTTGCGTCGAATCCCATGAACTCAAGTTGATTTTGCACACCTGAGTTGGACTCCGGAAAATTGCACCCGAATCACTTTTGCGGATGAAAGGAAAGACCAACCAGCTTATCAATCGAACAAATCAGAAATCATGTTGAGAACATATAAATTTCAAAAATCATGATCCTTTGCAATCGCTGCTACTAACCGTTGGATGAGGCTACCGTAAAAAAGTACAGCAGCAACTGTAATGGAGTTTACTATATAGAGGATCTAAATTCTAGTTTTAGTTAAACTAAGCTTAAGTGCGATCACTTTTGAGATAGAGATGGACACGAAATAAAACAAAAAAGAATTTAGAAAAGAATTTTTAATCTTGATAATTTTCGAGATACAATTAAAACAGTTAAATATACGTCATATCTCTTGTCTACTCTTATTTTAGACTCTATATGGAATAGAGCATAAAAGTATAAATACCAAACCTCGAATCCTGATTAAGAGTAAGTTGAGACGTATTCAAAAGTTTAAGATGCAAATATCAAAGTAATAATAGAACTGAAATCTTTATAAACATAAATGAAAAATATAGGCAATAGTTTACCTAAAATCAGTAGATGTTCTATGGAGTTGGTCTCCTCTTGAGGGAATACTCCAAAAGGAATGGTTTATAGGAGTATGTTTTGAGCTGAATTTAAAGTTTCTTTTCTCTAGTAGGATACAAACTTGCTTATCCTCGTAGAACATGTTCTGTCCTAATTATTTTCCTTTAATATTAATATTAATATTTTACCATGAAATCAATCTTTTGAAAGTTTTTTTATTAGAATAATAAAGACTTACTATTTAAGCCATTCGATGCAGTGATTTCGATATGTCCGCGGGTGTCGAGTGTCTAAACTTTTTTTCATGACATGTATCGAAAGAAAAAATAAATGGATTATATTCAGAAAAATATATGGAAACCCCCTAATTATACAAAATAAAAATATACACAAAATACCTCGGGTCTAAAAATAATACAATTTTTTATCTAATAAAAATAATAAAGTTAAAACCTTAAATTTTGTATTCTGTATGCAAAACCCTTTTCTTTAATTTGATTTTGACTTTATACAAGAAAGGAAGTCGCATAAGCCATTTACATAATATCAATAAAAAGACAAATTTAGTAGTTTTAAATACGATTGAGCATTTGGGAACAGGAAGTTAGTTACTGAGATTGAAAACTCTATCTTAGTCATGGCTTTCTCGTTCTAATTTTTAAAGTGTTGTTCTGGTCTTGTTTTATGTATATCCCAATTCTTATCGTGACTCTCCAATTTTGTCTTGTTCTGGTTAATTAAAAAAAAAAAAAACTGAGCAGAGGAAAACAAGTATGGGTGTAAAAAATAATATTGGAAGTGAAAAAAGTAAAATTTTTATTTGAAACATAATTAGGTGTACAAACAAACACATTGAGTAAAGATGTAAAAAGGAGAAATGGGGTGTAGAAAGCAATATTTTGATTAAAATCTTGGGGCACAATCTAGCACTTATGGGGACGGGACATATAATTTCAGGACGAGTCACGTAAGATGAGATTTTGTTTGTCAATATACATATATATATATATATATATATATATATATATATATATATATATATATTTATATCTTTGTAGGCACCTGATATATAAAGGGATCACTTCCTCTCTGTTTCTTCACGCCATATCACGTTCTTTCTTTCTCAATTTCTGTTCTGCTGTCTCTCTTCCTCTTGTGATCCTTCTTCTCTCTTCCTTCTTGAAGATTTCTCTCCTTCACGCCCAGTGCTGCGTCCCTGTGCTCTCCCCTCTTCCCGTTGCCTCCTGCTTTGGGTGAATTCTCTCCTTTGCCTTTGCATTCTTTCTCCTTCTCTTCTTGCTCCTCACAGTTATCTCTGCTCTCTATGCTCACTCATCCTCATTTCCTAATCCATTATCTCTTTCCTCCCCCTCTGTGATTTATTGCTTTTTTAATTATTTTATAATTTACCAAATATAGTTTATTTAGAATTATTCACAGTTAGCTTCAATTATATAAATGAAAGCTTCAAACAGAGAATTAAGGAGAAATTGTTTTACATCTTTTTTGCTATGCGATTGCTGAGATATCTTGTTGTCAAAGATATTGAAAAATTACCGACGATATTTCATTTTATAGTTTTATCATCAAAGATAAAGTTTTTCTTATGATCTTTTGCATTCTTTGTTACTACTTGCTGAAAGAGTGAAGAGATTCTAAATTTTTATGTATTATAAAGTTAAGTTTTACTTATTTATGTTAACCACCGTGCGACAGTTGCAATTATCAGCACAGCTTAGCATAGCTCGTCTCAGATTTAAATTGTGCTCACGTCCTAAGGTCATAGCGGCATGGAAAACGTAGCCGTTGAATCCTCATTATGAAGCTGTATAAGCAAAAGCCCGTAGGCTTATGGCTGTCTATTGGTTAAGCCTTTAGGTGTCGTGCCTTCTCCTCATGTAGTTGGTCGGGTAGGTTTATGGCTGTCTGTTGTTTTAGGTGTTGTGCCTCCTCCTCAGATAATTGGGCGGGTGGTGGACAGGCTGAGGGATCATTTTACCCCTCGCAATTATTTGTTACTACACTGCATCATAACTTTTCTATGAAAGCAAAAGTTAATGATGAATATGAACTGAGATATCATCTGCCATTTAATCATTTGAGGCCTGACCTTAATAGCATGTAGTTTATGTAGTCCTTATTTACATATAACATCATAATGCTGGAATAGATATGGAGTGGAAAAAGAAATCCTGTGATCAATGATTTCTCTTCTATGTTTTTCATGGCTATTAGATGATCATTGATTGTAGCATGTGTGATCTTAGTTTTAGAGTAGTTAGCTTGAGTGAACGCTTATAATAAATTTACAAATTTTTGTCAGTATAATAAGTCTGTGATGTTTGATAGTGATTTAATTTCAAGCACATTCCATCTGAATGGAAGTAAACTGTAACCATGACTGATAGTTTGCCACCAACAAAGCTTATTTTGACTGATAGTTTGCTTTCTTACTCCTTGAGTCAAATTTGCGGTTTGAGTTTGTTTTACTATCTTGCTGAGTCAAGTTTGTTCAACTATGATTGTGTATAATAGTTCTTTTCTTCTCATTGCTCCATAGATGTCTTAACAGATTTATCATCTTGATTAAAGATATAGGAAAGCAATGAGAGATGGAAAGACTATCAGATTTATTCTATTTATGTCTACTGTTGTTGTATTTTGGGTGATAATACATTTTAGGTTTATTCATATTGCTATTTTAAGTGCAATTTGAATAACTTTGAATTGTGTGTTCTTTAAATGTATATATATACAAAGCTAGAGAGGCTAATTAGACAATCTAATGCCTTGATTTTAGGGATCAATAACCCTTTTCACAATTTATAGGATCCTAACCACATATTTCCATAATAATCCCCTTAAAGCTGGAGTATAGATATTGATCATGCTCAGCTTATTACAAATGTAACTGATCCACACCCCATTTAATGCCTTAGTAAATATTTCTCCTAATTGCTCTTCTGATCAACATATCCTATGGAGATGAACTCTTCTTGAACCTTGTCACAGATGAAGTGACAATCAATTTCAATGTGCTAAGTTCCTTCTTGAAATATATGGTTGGATAAAACATTTCTTGTTGAAGTTCATAACCGGCCTCCAACAGCTGATGTATTCACACAATCTGGCATACTGAATCAGCCATAGCCCTATATTTTTCCTTAGCTACTGAAATTCCTTCTATCTTTGATGGATCAGCAAGAGTCAAGATCATTCAAAGGCTATAAATCAAGTCTTTTTTTTTTGTTCTGACTTCTGAGATACTGTTATCAGACTGGTCAAAGTATATATTGAGTATATACTTCTAGTTCTAGAGAACACTTTTCTTTTAAGACTGCTCTTATTCATAGGCTATTTTTCACTTGTTAGTGTTTCTTGCAACTATAAAACTGCTACCTCAAAGATATCTACTGTATCTTCAAGGAAAGATGGGGATGTTAGCTCTATCAATAGTAATAGCCTTTTATGTCTAAGGCTTCTATAGAAAGATATTAGAGTTCATAGATTTTGTTATTTATTTATTTATTTACGTAATTTATTCAATAATTAGTTGCAATTCTTCAAATAGAGAATTGGAGAGAAACTGTTTTACGTCTTTTTTTACTGCTGTGTTAGTATATGCGGTTATTAAAATATCTTGTTTTCAAGGATATTAGAAAAGCGCCAATGATATTACATTATGTAGTTTTATTATCAACGATTCAGTTTCTCTTATGATCTTTTGCTTTCTTTGTTACTAATGAGATTCTAAGTTTATGTGTATTAGAAAGTTAAGTTCTACTTATTTGTGCTCTTATTAACACGGTTTCCCATGGCTGGTTATTGTGCATCCGTCCAAATGCATATGAACCACAACCATTAAACTCATATAAGAAGAAATTTGTCTTTTCTGACACCCCATTTATCATAAGGCTTCAGGGGATTCTTTTAGGGCTTGTTTGGTTGATAGGAAAGGAACGGAGTGTTACTATGGTAAGTCAGAAATGGCCTGTTTGGTTACTGTTTATTTAGAAAAGGAAAAGTACTTATGGGGACAGCTTTTCACGTTTTTATGGAATGGGTCTATCCTCCTAAAAATGGGAAGATTGAGCCTTTCCTTCAAGAAATAAGCTCATGTTTCCTCCCATGCCTTTTTGGTGTTGCCATCATTTTTCCTAAAGAAGCCTCTGCCATCGCTTAGCTTTGTTTCGCCAATGCTTAGAGCATTTCAATCGTCACCTTCGCTTACTCAATTATGCGTCTGTATCTCCACCCACCTTTGCGTTTGGGTTTTGTCTACTCGCTCATGTTGTCATTGGCTATGTTGGGTCACTATGTTATCATAAGAAGATGAAGCTTTAGTATTGTTGCAAACACGATCTGAGTCATGATGGTAAACAAAATTAGTGATCTTGTCTTTTTCTTTTCTTTTTTTTATAAATTTAATTTGTCATAAATTTAAATTGTTCTTGCAATTTGTTATTTGGTAGATTTTGGTTCTAGAATAAATTATTAAAGATGCATAGTTGCTCGTATTTTATTACTTTCGTCTAGAATTTGGTTTTGGGGATGAATGCTTTTTTTTGTTATTTCATTTCAATTTTCTTTGTATTAGATAATTTGTTTTATTGAATTAAATCTCTTTTGTTAATTTATAAATTTTAATCTCTGTTTATTTAATAAGAGTAATATTATTTTTAATTATATTTTATTCATTAATATATTTTTTTTTTGTTTGAGGGCAATATAGTATTGTTATTATTTTAATTCACTTTGTTAACCGAAATCTCTTTTATTAATATAAAAATCTCAATCTCCTTTTATATATTAAGAATAATATCATTTTTAATTATGTTTTATTCATTAATATAAATATTTTTTGTTTAATGGCAATATAGTCCCTTTACTCTAGTTTTATTGTCCACTCTTTGACGTACCAAACCAAGTAAACAAACATTCTATTCCAACTTCCTTTGCACTTTTCATTTTACCCATAATTCATTGTAACTAACCAAACATGCCCTTAAAATGCCCTGTTAGCTCAAGGGCTTCCCTCCATTATTTTTATTGATTTTGATTATGAAAATAATTTTTGTTTGTCCTAGATTTTCTATAAATTTCATTTTCACAAATTCATTTTTCTCTAACAATTGATTTTATTTGTTATGGTAAATAATTTGAAAAACAATTTTTTGGGGCTTGCAACATTTCTTTTTTCATGCTTAGTATGCATATGAACCATGATGCATATGTGGAGTGTCCAAAAAATCTGACATGGTGCAACAACTTTTTCAACCCTTCAAAGTCAACCTAAGAGCTCCATAGGATGACAAAATGGCAGCAAGGGTGCAGCACTTTTGGTTCTTCATGCACTGCTATCTCACCTTGGAAGAAGGCATGACTTTGTCCCTTGGGCATTATTCAAAAAGGTGGCAATTAAAAGGAAGTGTTTTGGCTTCATGTGTTTGTCATTTTACTTCCATCCTCTTGGGACCCACGGTCAAGACACAACAAGACACAAAGCTTGCACTCTTTTGGTACTTCATTGGGTCTTTCACCTTTGACAAGTGCATGCCTCTATACACGTTGGAAGTCTTCATGTAAAGCTCACAAGCTTTTGCCAAAGCTGCTCTGTTTACTGTGCAAAAGCTTAGGCACAGAAGAGAAAAATATTTTTGGCCTTTTGTGACTGCAAAAAAAGTGTATCCTTGATTTTTTGCGTATCTCACACAAGCCAGCAAATATTGCAATCCTTCCTTGCAGCATTGGGTGATAGAATATCAAGAAAAAGGGAAAGAGATGTTGGGCCTTTCTCACCTTGCTAACTTAGTCTTGTCATTCTTGTGCTACAATAGATATCAAGCATATCAGCTATGCTACATTCTGCTTAGCTGTATTTCAAGATTTCCAAAGCATGAAGAGTGACAAGACATGAGGCTGCAATTAATGAGTCTCAACATTCATATTTTGAAACCATTATAAAAAGAGGAAGAAGACTCAAAGAAAGACAAGATGAAGAGCGACTAAAAGGTTCATTTTCTTATTCTTCAAGGGCTCTCACGATTTCATCTTCCTCTCCTCATTTTCGTGCACTTCATTCTCACTTGGAATATTGTTTAAGTGCATCAAAGCATACTGGCGTATCTGCTGAATTAAGCAGCAAATTCTAAGCTAAATTTCACCCACTTCAAACTTTATTGTAAAGGTTGTTAGTTAGCCTGAAAAACCAAGTAAGAGGTTTCTGGCATCTTGTAAACTAGCATAGACATAGTCTTTAGAGACATAGTCTTTTATAAGGATTCTTGGTGCTTTTGGTAAAACCAAGCTTTAGCCATTGTGCTTGATTCCTGTTTGGTTATAAGAAGTAGCTGGAAGCCAATAAATTAGCTTGGACAGTGAAGACAAATCTCTCAAGTATATTTAAGAGGAGTGGACGTAGGTCTTTGATAGACCGAACTACTATAAATCACTGTGCACATTCTCTTCCCTATCCTTTTTGATTTCAGCATATTTATCTTCTAATATATAAATTCCGCATGTTGTGTTAAAGTGCTTCATTGCATTTTAAACTCTGAGATTTCTGAAATCAAGCTTTCATTGCATATAATCAAGCTTATCTGTTTATGCTTGATTTTGAAAATATAAATTTTATTGCAAAATTTTTTATTATCCTATTCACTCCCTCTAGGATTTATTTACTTACACTTTCACACCCATTTAACTTTTCCAACAGCATAAATAAACATAATAGTCAAATTGCCCCTCCTTCTCAAACACATTTCACATACCCTTCTAAAAGGAAGAACAACCACTCACCATTCCATTGTACTGCACACTTATCACTAGAAATAACTCTTCTCAAATGTTGGATTTTTCAAAGCCTGTTTTGTTAGAAATGAGTAGACTTTTTAATATTTCATAGTTATTTGATGTTCCAATTAAAGATTTGTTATTTTTTTAAATAGTTAGGTAGTGTTTTTTAACCATTTTTGGCTTTTGGATATGCTAAGCATATATAAAATTGATTATTTGCCTGTTTTTCTTTGCAATTTTTTTTTCTTACGAATTTGGAAATTGAACTAATTTTGTAGTTTAAATTGAGTTTAATTATGAATTTTAAAAATTCTTAATTATAAATAAATAATTTACATATTTTGTAAGTAAATTTTTAATACATGATAAAATATAAAATTATTTTAAATTTTTTTGTTTAGCAACATAAATTTAAGTTGAATTTGTTTTTAGTATGATATTAAAGTTTTTTATTTTTATTTAAGAATCAAAAGATCATCAAACACCTCACATAAAATATTTTTCTTCCCTTATATAACTGAGGGAATTTGATTAAACTCGTGTGATTTGATTAATAATCTCACAATAATCACTACCTTATTATTCCATGATAAATATTGGAGAATATGGATTGAGGCTTGGTCAATGTAGGAGGTGTAAGAATCTAAACTGTAAAAAGTATTTAAAATGGGTTCTTACTTGTAAATTATTAAGAAATTAATTTGAAAAAAGTCATTCAAAGTAGTATAAGTAAGTGAGTAAGTAAATAAATACATAAAGTTATTGTACGATATTCAAAAAGTAATTTAACATCTAAAATGTCCTCACATGCAAAAAGGCTTTTCAAGCTTGTAGAGATTACACAGAAGTTCTATTTCATCTTGAAATCGAATTTTATTTTTATTAACTTATAACAAATATAGGAAAGCAGTTATGAAACATATCAATAAGGATAAACATAACCATGTTAATTAAAATGATGATTTTTTTTTTCTTGTGTGCCTAATTGTTAAAATTTTATATTAATGTATGATGAAATCATTTCTAAGAAAAGCATGCATGCATATGCTTAAAATTTTATAAATAAGAATGAGATTTTATTAAATTAAAGAAATACTTGTGGAGAAGGTGAAATCTAACCCTACTTTTATCAAATCTTTGGTGATTGAAGAAAAAGAAATATATACATATATATAATCTACAATCATGATCCATGGCAAGCATTGCAACATGAACTTCAAATACCATCATTCATCATGCAAGGGTGTTTTCATGTTTTTCTTAGATTACATAATAACAGATAGAGATTCATATCCTAAATATTCTTAATAACTATAAACACCTTTGCCGAATTTGCAAGATAGAAAAGACTGTCTGAGTTAGTAAGAAAAATTTTTCCTCATTGTGACCACCTATCGTTCAATATAGAAGACAACAAAATGGAAAGTGAACAAAAGGAAAACAAAGAAAGCCAACAAGCTTGTGGAGCTCTTTTTTTTTTTTGAAAAAAAAGATATTGAATAATTTGTTTAATTATTATAATAAATAAAAATAAAATTAAAGATATATAATATTTTTTTTATGAAAACTAAACATAAAAAATAAATTTTTAAGATGCAGGAATTATATTTAAGATCGAAGAAAATATATTTTATGATAGTACCTCATTTTAGTATTTGTAGAGGAAAAAATAATCCTTTTCACAGGGCACCATCTAACAAGTTTTGATAATCCTATTATAAATCATTTTACAATTCTAATAAAATAATTATTTTTATTATTTTTCCTTAATAAAACTTGTATTTATCAACTTTTTAGTTATTTAATAAAGTTTAATGATATTACTTCTGTTTCATATAAGGTTATTTCACTCAAAACACATTTAAAGAAAGGCTCGTGCAAGGAAAACCAAAATGCAAAAGGTCTAGGGAAAATATTGATAAAATGGTTAGATTACCATAACTAAAAGTTTGCCACCTTTTAGCTAAACCTTCTTGCCGTCATGTAACTAAAAAAAAAAATGTTCCTAAAAGTTTCAGCAAATAGTTTAAAGCAATCTTGGCAACAAGGTTTTTAGATCTCCAATCCTAATATATCAAGGTGTTAAATATGCAAGTGTGAGTTGAAGCTGGAATAACGAGAAATTTTACATTAAAAAAAAAAAATGAGACTTAAGTTAGATATTTAAGTATAAAAAATACAACAATTCAAAATCTTAAGATTCTATGTTAGTTTGTGGTGTTGGTTCATTTGTATGTTTTTTCACAAATTATTTCTTTGTGTACTTCTTTCTGATCGTGACACAAGACAATTGTGAAGACAATTACAGGAAATTTCAAAATTGATGCTGAGCATTTTTTATTTGAGTTAAAATTATGAAACAAACAAAATATCAATCACAATCATTTGTAAAACAACAACGATCAATTAGAAAGTAACGGAAAATTTTCAGTCAAAATATGTGATATTTTTATTTTATATCTCATAAATCTAGCAAAGTCTTCCCGAGAGAAAATCAGCTGACTCTTCATTTCATCTTTTAACAACTGTTGATTTGTGGATGCCAGTAATATCTTACAGCCTACATTAGTATCACCAAACGGAATTCCCACTTGTTCCAATATCGAAGCCCTGGAAGAGATTATGGAGTATGATTTGTCCTGATCCTCTCACATATTTGCCCTGCTCCTCCCAGTTAGAAAGCAAAGCATCCTGTATATTGTTCCATCCCATAGACTCAAATTCAAGACCCTTGCAACTTGTTCTTGTATCTTCTCCAGGTTACTCTTGTTTGTTAAATCTGCAACAACAAGTTGATCAAATAAGTTGTTTCTGCTAGCTCGCCTATAAGCTTTCTCTATTACATTCCATATTTCAATCTTGTCCTTCCCGTATAGCCCAATCACTTTAATATTGTCATCACGCAGCTCCTCCATTAGAACTTCCAGAGCTGGCTTAATCCTCCTTGCATCACCACAGTTCACATGAGTGGCAAGGTGCAAGTCGTGGAATCTTCTATGTCTGTTCAAAACTGGTTGATGTTGGCGAGTTCGGGTTGATTTTGCTCAAATGATACCTGCAATCAAAAACTCTACAAAATTATACCTGCCATAATTTTCATATTCAAGGTAAAGGAAGACAAAAGGAAACACAGCCACCTTACTAACCAATCCAACATGCAATTATGTTGAGAATGGGTTAGCATCTTTATGTTTTTTCTCATTTTTTGTCGGTACTCTTTTTTTAATAGAATTGTTTCACCGTTATTGATTTCTCAAAAATTTATAAAATTAATATTTTTTTAATAATGTAATAATATTTACAACAGTATTATTTTATAATTTTTTGATAAACTGAAAAAAGTGACTTCATCAATAAATGTTAATTCTAGTTAAACTTTTTTTTTAATGAGAACTTCCTCACCTTTTGGCATCAATCAGATCATCCATTGCAACTCCCAGAGCTGCCTTAAACCTCTCTGGATCACCATGGTTCACCTCAACCATACTCATTATGGGAACACGCAGCTCCTCCTTTAGTAAACTAATTCTAACAAAAGAAAATATTATTAGACGATATATAGTGTATAATAGAAAGTACAAATATCACAAAGCATAGATGAGCATGTTTAGAAAGATTCAAAGTAACCGGAATTGAAATCTTTGGTAACGAAAAATGGAAAGTCTAGGCAACTACACTTTACCTGGACTCAATGGAAGTTCTATGGAGGTTTAATGACTTGGGCTGAATTTATAGTTTCTTTACTCTAGTATGACACAACTTGCTTAGAAACATGTTCTGTTCTAATTATTCCACATTAATATTAATATTTTAAATTATAGTTTAGGGAAAACTTAAAAAAAATAAAACTTTAAACTTTGTGTCATTTGAACTTTATCTTTATAACTTTCAAAACATACTCTTAATTCTCTAAAATTTTTAAAATGTGTACATCACCCAAGTTTTAATTTCTGTTAAAAATTTAATAAAAAATTATTTGTACCTCATCAGTTTCCTATTTCTAACAATTGTTTCTATTTATTTGTCACAAAAAAATTAATAAAAAATAATGTAATATAAATGTCACTTTCCCATTAAGTTTTTAACAAAAACTAAAGTTTTAAGAAATATTTACATTTTAAAAGTTTAAAAAAATTAAGTGTATATTTTTAAAGAATACAAAATTGATGAGGTGTTTCTGAAGTTTTTCTTTTAATTTATTTAACTTCTTTTGGTATAAAAGTTTATTTTATTTTTTATGTGTGGATAACTTTTGATTATTTATTTAATATACTTTTTGGTTTTAGTTATTTTAAGTAAAGCAGGAAATTGCTTAGTATCAATTTTGAAATTACATATATCTTGACAACTATAACGATGGATTGGGATTGGAAATCTGAAAAGTATATTTCTATGAATTCTTTCAATCAAATCCAAATGTTTAGATTTTATAAATTTAATCAAATTATATGATAAATTTCTTGTTTTTTTATCTGATATTTGATCAATTTCTTAAATAGAACTTTTGCATTTCAGATTTCTTCGTATTAGGAGACTCTTTCTTTAAGAGCAGTAGTAGAAGTTAGTTAGAGAGATACCATCATCCTTTACGTAAATATTGTTACAGCTAGATGACATCAATGTTTGAGTTGAGAATCAATCTCTTTTTTTTTTTTAGGAGAATCAACCACTCTTTATCTTTGATCTTCTTTTTCTTCTCCATAATATTGTTTAGAGTAAAATCTCAATTTATTATTTGAAATATAGTAATTTAAAAATAATATCTAAAAAAAATTCCATAAAGTATATTATTATAAATTAAATTTTTAAGCACTCAATTGATATAATCTTATCTCTTAAATAATAAATTGGGGTTTTAAGCTAAGTTTTTTCCCTAATTTAAAGGGAAAAAATCGAAAAAAAAAATGGTTGAAATGCCTTCTCACTGCAAAATGACCAAACCCATTTCCTATTTATTCAACCCAAAAACTAATTTAAAGAAACTTAAAAAAAGTAGCAACAGAAGAATATGGCTCACTGATCATTACTTTTTTCTATTTTATTCAAAAGATATATTTTAAATTTTTTTATCATATATATAAGTTTTTTTTAGAGTAAAAATCATTTATCATTTATTTACAAATACACCATTCTCTCTTCAACGTTATTGGCATCGGAATAGTATCATTCTTACTATTTTTTCTTTTAATGATTTTAATTAAGGATAATCTTAAAATATTTGATAAAATTTAAAAATAACAACACAATTAACTAATTTTAATTTTTAGAGCATAATACTATGTTCATTCTTAAAAATCAAATAAACTCTTTATATATGTAACGTCTCAAAATAAAGTTTTTAAAAATTAAAGTATGCTCAAATAAATCATTTCATACACTTAAATAAAACTCTTCATACATAAATAATAACTTATTTTTAAAGTATTTTAATTTTTAGATATTTTATATAATTATTATATTAGAGTGAGAATTATCTAATTTTTAAAAATTTTTGAACCGCGTAAATCGGTTTTTACTCTAATTTTTATCAAATCTTAGCGGTAAAAATTAGTTAAAGAAAGATGCCGTCATCCATGGCGTCAATGTGGTAACAGCTCGATGACGTCAATATTTGAGATGAGAATGAATCACTCTTTCATCAGCACCATTTTTTTCACTTTTTTTTTTTAATTTTTAATTCTTGTTCATTTAAAGTTTAACTACTTCAAACAACTATAAAATTTAAAATGTAAAAAGATATATATATATATATATATATATATATATATAAGAGTGTGCACTTAACTTTTACGTCATATTTTGTATGCTCATGTATATTTATTGATTTTAATTTATTTGAAAGAATAAAATTATAAATATAAATAAAAATATATATAAAAAATAAGTGTATGAATGAATCTAAAATCAAAAAGACTTATTTAAATTATTAAATAAAAGACTTACAAATATTATATCTAGAGTAAATATTATTTACATGTAATATAATTCATGTGAGAGTAAACACCATAGGATTGACATCAATATAATTGAAACGATCTTACATGCATTAAAAATAGTATTTACTTTAGATATAATATCTGTAAGTTTTTATTTTAATAATTTAAATTTATGAGTTATATGAATGAATTTTCGACATAATAAATGAGCCTTTTTGACTTTCTGTTGTCAGTACTTGCATGCCATATCATTGTGTCTCCCGTTTTACTTAAATTAATTGATCAAGGAGGTCGCCAAAGACCATGAATGTGCGATAGAAGGAAAACTCGTTGGCCACCGATGCGGTGGCTATACATAGATGACCCAGCGTTATGATATAAGATAATATATGATTAATTTAAACAAATTAAATATGATAGGAGAAAAAAGTAATGACCAGAAGAATCATGTACAAACAATTACTCAATGATACCTTTTTTTTTATTGTAAATTATTCAAATTCGACATCACATTAAATATTAATTTAATTTCACATAATATTTTATAAACAACGTTAAACATTTATCAAAATATTTAAAAATTTCAAAGTTAAATGTTTTGGTCATTTTAACTGGTAACAACTTGCCAGACAGAAGTCACCGCTTGGACTAAGGTGAGAAAAAGAATTACTATTGCAGCAAAAGTAGCAAGAGTACGCCAAGTAGTGTTACAATAATCACGTTTCAAAGTTGCTTTCCGTTTGCGCCACCAATTTTTGCAAAAAGCGTCCAAGCCCGTGTGGAGATCAAAGTAAAGTGAATTGGTACTTACTATGGAGACATTTTTCAAGAGACTGTTACACAATTTGGCCACAGCATCGTTATCACCCAACCGATTAACCACTATTTTCTTTTGAACCAAGATATCCACATCATTCTTAGTGTTGATAAGGAAATCCATGACACTGATATAGTCAGTTATGTAGGAACTATATGGGTAGTGACATTGCTCTAAAGCCACCATGTTAAGATACAAAATTTCGGTGGTATCCACTATTTCAATTTCTGGGATTCGAAGGCATCCTCTTGAAAAGTGCAGGCCAAGTTTGCACTTGCTTGTATGATTGACTTGAAACGTCACTCCTGCTTCAAGTAACTCGGTTGCACTTTGAATACGTGATATGTGTTGGTAATATCTCTGTGGCAGTGTATTTGATGGTTGTAAGTTAAACGTTCTAAGCAGATCAGTGAAGTGGCTTATTGTAAAATTGGGCTCTAGTTCCTGTGTGTTATAATGCTCAGAGTACTTTATTGAGAGCTCAAGAAATGAGGGAATATGACCTTGGGGAGGGAAAGATGCTTTGTATACCTTTTCTAGAAGAAAGAAAGGAACCTGATTCTCAAGTAGCAACAAATCAAGTCTTATGTTGGTACTCAACCAAGGTTTCGACATAGTATCAAGGTCATAATCTGTCCATTCGGCGTAGAAGAACCTCCAGAAGAGCTCAACTATGAAACAAGCATCTACTAATATTACCTTGACAAGTTTCTCTTTGTTCATCCCCAAATTGTCCCAGTAAGAAAGATGAAGTCTTGGCTCAACCTCTTCCATTAAGCCAATTAAATCTTCCAATTTTATCTTAGTTCGAGCAACAAACTGCTTAAAATATACCCTTTTGCACCTCTCCATGTTTTGCAGTCTCTGATCGTAGTGGTGAAGTGGGCCAATGGAAACAACATTAGGGGTATATGCTTCTACATTTTATTTGCGGATATGATAAGGTACCCTATTGATGCAACATTCATGTCTTGGAGATTCAGGCTCAACCATGATAGCCTCAACATCAATCACCAAATTAGTGTGGCTCATGTTAATTTTGCTGCGATAAAAATTGAAATGGAGGAATTATTAACAAATGGAATGGTAAAGATGCAGAGAAAATAAAAGGAAGCCAAGAATGTTATGCACCTGACTATATATTCCTTGTTAATTGTGAGAATTGAAATGATAAGAGAAATCCCATAGTAGTATTGCCTGTGCTCCAATCCAATAGCCTTGATGTCTCTACACTGCCTTCAACTGTGAAATTAAACAGATGTCAAGGTCGAAGAAACAACTTGAAAAAAGAACAATACATGAGTATACTTTATCACAAACTACATTCTCATCGTTAATGGAGAACGAATATTACCACAATGTCCAGACGAATAGTTTATTTACAATTTCTCCCACCTTTTGACCATACAATTCCTCCACGAAATACTTATTAATGATATCTCCATCTCAAAATTGTGTTTTGGATGCTCAACTCTCTTTTGTAATGGTGCATGATGCTGAATTATACTTTACGCGCAGTTAAAGCAAAGAATTCGTGCCAAGAAGTCATAGTATCAATCCTCCACTACCTTTATTCCTTACCTTCCTGTCAAAGAAAAGGATAGACTAATTAATCAACCAAAGCATAATAAAGAAAAATGAAAGAAAATAAAAAAATTAAATAAATAAAGAAAATTGAAAGAAGAATTGTTGAGAGATCAATGTTACTATGATAATGCAGCCTGAGTAGGGAGGGTAATTAATAATTGAAGATGCAAGCTTAAAGCGACTCCTTTCAATCTCTTTTTGAGATATATTAGATTTCGAATCTTCATGTTAACAAATATTATGGAACCTTAGGATGAGAATCAATAGCAAAGGTAACATGTAATGGAAGTATTGTATGTTATCCCAAATAAAAAAGGTAACATTTGGAGAGAGAGCATCAAAAAGGAGGCAAAGTGATGGGACATCTAAAAAGTAACGAGATATTATCCTAAATAAGCACTCAGAAGAATTTCTTCCCATGATTTTAATGCTATATTGTTAATGTCTGCTGGTTAAGAGGTATTATGCATTCAGACGAAAGCTGGAATATCATGTTCACCTAGAACAGAATCATTGGAAGTTATCTGTGTTTCAGATGTTGATCAATATTTTCATATGTTTTTTTAATGTTAGGGAACTATGTTTGAGGTAGTTATTCTATTTAGTATATCTGTTCCAAAATGCATGAGGA
Organism: Bauhinia variegata; assembly: GCA_022379115.2. NCBI lineage: Eukaryota > Viridiplantae > Streptophyta > Magnoliopsida > Fabales > Fabaceae > Bauhinia > Bauhinia variegata. Next base: position 8,792,714 of record CM039432.1, read on the forward strand.
ACAAAATGTTATATACTTTCAAATTCTTCACAACCTCTTATTGTCTTATGTAACAATTAATATCATATGTTTTTGGTCCATTGGAAAGGAGAAAGCCAATTCTGGATAGTGTTATGGAGTGGTTAGGTGATTCCAATATTAACGTAATTGGCCTTTGCAGTTCAAATTATTATACGAAAGTCACTTTAATCAATGTAGTCTCGAAGAGACAACCTGTTTGATGTGATTGTGGCAGCATCTGTATCAAAGAATCTAAAGGTTATGAGGATTCAAGAAGAAATTGTTCAAGTATTGGGTTTGAAATTAGGTAAGAAATCGATGGATCAAAGTGCTAGTTGCCTCCTTGATATAATAAAGGTGGCGAAGAAAATCCTTGCAATTTGTGACTATGCAAGAGCTTTAGCAGGATAATGTAGCTGAAAGAGCAAGGCTTTTATGTGATAGGATAAAGAAATAATATAGAATTCTTATAATACCATTTGAATTGTGGAAGGTCCTGGATTTAAGACAAGTTGGGATACCATCTGGAATAGGTCACGCAGGGTGCAAGATATTGCTGACATCTAAGAGAAGAGGTATTATCCATCGACATGAAGGCTGAAAAGGTGGTTTTCCTGCCATGATCTTGTTTCAGAAGTATTGAATTATTGGAAGTTCTCCAAGTTTTAGATGATATTAACATTGTATAATAATATGTGTTTATATCCTTTTTCATTTTCTCTTCTATTACTCTCGGGAATATGTTTGATGAGATGATGGTTAAGTTTATTTTTCTACCAAGTAAATTTAACGAAGATAATTATAAGACTACCAATTTGCATTTTCAAGCTTTGAAATGATAATTTATTTTCTTTTAGCCTTCTTTGATTGGTTTCTGGTCTGTCTATTCTAAATTTAAGTAAATTTCTCAACATGACTTAATTTTTAAAGTTTATCAAGAATGATTGATAATCTCTCTATTTTTTTTTTAAATGAGTAAACTTGCTTTTGAGTTTTGACAATTATTGTGAAGTCCAACTTATGAATGGGTGTTTGCGTGAGAAAGGAGGAGAAAGGTTTATATACGATTCGTTAAATATTTTTGTCTCATTTTAATATTTTATTTTTTACCTCACACTTTGTTGTTGGTAAAAAATTATAAATTAAAATTAATTATTTCACTCATTTAAAACAATCATTAAACCCTATAATTAAATATTATATAAGACAATAAATTTGCTATCCTTATTTATGCACTAATTAATGATTTTCTTGAAACATCACCTAAACAATTTTTCATTTTTTAATAGGCCACCAAAACAAACACACACACACACACACATATATATATAAGAGAATCTACAATCATCGTCCATGACAAGCATTGCAACATGAACTTTAAATACCATTCATCATGCAAAGGTGTCTTCATGTTTTTCCTAGATTATATAATAATAACAAATAGAGATTCATATCCTGAATATTCTTAACAACTACAAACACGTTTCCCGAACTTGCTAGAAAAGACTGTCTGAGTTAGTGAGAAAAAGGTCCCCTCATTGTGACTACCTATCGTTAAATGTGGAAGACAACAAAAAGGAAAGTGAACAAAAGGAAAACATAGAAAGCCAACAAGCTTGTGTAGCTGGTTTTCTTTTTTAGAGAAATAATTTGTTTAGTTCTTATAATAAATAAAGATAAAATTTAAAATATATGGTAATTTTTTATAAAAGTTAAATATAAACAAAAAATTTTAATACGTGTGAATTAGTTAAATTCACTTTACATTTAAGATTATAGAGAATATAATTTATGATAGTATCTCATTTTAGTATTTATAATGGCAAAAATAGTCCTTTTCATAAGGCACCATCTAACAAGTTTTGATAGTCCTTGTTACAAATTATTTTACAATTCTGATAAAGTATTTATTTTATTATTTTTTTGACTTTATCTACTTTTTAGTTATTCAATTAAGTTTAATGATATTTCTTTTGTTTCATATTATAAAGCTCTTTTAATTGGAATGTACATTTTAAGAAAAAAGTAGTTAAAAATAGTTTATTTATTAGTTTTTAAAAATAAAATATAACACTCCAAATTTACGCACATTTAATGTCGAATTTTAATTGATTACTACAGCAGTATATTAATTCTTCATATTAATCAAAAGACAAGAATCAAAACGAGACAATATTAATTAAGAGTAAATATAAAAAATAAATAGTTCTAAAATATTTTAAAGAATTTTATATTAAGAAACATTCAAGGCTTGTATAAAGAATCTTATAATAGGAAACAAATAGAGTACTAAATGAAGAGAACGAAGAGAAAATTAAAATGTTGTACTTGTACATTTTTCACAAAAAATAAAAATAATTAATTTTAACTACTTTCTATTGACGTGTATTTTGATTGAAAATGTCTTCTAAAAATTATCATACCAAGCAATTACTCGAGAAATTGTAATGAACAGTAAGGATCTAGATATCTATAGTGTTGGTTTGGTAACTCTGTAATGAATTACGTGGATATACAATTGGTTGTTCTTTTGAATGTCCCCCTCAATAGCAGTTTTCTAGTTTTATGTTCAAGCTGAGGATATACAATTGCAATATTATTATACAATTAATAGTTCACTAAAACATTAACAGCATATATAAGCAATCATATTGATGCAAACCGCTTAACTCCACCCCAAAAGCTAGCTCATAGGGGAAGGATTGCGAACACATATATATAATACCCAAACATCCTTACCAACCGATGTGGGACTTCGTCAATGTTTACTCGATAATCACCCTTACCGGTGCATGGCTCATATCACATATTAAATAGGTGGTGGTTCTAGGATTGGAAATACTATTTTCACACTCACTTTTACATACTTAAGTGTATATTAATTTATTTTAGTTATTTTACAAAAATAAAATTATAAACAACAAAATAAAAAAGATCTGAAAAAAAAACATAAAAATAGATGTGGACAAAGCACAACTCTTCGTGAAATGCACACCAGCAATATTGAATCAACAAAATGTGTGAAGGCTCGAAGATACAAGAAATGGGGATGATAAGAGAAAGTAAAAATATTACCCCACATTAACAAAAATTATTCATTTGCTAATAAGGGAATTATTAGTAGAATATGCTTAATAAAAAAGTTAATTTTAACCCAAAAAAAAAGTTATTAGACTATACATAGTGTATAATAGAAAGTATAAACACTCCAGGGAAAACTATATCGACGATAAACTTGCTGATAATTATCGTAGGATGAATTTAAACAAAACATGATATGAAGTATTTAGTAAAAGAATTATTTACCATCAATCGAGACCTGATATGTACATAAACAAAAGGAACTATTTCCTAACTTAATATATATTAAGTTTAATTATTCTTTGAATTCTTACAATTTTAGATAAAATTTTAAAAAGTTCCTATAATTTAAAACATTAAAAATTAGTCTATCTAATTTATAAATATTCAGGAATTAATACTTATAATTTTTTTCAAAATTTTTATAAATATTTTTTAATTGAAAACAATCTTATTCATAGCACTGTTGGGTACCACTTTCAATAAAAAAATTTACCCAAGTTTATCATATTATGGGAGACTAACCTTTTTTTAATTCTATTTTTCACTGAGCAATAAATAGATGATATAATTAAATGATATTATTTGTAGATATTTTAAATAAACTGCTAAATGCACCTAGTAGAAGCATAAGCCAGTAAAAAAGCTGAATAACTATTTATAAAACATTTTTAAAATTTTTTCATAATACTTACTATAAGACTCTTTACAAAATTCTAAAAGAATTTATTAATTTTACTTGTATTCACCTTTTATTATTGTTTACTTTTTTTTTTAAATTGTAAATTTTTGATTAATATAAATTTTACTTTTTAAAAAGAGGCAAAGTTAGAATATTATTTACAAATAGCTTTTATATAAAACGTAAAATAAATTTTCAACAATATTAATTCACCACCAAGGGGTGACCCGTCTCCCTATTTTTCTTTCATTATATCACAGCAGGGAGATTCACATATTTTAAAAACAAACCAAAGATTCACAATGCTTACAAAATAGAACAAACTAGTTGAACAAATGTGAGGAAAACAATAGGTGTTGCAACACTAGTAGCAAGAGTACGCCAAGGAGTGTAGCAATAATTACATTTCAGAGTTTCCCACTTTTGATGCCTCCTATCATTATTGAAAACATTCAACTCATCAATGAGATAAGTGTATTGAGAATTGCCGTCAATCTTAATTTCTTTCCTAAAACTATTAAACAATTTAGCTACTGTGTCATTATCTCCCAATCAATTAAAAAATATCCCATTTTCAACCAACATATCTACATCCATTTCAATGTTGATAAGAAAATCCATGAGATAAACACAGGCAGCTATGTAGCCATCCGTAGGATAGTGGGATTGCTCTAAAGCCAGCATATTTCAAAACAAAATTTCTGTGTTATCTGTCACTTTAGTACGTGGGATTTCGAGACATCCTTTGGAAAATTGGAAGTCTAGCATGTTATTACTTCCATTTATCTTAAATTGTTCCCTTGCTTCTTTGAATGCACTTGCAGTAGGAATATCCCCACAATTGTACTTTTTTCTCTCTGGCCTCGGATGTTGTAAATGAAAGGTTCGAAGCAGATCAGTGAAGTGGCATATGGTAAAATTGGGGTCCAAATAGGGCATCAAATTCTGTCTGTTGTGATGGCTAATGTATTTAGCTGAGAGCTCAAGAAATGAGGGCAGGTTTCGATCTTGAGAGGCATGTACTAGGTTGCATAGTTTTTCTAGGATGAAGAAGGGAACCTGGTTCTCCAGTAGCAACAAATTAATATCTATTTTCCCCACTGCTTTAAACATTTTTGCATCATCTGTTGTCCATTCATTATAATAAATTCTGTAAAAGACCTCAACTATAAAACAAGAATCTATTAATATTACCTTGACAAGTGATACACCACATTTATATATATATATATATATATATATATATATATATTTAGCACTTACACATAGCTATTTCACACTCTTTTTGACCTAATTTGATAGCTTAGATAATATTTATAAGTTAGGCATCTTTTTAGAAAATTAGTGTTTTATGTAATTCTGTTTCAATTTGACCATAGTTCAGTATTTCTGGTATATCATGAGTTGTAGATTTCTAAAATTTATGATTCTTGATGTGTAGAAAGCTAAGAAAAAGATCTACAACTATGCTGAAAAGGCCGAAACCCAGTTCGCAATTCTAAGGGGAGAATTATGCTTGCAAAGTCAAGGCAGGAAGTTGGTTCTGGAAATCTGACCTTGCAGAACCTATCAGAACATAACTTGAGAAAAGAAACCCATAATTGAGTGATTCAAGCTTCATTGGAAAGCTAAGACAAAAGGCTACAATTTTTATGTGGCTTTCTCAAATAATGTCGTTTTGATAATGCCCCGAGCCTTGGAAGTTCAAATTCAGATTCTGGAAGAGAAACAGTGCCAAGTGAAGCTGATGACCTAGGGAATATATCAAGGAATATTCCCAAGCGGTGGCAAACTTGTAAATAAGCCAAGATCGGGAGAAGACTGGGGAAGAGAGGTTTTAGCCGAAAATTGAGAAGAGGAAAGCAATTTTTACAAGGGAGAAATGCAGACTTTGGCCAGCCCTCATCCAGCTCTGCTAAGGCATGAATTTCTTCACAATTTGGAGCTTGAAATCAGTTTTTATGGAGGGGTTGGCTTCTCTGTAACTGAACTATAGATTTTGGAATAGATTGGTAAGGTTTTGAGACCTTGTAAATTACTATTTTGAATTTAATGGGATTTATGTAATTCATGCTTTTGCCTTGAGTTCTTTCTGATTATTGGAGATTTCTAGTTGATGTTTGGATTCAGTGCATGAGTTAGATGTTTAGAATGATATTTCTTAACTCTATTATAAATATACATGAATATGCTAGTTGAATTTGGGACTTTAAGATTGGATAGCTTGTATGTTCTATGCAATTGCTAGAAAATGTATGATGCGTATGCCAATCCATATGTTGGATGATAATTCAATAGAAATACTAGTTGTAATTGGAGATTTCTATTATAACTAGAATCAAGTGGCAACCCATTAATTCGTATCACCATTAATGGTCTATGATTAACCAAACCAATCCAGGAAAGAAGTATAGTTCGGTTACGCTTTCTCACAATAAGTAATCTCTCTTTTATACTCATTTAATTCATAGAAACATTTATACAACCCCCCAGTTTATTGGTTTAAGAAGTGATAAATAGATGACACATTCCTTGGGAGATAACTCGGGCGACCCTATATTGCACTAAAAATAAGGGGTGTTCGATTAATTTTATGAGATAGCGACATTCTCAATAACAAGCTTATATGGGTTCATTTCCAAATTCTCTGAGTAAAAATGTTGAAATCTTGGTTCTTCCTCTTTCACTATACTAATTAAATCTTCCAATTTAGCCTTGTCCCGGCCAACAAATTGCTTCAAATATGTATGTTTGTACTTCTCCTTGTTTTGCAGTCGTTGATCAAAATGATGGACCGGACCAATTGAAACGAACTTCAGGGTATAAGCATCTGCATTTACTTTACGGACATCATTTGTTATGGGAGACTTTGCCTGGTCTAGAATGGCCTCAATATCAATCACCAAATTATTGCGGTTCATGTTGTCCTTATGGAAATTGAAATATATAGGGGAAAAATTAACAAATAGGAATAAGAAAACACGGGGAAAACAAAGGAAGCCTGCAAGCTTGTGTACCTGATTTTCTTTTACTTGCTTGGATGAATCAAAATGAGGTGAGAATTAAATCCCAATATGTTCCATGCGCTCCAAGGGTATATTAAAAAAAAAAAAAAACTAATACATTAATTATATTTTTTAATCCATATACATTTATCTTAAAAGACAAAAATTTAGAAAGGGAGGGAGTATCAAATCATAAAAAGATGAGAGCATGTCTTTATTAATGGCTATAAGAATTATGTACAATCAATCACCACGTGATATTTAATACAAAAAGTTATTTTTTATTATTAATTTTACACTTATGTTTCAATATTCAAACAAAAACAAATGGTTACCAACTTGAGTCATTCAAGTATATGTTAGAAGACGAAATTTGACAACTAAAATATTAATATTACTTAAGTTATTATCCATACTTCTTTTAAATTTTATCTTGATTTAATATCACTCAACACAATATTTATTTAAAAATAAGAATTTAACATTTCGTACTAAATGTAATTAATATTTAGTTTAATTATAATGATAGACTGGATTTTTAAAAGTTCTGTAATGAATATAATTATATAAATAAATTTATTTAAATCGCAATTTAATATAAAAAAGAAAAAAAAAAGTTTGAGAAATGGATGCTATGGTGGGAGAGAACGAAGAAAAAAACACATACAATGATTCTTGAAATATATAAAAAGATCTCTTCCTCTTTGTTTCTTCACACCATCTCACGTTCTTTCTCTTTCGATTTCTGTTCTGCTGTCTCTCTTCCTCTTGTCCTCCTTCCTTTCTCTTCCTTCTTGGCAATTTCTCTCCTCCACGCTCAGTGTTGCGTCCCTGTGCTCTCCCCTCTTCCCGTTACCTCCTCCTCTCGGTGAATTCTCTCCTACGCCTCTGCATTCTTTCTCCTTCGCTTCTTGCTCCTCCCCTGTTATCTCTGTCCTTTACGCTTACTCTTCCACGTTTCTTAATCCATTATCTCTTTCCTCCCCTTATGTGATTTATTGCTTTTTTAATTATTTTATAATTTACCAAATGTATTTTATCTGTAATTATCTAGCTGTTAGCTTTAATTTTATAAATAAAAGCTTCAAATAGAGAATTAGAGAGAAATTGTTTTACACCTCTTTTTGCTACTATGTGTATATGCTGCTGCTGAGACATCTTGTTTTCAAGGATATTGAAAATGCACCAACGATATTAAATTCTGCAGTTTTATCATCAAAGGTAAAGTTTCTCTTATGATCTTTTGCTTTCTTTGTTACTACTTATTGAAAGGGTTAAGAGATTCTAAATTTGTGTGTGTTAAAAAGTTAAGTTCTAGTTATTTATATTAACCACCGTGCAACAGCTGAGATTATCAGCACAGCTTAGCATAGCTGGTCTCAGATTTAAATTGTGCTCACATCCTAAGGGGAAAGCGGCATGGAAAGCGTAGCCGCTGACTCCTTATTATGAAGCTCTATGAAAAAAAGCCGGTAGGCTTATGGCTAACTGTTGGTTTAGCCTTTAGGTGTCGTGCCTCCTCCTCATGTAGTTGGTCGGGTAGGCTTATGGCTGTCTGTTGTTTTAGGTGTTGTGCCTCGTCCTCAGATAATTGGTGTGGTGGTGGACCAGCTAAGGGATCATTTTATCTCTCGCAATTATTTGTTACTAAACTGCATCATAACTTTTCTTTGAGAGCAAAAATTAATGATGAATATGAACTGAATTATCATTTGCCATTTAATCATTTAAGGCCTGACTTTGATAGTATGTAGTTTATGTAGTCCTTATTTACATATAATATCATCATGCTAGAATAGATATGGAGCAGAAAAAGAAGAAATACTATAATTAGTGATTGCTCGTTTTGGAGATTTATCCTAACGATAAATCTGTCTTTCTTTAAGGTGAAACTTAAAAGGCAGTTTTAGCCTTCTTTTCTCTATATTGACTATCTCTGTAGGCACCTAAATTACTTGCATCGAAATTTTCAGTTAAAGCATCCTTTTTCTAGTTTTGGATTTTGTGCAAACAAGTTGATCTAGACTTGTCAGATGGGATAAAATTGTCTCATGTTTGTCGGCCCTAGATATACCAATTGAGAAGATTAAAAATCTGTAGAAAATTTTATTTTCATTGTGAAGGTTTAAGCAGAAAGATTCTATCTCTTGGCTGTAAAGGTTAAGAAGTTAAAATATCATGTTATAAACTAATTAAACTTAAAAAGTTTAAATTATCAAATTAAATATACGTTACATTTAATAGAGAAAAGAACCAAGACAAGACGTTAAAAACGGGAAATCTAAGATGCTACAGTATACAACTGCACTTTACCTAGACTCAATGAAAGTTCTATGGAGTTTGTCTCCTCTTGAAATTATACTCCAAATGGGTTGGTTTAATGACTTAGGCTGAATTTATAGTTTCTTTTCTCTAGTATGACACAACGTGCTTAGGAACATATTTTGTCCTAATTATTTCACATTAATATTATTATTCATCTGTACTTTTTTTTTAGCTATCATCATGAGGATGAATTTAACTTTAAAACTTACAAAAGCCATCAAATAATTTGTGTCAAAAAGAAAAGAACTAAAGAGTTCCCGCTCATACTGTAGGCGCAAACCATTTAAAAAATAAAGTAATACTTTCAATCTAAATAAGTAGAAAATGTGAACTGATGTGTATACTTCTTATTGTAAGTTTAATTTTGTTTTAGGATAGAAAGTAATTACAATTACTTTCCTTTTTAATACATGTTTTTTTTGAGCTCGAATCCTTAATTTTATAAAGATCTTAAATTATTAAACTTAGTCTATTTATTAACTGATCCACACCTTGTTAGTGATTATTTATAAATTTAAAGCTATAAATAAAATAAAAAATGTATAAAATGTGAATATATATAAAAAAAGTAACTCTTAAGAATATATTTAATTTCTGACCAATCCAAAGGAAGTGGAACAATGAATGAAAAGACAGAAAACGAAAGAAGCCAGCAATGCTTGGCGTTCCTACGCTACTAATCTCTCTGGAAAATCGCAAGAACACAATGCGAATAACTTGGAAAAAGTTATTCCTCTCCTTTGCACTATACTCTGTTGATTTGAAGGCTTTAAGTTAAAGTCATGCTCCTAATATATTCCTTATGAGAACTGTTGGTGCCAACTGCTCACAATTGCTAACACCACCAAACTTTCAACAACACAACGCCACATGATATAGGCATCACTAACAAACTAGCTTGTTAGCTAGTATTGCTCTAAATAAAAAGACTTGTGCAAAGAAAACCAAAATGCAAAAAGACTAGGGAAAATATTGATAAAATGGTCAGATTACCATAACTAAAAGATTGCCCACCATGTAGCCAAACCTTGTTGCTGTCATGTAACTAAAAAAAATTTGCCTCATAAAAATTTCAACAAATAGTTTAAAGCAATCATGGCAACAAGTTTTTGAGATCTCTAATCTCAATATATCAAGATGTTAGATATATAAGTGTGAGTTGGAGTTTGAATAAAAAAAATTTTACATTAGAAAAAACTGAGACTTGAGATAGATATACAAGTATAGAAAACACAATAACTCAAAATCTTGAGATTTTGTGTTAGTATGTGATGTGAGTTTACTTGTATGTTCTCTTATAAATTATAATTTAATTAAAAATGCATATATTAATTTTTTATTAATTATATTAAAAATTTATTCAACTTAAAAATTTAAACTTTAAAATAAAAATACATAAATAATTTTATATTATATTTTAAAAAATAGTTATATATTAAAAAATATAAAGGTATTTAAATGTGAATAAAATAAACAAAAAGTAGTCAAGAATAAATCTCCTTTAGATATGGTCGAATGTTGACGTTATAATAAATAGATCAAATAAAATGGAATAGTAAAAATTGAATAATCGATGAAAGTAACATGAAAAGAATCGACTCGTGTATCAAAACATTAAAAAATGTCACACGGAATCCACAAACAAATCCTGCATAGAAAAACGAAAAAAGTAAGTGCGTTTTATGGTTATATTAATCATCGAATAATAAAGTTCTTTTGTTATTATTATTTTAAATAATGAATTTCTTTATTTTCAACCGTACGTTTATTTTTTATAACGTGTTTCTTTACTCTCATACTTCTACTTTCCACTACATCTCTAACCATTAGCCCTTCATGCATAAAATTTTCACAAAGCACAAGCTTATTTATTTATTTATTGTGCAAAATTTTAATTTAATTGAGCATGGAAGAGAATAAAAAAAGTGGATAAAGCCCATTTTAACATCCATCTTAGGCTAAAATGTCAAATATTTGAGTAATTATTTTTATTTTTTGAATAGAATTAATCTTAGGATGGATTTTATTTAAAAGAAATTTTGATAAAAGTAGTAATGATAATTTGATATAATATTGATCTTTTAAAGAAAAATTTGTTAGGGAGACCAGAATGTTAAATAGAAACCAGCCATATGATGGAGGCATGTCTAACTAACAAGCTTCTTACAGGAATTAAAATCTTGCACCTCATCACATCAAAAGGGGAAAAAAAAAATTGCTCCTCATAAAATTAATTTTAGCAAATGGTTTAGAACAATTTATCTCAATAAGTTTTCAGTATCTCCAACACCAATCCATCACGGTACTCGTCAAGATAATTATAGCGTATTATAATATTGATGCCGACCATTTTTCTATGACAATTAAAATTTTCAAAAGTATCAACCTCAATTATTTGCATAGCAACAACCATCAATTCGAAAGTGAAATTATATAGGAGACTCCATACGTCATAAAGTTAATTAATATTAATATATGTAATATTGTCATTTTTTAAATCATAATATATTTGATCTCACACTTTGTCTTATTTTTTATTCAATTATCCTATTATTGAAAAAAATAATCAAATAATTCTATAAAAATATTAAGTTATTTAAAGATATATTTTATGACAAAAAAAAAAAAAGTAAAACAATGAATGAGACAAATATGTTATCACACACCAAACCCCTTCTAGTTAAATCCATGGACATTCCTAACATGAATTTATCAGGCAAAGTATGTCATATTATTATTATTTGGTAGACAGTGATGTTATTTATGTTACAATAGCTCGATTTGCATCCTGTGTCTCTTAAAAACTAAGCAAATATTTACAGAGAGATAATCGTATCAGTCTTCATCTTATGTTTTATCACCTCTTCATTTGTGGATGCCAGTAATATCTTGCAGCCTCCATGAGTATCACCAAATGGAATTCCCACCTGTTCTATATCGAAGCTCTGGAAAAGATTATGGAGTATGATTAGAATTCTCCCCTTTCTCCTTATTTGCTCACATATTTGCCGAGCTCGATCAGCTATGATGCTCGTCCCAGTTTGATAGCAACGCCACCTATACCACATGCCATCCGATAGCCTCAAATTCAAGGCCCTCGCAACTTGTTCTTGTATCATTTCCAGGTTACTCTTGTTTGTTAAATCTGCAACAACAACTTGATCAAATAAGTTGTCTCTGCGAGCTCGCCTCGAAGCTATCTCGATTACATTCTGTATTTCAATGTCGTTCTTCCCATGTAGCCCAATCACTTTAATATCGGCATTACGTAGGGCACCCGTTCCATCATCCAGAGCTGGCCTAATCATCAGTACAGGAGTAAACTTCACTTCATCCATAATCCTATGTCTAATCACCGGTGGTTGATAACTAAATTCTAACAAAAGAAAAAATTATTAGACGATATATAGTGTATAATAGAAAGTATAAATATCACAAAGCATAGATGAGCATGTTTAGAAAGATTCAAAGTTTTAGACTGAAAATTTCAGATCAAAACCGGAATTGAAATCTTTGGTAACAAAAAAGCAAAAGCATAGGCAACTGCACTTTACCTTGACTCATTGGAAGTTCTATGGAGTTTGTCTCCTCTTGAAAGTATACTTCAAAAGGGATGGTTCATGACTTGGCTGAATTTATTGTTTCTTTACTCTAGTATGACACAATTTGCTTACGAACACGTTGTCCTAATTAATCCACATTAACATTAATATTAATATTAATGTGTATTTTCTTTTCTTTCTTTTTCTTTTTGTTTTTTTTTTACCATTCATTGACTAGAATTATAAAATCATGTTGATTTCTAACGGTACTATCAAAGCATCCAAGATGTCCTTCCGAAAGTATGTTTAGAAAGAGAAAAGCACCAGTTCAAAATATATATATATATATATATATATATATATATATATAATTGTCTAAAAAATTATAAAATAAATAGGACAAATAATATTAAGCTATTTAAGAATATAAAAATGCTAGTTATACATTTTTTTTGTGTATACTTTTTATTTTTTGTTATTTATAAATTTAAAGCTATAAATTTAAAAAAATATATAAAATATGAATATATTTAATAAGTATATATAAAGCATAACTCTTAAGAATATATTTAATTTTTAACCAATCCAAAGGAAGTGGAACAATGAATGAAAAGACAGAAAACGAAAGAAGCCAACAAGCTGGCGCATCTGGTCTTCTTTTTCAATGTTGGATGAAACGAATGTATTCTTGGTGTTCCTACGCTACTAATCTCTTTGGAAAATCGAAAGACCATGATGCGAATAACTTAGAAAATGTTATTCTCCCCTATGCACTATACTCTGTTGATTTGAAGGCTTTAAGCTAAAGTCATGCTCCTAATATATTCCTTATGAGAACTGTCGGTGCCACCTGCTCGCAATTGCTAACACCACCAAACTTTCAACAACATAACGCCACATGATATAGGCATCACTAACAAACTAGCTTGCTAGCTAGTATTGCTCTAAATAAAAAGACTTGTGCAAAGAAAACCAAAATTGAAAAATTCTAAGGAAAAAATTGATAAAATGGTTTAAAGAATTCTGATGAGATGAAAGTCTTTCCCGTTCATTGACTCACAGAGAATACATATACATCAGATTTACAGAAGGTTGATCATGTAACTAATGCTAAAGAATCTCGAAAATGAAGGAAATTACCTAAAGATAACTATCCCATAACAACAGAATATTACCAGCATTATAACAGAATATTTTCAGAATATTTGCAGAATAATATCTACGCAATCCTTATCCTAATATGGTTAGATCACCATAACTAAAAGTAAACTGTAACCATAACTTCTATATTGATTGTGTTGAATGGTGGAAGACAATGTAGGCGACCAACAGGCTTATTTTGACTGATAGTTTGCTTTCTTACTCCTTGAATCACAATTTGCAGTTTGAGTTTGTTTTACTATCTTGCTAAGTCAAGTTTATTGAACTATGATTGTGTATAATAATTCTTTCCTTCCCATTGCTCCATAGATGTCTTAACAGATTTATCATACTGACTAAAGATATAGGAAAGCAATGAGAGATGGACAGACAATCAGATTTATTCTATTTGTGTCTACTGCTGTTGCTGTATTTTGGGTGATAATACATTTTGGTTTATTCATGTTTCTATTATAAGTGTAGTTTGAATAAATTTGAATTATGCATTCTTTACATGTATATATATAATACTAAAGAGACCAATTAGGTAATCTAATGCCTTGATTTTAGGGATCGATAACCCGTTTCTTAATTTACAGGATCCTAACTATATAAAATTTCCATAAGACTCTCCTTAAAGTTGGAGTATCGGTATTGATCATGCTCAACTTGTTACTAATGTAACTTATCTGCACCCCATTTAATGCCTTTCTAAATATTTCTCCTAATTGATCTTTTGATCAATATTTCTTATGGAGATAAACTCCTCTTGAAACTTGTCATGGACGAAGTGACAATCAATTTTAATATGCTTAGTTCCTTTGTGAAATACAAAGTGGATACAACATATTCTGTTGAAGTTCTTAACCGACTTCCTTCAACAGCTGATGTATCCACACAATCTCACATACTAAATCAGCCGTAGCCTTATATTCTGCCTTAGCTACAAACCGAGAAACTACATTTTGTTTCTTGCTTCTCTATGAGATCAAATGCCCTCCATAGCCCTGTATATGCATTATATTCTGAAGGTAATGTTGGTTTAAATTATGTCATTTTGAAGCAGAAATGGAAATGAGTTCTATTGATATTAGTTCAATATAAATCAAGTCCTTTTTAATTATGACTTCTGAGATATTGTTTATCAGATTAGTCAAAGTATATATTGAGTTTATACTACTTGTTCTAGAGAATGTTTTTCTTTTAAAACTGCTATTATTCACTTGTTAGTGTTTCTGGCAACTCTAAAACTACTACCTCAAAGTTTTTGTTTCTGCCAATGCTTAGAGCATTTCAGTCGTCGCCTCCACCTATTCAAATTTGCCTCCCATTGTTGCGTCTGGGTTTCGTTTACTCACTCGTGTTGTTATTGGCTATGTTAGGTCACTGTGTTAGCATAGGAATATGAAGCTTCAATCTTGTTCTATTCGCCAAACATGATTTGAATCACTGGAAAATATGATTAGTGATTCAGTATTTTTCCTTTTTTTTAAAAAAAAATAATTTGTCATTCTATTTGGTAAATATAGTTGTAATTTGGATTTGGTAATTACTTAACTTTGATAGAAGTTGTTCCTACAATTTATTATTTGGTAGATTTTGGTTCTAGAATAAATTATTAAAGATGATCCGGTTGCTTGCATTTTATTACTTTCTTCTAGAATGTGTAGTTAAGGATCCTGGATGATGGCAGGGGGAGTAGAGGAGTGGAGGACGAGAGAAGATGAGTGAGTGACCCAAAGCAATTTGGGGAAGATTTTTTTTTTTTGTAATTTTATTTCAATTTTCTTTATTAATAGATAATCTGTTTTATTGAGTTAAATTTCTTTTATTAATATATAAATCTCAATCTTTTTTTATTTATTAAGAGTAATATCATTTTAATTATGCTTTATTTATTAATATAAATTATTTTGTTTAATGACAATTTACTTTTCCGAATCTAATTCTATTGTCCATTCTTTGACATACCAATTAAACAAACTCTTTCTGTTCCAACTTCCTTTCCACTTTCTCATAATTCATTCTATCCAACCGAACCCGCCCTTAAGACATCCTATTTAACTTTTTTGACAATATAAATAATTATAATACTAAATTACCCCTCCTTCTTAAACGCATTTTATACACCCTTTTAAAAGGAAGAACAACCCTTACCACTGCACAATCAGTCACTAGAAATAACTCTTCTCAAATGTTAGGTTTTTCAAAGCTAATGAATAAATTTTTTTATATTTCATTATTATTTGATGTTTTGGGTAAAATTTTATTACTTTTTCAGTTTAGATAGTGTTTTTTTAATCATTTATGGCTCTTGAATATGTTAAATATATGTAAAATTTTGAATTATTTACATGTTTTTCTTGGTTTTTAAATTTATCTTATGAATTTTAGATGTTAAACAAATTTTTTAGTATAAATTGAGTTTAAATATAAATAAATAACTTACATATTTACCGTTAAGGATTTGACTAAGATTGGGAATTAAATGGGACAACTGTAACGCCTCCTCCCTGTAAAACAAAACAAATATTATTCAAGCAAAAGAAAACTCTAAACCGTAGTATCTTCTAAGAGCAACTACTGAATAATGAATAGTATGTTTAGTAAAATTTTGAAAAGAGAAATTTTAAAAAGTAAAAATAGTATAAGATTATTTTAAATCTTCACTTAAAGAATTTATTGATATCAAAGTCTCTTTAATCTTAAATTAAAAAATCAAACACTTATGTCTTCAACTAATAACTGACATAAAATATTTTGCTTCCTTTATATGACTGAGGGAATTGTGATTAAATTCATTGATTGGACACAATAGTTATTACTGAAAATAATGATGATTGTATATACATACAATCAACATAAGGTGGTCTCAGAATCTAAACTGTAAAAAGTAGTTAAAGTGGGTCTTTGTGTGTAAATTATTAAAAAATTAATGTGAAAGAAGTCACTCAAAATACTATAAGCAAATGAGTAAGTAAATAAATAAATAAAGTTATAAAATTCAGAAAGTAATTTAACATCTAAAATTGTCCTCACATGCAAAAACGCTTGTTGATGTTTGTGAGTAGGAAATTGTGCCAACAAGAACTATACAAAATTATATCTGCCATAATTTTCATATTTAAACTAAACGAGGATAAAACGAAACATAGCCAGCTTACTAACCAAAGCAAAATGCAATTACGTTGAGAATGGGTTAAGAATTTTTATTTCATTTTATGTTTTATTACTTTTTTCTTTAGTGAAATTGTTTCATACCTCTTGTCAAAAAATTATATAATAATATTATTTTAAAAATTTAATAATACTTACAATAATATTATTTTATATTTTTTGACAAATTAAAAAAAATAACTTCTATCAATGCATGTTAATTCTAGTTAAACAAGTTGTATGTTGATTTTTATGAGAATTTCTTCACCTTTTGGTTTTATGAGGACCGAGATTCTCTATTAAGCATATTTAGGTCATTCGATTAAAACATTTATAATATTTACTGAGCTAATATATATTATTTATTTGTCAATTAACAAATTATTAGTAAAATATACTCAGCAGAAAAGTCAATTTTTTTATTTTTAAATTATTTATAAATTTAAAGCTATAAATTAAAAAAATTATATAAAATGTGAATATATTTAATTTTTAACCAAGAAAGGAAGTGGTACAATCAATGAAAAGACAGAAAACCAAAGAAGTCAAGAAGCTTGCGCATCTGGTCTTCTTTTCCAAGGTTGGATGAAACGAATGTATTCTTGTTGTTCCTACGCTAATAATCTCTTTGGAAAATGGCAAGAACACAATGCGAATAACTTGGAAAAAGTTGTTCCTCTCCTTTGCACTATACTCTGTTGATTTGAAGGCTTTAAGCTAAAGTCATGCTCCTAATATATTCCTTATGAGAACTGTTGGTGCCAACTGCTCACAATTGCTAAAGTCATGCTCCTAATATATTCCTTATGAGAACTGTTAGTTCATTTATATTTACTCTCACAAATTGTATTTTTGTATAATTTTTTTACTTGTGATACAAGCCAGTTGGGAAGACAATTACAGGGAATTTCAATATTTATGTTGGGCATTTCTCACTTAGTTAAAATTATGAAACAAACAAAATATCAACCACAATTATTTGTAAAATAACAACTGTCAATTAGAAAGTAACAAGAATTTTACAGTCAAAATATGTGATATTGTTCTTTTATCTCTCATAAAATTAAGCAAACTATTCCAGAGAGAAAATCAGACAACAGTTCATTTCATTTTCTAACAACTGTTGATTTGTGGATGCCAGTAATATCTTGCAGCCTCCATGAGTGTCACCAAATGGAATTCCCACCTGTTCCATATTGAAGCCCTGGAAAAGATTATGGATTAAGAGAAGGATTCTCCCCTTTGTCCTTATCCTCTCACATATTTGCCCAGCTCGATCAGCTATGATGCTCCTCCCAGTTAGATAGCAAAGCAATCTATACATTATGCCATCCGATAGACTCAAATTTAAGGCCCTTGCAACTTGCTCTTGTCTCATTACCAGGTTACTCTTGTTTGTTAAATCTGCAACAACAACTTGATCAAATAAGTTGTCTCTGTGAGCTCACCTCGAAGCTATCTCGATTATATTCTGTATTTCAATGTCGTTCTCGCCATGTAGCCCAATCACTTTAATATCGGCATTACGTAGGGCACCCGTTACATCATCCAGAGTTGGCTTTAGCCTCCGTGGACCACCCATTACAAAACGGGGCCTTTCATCGAGAATATATTGGTAACTTTCTATCTCTTTGCGTTTATCTTGTGTTGATGTCAGTGAACTCATGTTTATTTTGCACACCTGAGTTGGACTCCGGAAAATTGCACCTGCAATCACTTTTGTGGATGAAAAGAAACACGAACCAGCTTATTAGTTGAACAAGAAAGAAATCATGTTGGGAACATATCAATTTCGGGAAGCTACCGTGAAAGGCTACAAAAGTAATTGTAATGAAGTCAACTGCAAAAATTTCAAATTCTAATTTTAGTTAAATTAAGCTTAATTTTTTTTTTTAAAAAAAAAAACAATCTTACTTGATCACCTTTAGATTAGGAGTGGGCATAAAATAAGACAAAAAATTCGAGATAAGATTAGAACAAATTTTTTGTTCCTATAATTTTTTAGACGGGGTTAGTATGGCTAAATACTCCCATTACGTACTCCTATTTAGGCTTTGTATAAAATAAAGCAGAAAAATATGAATATCAAACTAGATACTAATCTAAGTATAAATGAGTATGTTGAGACAAATTCAAAAGTTTAGGCTGCAGTTTGATAACTAACAACAGAACCCAAATCTTTGTTAACAAAAATGAAAAGCATAGGCAACTGCACTTTAACTAGACTAAATGGAAGTTCTATGGAGTTTGCCACCTATTGAAAGTATACTCGAAATGGGTTGGTTTAATAACATGGGCTGAATTTATAGTTTCTTTACTCTACTATGACACAACTTGCTTACAAACATATTCTGTCCTAATTATTTCACACTTTTTTTTTTTTTTAACTATTTGTTGAATTATATATATGCTTTGGGACCAGCTTTTGAGCATTACTGATGTCTACTTTCAGGTTATGTCATTGCGTATCTTCCAGAAGAGTTTTAGCTATCATTATAAGAATGAATTTAACTTAGAATTAGAATCGAAAATTATTCAAATTAAAATCTTTTAAAAATTATGATATTAAAGGATCATAAATTCTTCGAAGTGCTTTTTTAGTTCTATTTAGATGCATTTTTTCTCCTGATTTTAATATAATTCTTCAATTTGGGCTCTTAAAGTTTAATTTTTATTTTAAATTATAGTTAAGGGAAAACTTTACAAAATAAATAAAAATTTTAAACTTTATGTGATTTGCAGTTTATTTTTAAAACTTTTAAAATATATTCTTAATTCTCTTAAATTTTTAAAATATATATATCACCCAAGTTCTAATTTCTGTTAACAACCTAAAAGAAAGATAATTTGTATCTCATCAACATTCTTATTTCTACTAGTTGTTTTCATTTGTTTATCACAATAAAAGGATTAATAAAAAATAATGTAATATAGATGTCTCTTTTTTATTAAATTTTTTACAAAAGTTAAAGTTACAAGTAATATGCACATTTTAAAAATTTGAGAGAGTTAAGTGTATATTTTTAAAGTTTTTATTTATAAAAAAAACAAATGACACAAAATTGATAAGGTGATTTTGAAGTTATTTTTTTTTAAAAGTTTATTTAACTTTTTTGGGTAGTAAGAGTTTATTCAATGTTTATTTTATATTATTTTATTTTTTTGTGTGGATAACTTTGGATTATTCATTTAATATACTTTTTGGTTTTAGTTATTTTAATTAAAGTAGGAAACTGTTCGGTATTAATTTTGAAATTACATATATCTTGACAACTACAGTGATGGATTGGGATTGGAAATCTAAAAAGCATATTTCTATGAATTCTTTCAACCAAATCCAAATGTTTAGCTTTTATAAATTTAATCAAACTATATGATAAATTTCTTTTTTTTCTTTTATCTGATATTTGATCAATTTCTTGAATAGAACTTTTGCATTTCAGAATTCTTCGTATTATGAAACTCTTTTAGAGCAGTAGTAGAAGTTAGTTAGAGAGATACCATCATCCTTTACGTAAATATTGTTACAGCTAGATGACATCAATGTTTGAGATGAGAATCAATCACTCTTTCGTCAGCACCATTTTATTTTTAATTCTTCTTTAAACAAATAAAAAATTTGAAATGTAGAAAGAGGTATATAAAAAGGAGTGTTCACATAAAGATAATTGCACATCATATTTTGTATACTCATCTACATATTTATTGATTTAATTTATTTATAAGAGTGAAATTATAAATAAAAAATAAAAAATAAGTGTATATAAATAAATGTAAAATAAAAAACTCATTTATTATATCAAAAATTAATATAAAGTTTAAATCATTCAATAAAAACTTTAAAATATTATATATAAAATAAATACATTTTCAGTACTTATAAAATAGTTCCAATTATATTCACGTAATCCTAGTGTATTTACTCTTACATCTAACTTGATAAAAAAATATCGACATCAGATGCTCAAAAGCTGGTTCCAAGAATCTACATAATAATGTATGGTAAAAAAGAAAAGATACACATTCTTAGTCAAAATAAAAGAGAATCTTATTATTCTATGATTAATTTAACTATATCTCTGAAAAAAAAATTGGGGGCAACATCCTAAAATTTTGTTTTGATTATAAGAGCCATTTCTATTTAATGGGACAGGACAGCAATGTTACGATGACAATTTACTATCAAGTTAAATATAAGAGTCAATACCCTAAAGTTGACATTAATATAATTGAAATTATCATTCATGTATTAAAAATAATATTTATTTTAGATTAATATCTGTAAATTTTTTATTCAATAATTTAAACTTACGAGGTATATGAATATTTCACATAATAAATGAGCCTTTTTTGACTTTCTGTTGTCAGTACTTGCATGCCATATCATTGTGTCTCTCCTGTTTTACTTAAATTAATTAATCAAGGAGGTTGCCAAAGACCATGAATGTACGATAGAAGGAAATCTCGTTGGCCAACGGCGAGATGGCTATACATAGATGAACCAGCGTTATGACATAAGATAATATATGATTAATTTAAACAAATTAAAATGATAGGAGAAAAAAAGTAATGACTGGAAGAATCATGTATAAACAATCATTCAATGATACTTTTTCTTTTTATTATTATTGTAAATCATTCAAAACATCACATTAAATATTAATTTGATTACACATAATTTTTTATAAAAAAGGTTAAACATTTATCAAAATATTTAAAAATTTTAAAGTTAAACGTTTTTGTCATTTTAACTTGTAATAACTTGCCAGACAGAAGTCACCGTTTGGACTAAGGTGAGAAAAAGAATTACTATTGCAGCAAAAGTAGCAAGAGTAAGCCATTTCAAAGTTGCTTTCCGTTTGCGCACCAATTTCTGCAAAAAGCATCCAAGCCCGTGTGGAGATCAAAGTAAAGTGAATTGGTACTTACAATGGTGACATTTTTCAAGAGACTGTTAAACAATTTGGCCACAGCATCATTATCACCCAACCGATTAACCACTATTTTCTTTTGAACCAAGATATCCACATCATTCTTAGTGTTGACAAGGAAATCCATAACACTGATATAGTCAGTTATGTAGGAACTATATGGGTAGTGACATTGCTCTAAAGCCACCATGTTAAGATACAAAAGTTCAGTGGTATCCACTATTTCAATTTCCGGGATTCGAAGGCATCCTCTTGAAAAGTGCAGGCCAAGTTTGCACTTGCTTCTGTGATTGACTTGAAACGTCACTCCTGCTTCAAGTAACTCTGTTGCACTTTGAATACGTGAAATGTTTTGGTAAGTTCTCTCTGGCAGTTTATTGGATGGTTGTAAGTTAAACGTTCTAAGCAGATCAGTGAAGTGGCTTACTGTAAAATTGGGCTTTAGTTCCTGTGTGTTATAATAGTCAAAGCACTTTATTGAGAGCTCAAGAAATGAGTGAATATGACCTTGGGGAGGGGCAGATGCTAAGTTGTATACCTTTTCTAGAAGAAAGAAAGGAACCTGATTCTCAAGTAGCAACAAATCAAGTCTTATGTTGGTACTCAACCAAGGTTTCAACACAGTATCAAGGTCATAATCTGTCCAATCGGTGTAGAAGAACCTCCAGAAGAGCTCAACTATGAAACAAGCATCTACTAATATTACCTTGACAAGTTTCTCTTTGTTCATCCTCAAATTGTCCCAGTAAGAAAGACGAAGTCTTGGTTCAGCCTCTTCGATGAAGCCAATTAAATCTTCCAATTTTATCTTGGTTCAAGAAACAAATTGCTTAAAATATACCCTTTTGCACCTCTCCATGTTTTGCAGTCTCTGATCATAGTGGTGAAGTGGGCCAATGGAAACAAAATTAGGGATATATAAGTGGCTTATTGTAAAACTGGGCCCTAATTCCTGTGTGTTGTAATGGTCGAAGTACTTTATTGACAGCTAAAGAAATGAAGGAATATGACCTTGGGGAGGCAGATACATTTTTAGAAGATAAAAAGGAACCTGCTTCTCAAGTAGCAATAAATCAAGTCTTATGACAGTATTCAACCATGGTATCAAACATTAATCATCATACAGTTAATAATGTAATATTGTTACTTTACATTTTTTGTCTCAAGTTACCTCCTCTCGTGTTCCCTTTGTCACTAACATTGTATTAGCATAAAATAGATACTTACATCCATGCTACGCATGGGTGAGATAACAATATACAAATAGGCATAAATTTATGGATACACGTACAAATAATAACTCTAAGCCATATTGTGACTAAAATACAGAAATTTAATGGATCATATCAACCAAACATCCAAAGCACAAATAGAACAAATCAAACTATATTGGCCACAATAAAAAGATAAAGTTCAAGACATGTATGTTTCAAAAGTATTATTTTTAATGTACACACAGAGAGATCTATAAATTGTAAGGAAAATAATTTTAAAAATTATATTAATATTTTAAAGAAATTTTATAATTAGTTTGATTTTTTAAGTTAAATATCATTCTAATTTTTCACATTTATGCCATTATTAAATTAGTGTTCATACTTAAAAATTATATACCTCATGCATAAATAAGTTACAAAAAATAATATCAGTTTGCATTTGCAGTGACTTTCTCGGGAGATTTTTCCCACATCAGTTTTAGTATTAACCTTACAAAGACTTAAAAGAATTTCAATACATTATAAAGAGAATAATTTTTAAATTATATTAATAATTTTAGACCATAAAAAAATATTTTTAGAAAATTTTATGATTAGTTATATTTGGTTTTAGATTGTGATTACTTTTTCTCATAATTGTGAGAATGGAATAATAGTCACAACAATAAATATGATTATTCTTTAAATATTATCTTTTCATTCATGATGATCTTTTTAGGACCCTAAATAGCCCGTTTTCGATCCTCAGTGACAAACTTTCTCCTGTTTCTCGTACCAGCAGGAAGTTGGAATCCATCTGCATCCCCTTCCCAAAATTGTAATATCTTTTTATTTTTAATTTATTTTAATTTTTAGTTGTTAAAAACATATACAATTATTAAAATATTCATCTTATATTTATTTTTAAAATTTAAAAACATGATTGATTATTTTTGTAATTTCTTAAATTGGGATACATGTAGAACAGGGATTGAGATTGGTAGCCATGTCTTTGAAGCATTTGCAGTAAAAACTGCCTCCCTATTCCCATAGGGAGCAATGCATCTTTGATCGCACCCCCTAACAAAGCATCTCCAATGCAGATTCACACGAATAGGAAAAATTATCTCTAAGTGAAGTTAAAAGCTTAAAAAGAAGTAGTAGCATCTAATTTAAAATAGGGTGATATAGCTTTATTTGTAAAAGATAATCTGTGGGAAATGCAAAATTATGGTACAAATGAATATTGTTCCAAAAAATATCTTTCAGATATCCCTCATACAAATATATTACCATTTTTCTCTACATTGGATATATTAATGATGACAATATTTTTACTTTTGATCACTTAAAATTTACACACATCTCATTATTTTAGATTAAATAAGAGTAAGAGTAAAATACTCTTTTCATCCTTAACAATTCTCGAAAATTAAATTAGTCCCTTCATCTATGTGATGTATTAGATAAGACCTTCAAAAATTAAAACATACTTAAATAAAACTTTCCGTAGATGAATGAATGTTATAATATAAGATACTATATGATTAATTTAAACAAATTAAACATGATAAGAGAAAAAAGTAATGACTAGAAGAATCATGTATAAACAATCACCGCATGATTTTTTTTCATTGCAAATCACTATAATCTAATATTACATTAAATATTAACTAATTTGGCTTTTTACAAACAAAGCTAAAAATTTATCAAAATATTAAAAACAATCTCAAAGATAAATGTTCTTGTCATTTTAACCGGTAACAACTTGCTGAACAAAAGTCACCTTCCATACTAAGGTGAGAAAAAGAATTGCAATTACATCACAAGTAGCAAGAGTATGCCCAGTAGTATTGCAATAATCACATTTCAAAGTTGCTTTCTTTTTGCGCCATCAATTTTCGCTCCAAGTCCTTGTAGAGATCAAGGTAAAGTGAATTGGAACTTACAATGATGACATTTTTCAGGAGGCTATTAAACAATTTGGCCACAGCATCATTATCACCCAACCGATTAATCACTATTTTATTTTGAACAAGATATCCACATCATTCTTAGTGTTGATGAGGAAATCCATGACACTGATATAGTCAGTTATGTAGGAACTATATGGGTAGTGACATTGCTCTAAAGCCACCATATCAGTGATATCCACTATTTCAATTTCTGGGATTCGAAGGCATCCTCTTGAAAATTGCAGGTGAAGTTTGAACTTACTCGTATGATTGACTTGAAACGTCACTCCTGCTTCAAGTAACTCAGTTGCATTTTGAATACGTGAAATGTTTTAGTAAGTTCTCTGGCAGTGTATTTGATGGTTGTAAGTTAAACGTTCTAAGTTGAACGTTCTAAGCAGATCAGTGAAGTGGCTTATTGAAAAACTGGGCTCTAGTTCCTGTATGTTATAATAGTCAAAGTACTTTATTGAGAGCTCAAGAAATGAGGGAATATGACCTTGGGGAGGGGCAGATGCTAGGTTGTATACCTTTCCTAGAAGAAAGAAAGGAACTTGATTCTCAAGTAGCAACAAATCAAGTCTTACGTTGGTACTCAACCAAGGTTAAGTTTTGAATCTTTCCATTGTTCTGAGTAGTGGATATAAAAATTCTGAAAAAGATATAAAGATGATCTGTTGCCACTAGAGAAACCAGATTCCTTTCTTCATTCTAGAAAAGCTAAACACTTTCCTATACATATTTCCTTCTTCCCTTTCGCTTCTCTATCTTATTGCCATGGACTTTTCAGGCATTATCATAGGTAATTTGCAAGCATTCTTTTTTAACTATTAATTTTTCTTTTCAATTCTTTTTGAACGCCTTTCATATCTTCTAGCTGCTGCGGTTCCAAATCAAGGAAGTATAGAATCAAAAGAAGATGAGTAAAAGCAGTTGAATTTGTTCATGTTTGGATTCCAAAATTTGGTACAAGAGAATTATTCAAGTTTGCCTTCATTTAAAATACAATAACATAGTGTGTGTATGTATATATGTGTAAAGGATTGTTTGCAGTTTTCTTACAAATTTCAGTGCTCCATGTCCTTAAGATCCACTTTATAATAAAGTCAAAGGTAAACTAATAAAAAATTAGCAGAACTGAAAAGGCAAAATAGCAGATAAGTGAGCCTTGTGCTGCTGCCTTCAGTTGCAGGGATAGTGGGACATGGTGCCAGCCAACCGAAGATGTCAATTTTTATTGGCATCATGGAGACCAGATGCAATATGATCGAAGTGTGTGGAGATGAAAAGAGAGGGTCCAAAGCGAGTTGAAGTGTGGTATGTAGTGAGTATCCCGATTCGAGTTGGGAATGGACTCCAGAATGTAAGATGGGAAAAGACAACTGAATTCTTCTTGCCCTTTTTCACTGAATTTATACGAATGGCTCTCCTCATAATATGGAATGCAGAAACTAAAAAGATGGAAGCAAATCGAAAGGTGTTTTACACCATTATTCCGTTATCCTAACTTTACAATGACCAAGTCGCTGGGCTGGCTATGCAGAGTCTGGGTCATGGTCCATGTCCTTAACTATGCCTAACATTACTCCCCTACTGAGAAAAAATCTTGTGCTCAAGATTTGGGTAGTTCTCGAGTAAGCTAGCAGTGGACTCCTTGGTAGCTTCCTCCGGGGTAGGGGGTGCAGGAGGCCTAATGGTTTTTGAGCTATGTATTTGTTTTCCTGGCATGTTTAGCATGTGTTAATGAAGGTTTGGAGATCACGTTTACATTCCAGGGCAATAGAAGGAGGCTGCAAAGTCTGGCAATGGTGGCTTTAATAGAGAAAATGTAGGTGTAAGAGCAAGGCTCTTAAGTAATAGGGTAAAGAAGGGGGAGAGCATTCTTGTAATACCGTGTGACCTCTGGAAGGGCCTGAACTTTGACGAGTTGGTACACCGTTTGATGCTGATCATCCAGGGTGCAAGATACTGTTGACATCTGCAAGTGAAGAGGTATTATACATAGATTGATCATACACATCAAACTTGCTTTTGAGTTTTGACAATTATTGCCGAGTCCAACTTATGCATGCGTGTAAGAATGGAGGGAAAAGATATACAATTTATTCATGAGAGAAAATTCTCACTTTAATATTCTATTCCTTACCTCACATTTTGTTGTTGGTAAAAAAATTTATAAATTAAAATTAATTACACAACGAATTATTTTACTTATTTAGATCAATCACTAAAATTTATAATAAAATACTATATGAAATAATAAATTTATTACTATTATTTATGCACTCATTAATGATTTTTTTGAAAAATCACCTAAACAATTTTTCCTTTCTTATTATTATTATTATTATTATTATTATTATTATAATGATAATAATAATAATAATAATAAGAGCAACAGAAAGAGATTCATATCCTAAATATGATAACAAGCATTGCAACATAACTCTAAATACCATTCATCATGCAAGGGTGTCTTCATGTTATTCTTTGATTACGTAATAATAGATGGAGATTCTTTATCCTAAATATTTTTAACAACTGCAAATACGTTTCCCGAACTTGCGAGATAGAAAAGGCTGTCTGAGTTAGTGAATAAATGTTTCTCTCATTGTGACCACCTATCGTTAAATGTAGAAGACAATAAAAAGGAAAGTAACCAAAAGGAAAACAAAGAAAGCGAATAAGCTCGTGTTGCTGATTTGTTGAAATAAGTAGTTTAATTATTGTGGTGAATAAAGGTAAAATTAGAGATATATGGTATTTTTTTTTTGTGAAAATAAAACATAAATATTTTTTTAAGATGTATGAATTAGTTAAATTTATCCAGAGAAAGTATATTTTATGATAATACTTGTCTTTATATTTGTAGTGGAAAAAATGGTCTTTTCGCAAGGCATCATCTAACAAGTTTTGATAGTTCTTGTTATAAATTATTTTACAATGCTTATAAAGTATTTATTTTTATTATTTTTCCTTAAGAAACACTTTGACTTTATCTACATTTTGGTTATTCAAGTTTAATAATTCAAGTTTAATGGTACTCTTTCAGTTTTATATTATAAGGTCCTTTCAATTCAAACACATTCAAAAAAATAGCTAGAATTAATTAATTTATTAATTTTTTTAAAAATAAAAACATTTTAAATTTACCCACAGCTAAGTTATAATTAGCAATTATTAATTTTTCATATTAATCAAAATATGAGAATTGAAAAAAAGATAACATTAATTAAGGATAAATATAAAAAAATTTAAAATTTTATAAAATATCTTATATTAAAAATACATAAAATCTTTAAAAAAGTATTATAATATGAAATAGATAGAATATTAAACTAAGAAAAAATTAAAATGATGTACTAGTATTTTCTAAAAAATTAAAAACAATTAGTTTTCACTACTTTTTATTGACATGTGTATTATACCTAGCATGAACTTGAGAAATAATAATAAACGGCAATAATCTTGTCGGTACCTGTAATAAATTATCTTGTCGGCAAGAACTTTCTATTGTGTTGCTTTGGTAAAGAAATAATAGAAAACTTTTAGTGACCCTCCAACACATCGTAAAAGCACTATAATAACTTAGGTGGAAAGTATGTGTCAATCAATCAATGAAAGGAAAAGAAAAAAGAGGCATGGCCAAATAGCTCAAATTCAAACAATCTCTCCACTAAGTCTTGTCGGTATTTTATATGGAATCCAATGTATACTTCGTGGATAAGGAATCCTATGTATACTTTTGTGGATATGCAAAGTCCTTTTCCGTGATTTTGCAAGTAATAAACAATAAGCCCCCACAACATAGCCATTTGTGAGATTTAATTTTTGTTAAGTATTTTTCTGCTGAGAATGATGTAAATTTACTTTAAAAATATGTATTAAGTGATTTATTTATAAGTATTTTAAATAAATTATTAAATGCACCCATTAGAACCATAACCTAGTAAAAAAATTATATATTTATAATTTTTTTGAAAATTTCAATAGTACGTAATATAAGATTCTGTATAAAATTCTAAAACGGCTTATTAATTTTGCTTATAGTCACCCTATATCATTTTTAACACTTTTTTTTAATTTTAAAATTTTGATTAACATAAATTTTAATTTTAAATAAAGGTAAAATTAGAATATTATTTTACAAATAATTTACATATAAAATATAAAATAAATTTTCAACACCATTAATTCACCTTTAATGGGGAGTGTCTCCCCATCCTTATTTCATTACATCACGATATGGAGATTTACATTTCTTACAAACAAACTAAAGATTCGCACTACTTGCAAAAATAGAATAAACCGCTTGAATAAATGTAAAAAAAAAAAATATATTGCAACACAAGTAGCAAGAGTACAACAAGCAGTGTAGCAATTATCTGTTTTACAGTTGCCTACTTTTGGCGTCACCTATCATTAAAGAAAACATTCATCTCATCAAAGCGAACAGTGTTGATAAGAAAATCCATGAGATAAACATAGTCAGCTATGCAGATCCTTACGGTAGTGACATTGTTCCAAAGCTAGCATATTTCGAAATAATATTTCTGTGTGGTCTGTCACTTGAATATGTGGAATTTTAAGACATCCTTTGAAAAATTGCAAGTCTAGTATGCACTTTTATTTATCTGAAAATTTCCCCTTACTTCTTTGAATGCACTTGCCGTAGGAATATGCCTGTAATTATAATTTTTTCTCTCCAGCCACGAATGTTGTAAATGAAAGGATCGAACTAGATTAAATAAATTTTTTTAATATTTATAAATTAATTAAATTCGTCTTATATTTAAAATCGAACAGATTATATTTTACAGTAATACCTCATTTTAGTATTTGTATTGGAAAAAATGGTCTTTTTCACAAGGCACCGTCTAGCAAGTTTTGAAAAATCATTTTATAATTTTTATAAAGTATTTATCCGTATTATTTTTCTTTAACTAACGATTTTTTTGTTATTCAATCAAGTTTAAATATACCTCCTCTATTTTTTATTATAGAGTTCTTTTAATCGAAAGCACACGTTTTAAGAAAAAATGGTTAAAATTAATTAATTTATTAATTTTTGAAGAACAAAATATTACATTTCAAATTTACCCCAATTTAATATTAAATTCTAATTGACTAATGCATTGGTGTATTAATTGTCTATATTAATTAAAATACGAGAATTGAAAAGAGACAATATTAACTAAAGACAACTATGAAAAAATGATAAATAATTCTAAAACTTCAAAAAAAATTTAATATTAAAAAATACCTAAAGCTTTTATTCGGGGTATTATAATATAAAATAAATAAATATTAAATGAAAATAAAATTAGAACATTATGCTAGTATTATTTTTAAAAAATAAAAACAATTAATTTTAAATACTTTTTGTTGACATGCGTATTTTAATTAAAGATATCTTATAAAAATTACCATACCAAGCAAATACTTCAGAAATTGTAATGAACGGCAATAATCTAGATATCTGTAGTGTTGGTTTGGTAAGGAAATAGTATAAAACTTTTAGTGACCCTCCAACACGTTGCAAAAGCACCTATAATAAATTATGTGGAAGATATGTGTCAATGAAATTAAAATAATCTAAGCTATATGAGTGGATTGATACACCTCTAAGCTTTTACGAGGGCAATCAATTCAAAGAATCTCTCCACTAACTCTTGTCGGTACTTGATATAGAATCCTATGTATGCTTCGTGGATATGGAAAATCCTTTTCCATAATTTTGTGAGTAATAAACAAAAAGCCCCGAAGTAAATTCACTTTAAAAATGTATATTAAGTGAAATTATTTGTAAATATTTTAAATAAATTGTTAGATGTATTTAATAAAAACATTAAATATTTAATTATAAAATATTTTTATATTATTTGATGTAAAATTTTTTACAGAATTTTACAATGATTTATTAATTTTGCTTATATTCATCCTTTATCATTTTTAATTTTTTATATTCTAAAATTTTGATTAACATAAATTTTAATTTTAAATAAAGATAAAATTAGAATATTATTTTACAAACAGCTTCCATATAAAATGCAAAATAAAATTTCACCACCAATGGGAGGTGTCTCCCTATTTGTATTTCATTTCATTATATCACAGCATGGAGATTCACATACCTTAAAAACAAATCAAAGATTCACACTACTTGTAAAATAGAACAAACTGTTTGAACAAATGTGAGAAAAACAATAACTATTGCAGCACAAGTAGCAAGAGTACGCCAAGGAGTATAGAAATAATCACGCTTTAGAGTTGCCCACTTTTGGCGCCACCTGTCTTTGTAAAAAATATTCATCTCATCAAAGAGAACGGTGTATCGAGATTTGGAATCAAAATTGATTTCTTTGCCGAGACTATTAAATAGTTTAGCCACGGTGTCATTATCTCCCAACCAATTAAAAAATATCCCGTTTTCAACCAGCACATCTACATCCTTTCCAGTGTTGATAAGAAAATCCATGAGATAAACATAATCAGCGATGTAGCGATCCCTACCATAGTGACATTGCTCTAAAGCCAGCATATTTCTAAACAAAATTTCTGTATCGTCTGCCACTTGAATATGAGGGATTTTGAGACATCCTTTAGAAAATTGCAAGTCTAGTATGCAATTACTTCTATTTATCTTAAATTTTCCCCTTGCTTCTTTGAATGCACTTGCAGTAGGAATATCCCTATAATTGTAATTTTTTCTCTCCGGCCACGGATGTTGTAAATACAAGGATCGAACTAGATCTGTGAAGTGGCATATGGTAAAATTCGGCTTTAAATTCTGTGTGTTGTATTCGCTAAAGTAATCAATTGAGAGCTCAAGAAATGAGGGCAGGTTACGATCTTCAGAGGCAAGTACTAGATTGTATAGTTTTTCTAGGATGAAGAAGGGAACCTGGTTCTCAAGTAGCAATAAATCTATTTGTATGTCCCCCACTGCGTTAAATATTTTTTCATCATATCTTGTCCATTCATTATAATAAAGTCTGCAAAAGACCTCAACTATAAAACAAGCATCAACTAATATTACCTTGACAAGCTCATATGGGTTAATTTCTAAATTCTCTGAGTAACAACGTCGAAGTCTTGGTTCTTCATCTTTCACTGCACTAATTAAATCTTCTAATTTATTCTTGGCTCGAGAAACAAACTGCTTGAAATATACATATTTGTGCATCTTCATGTTTTGCAGTCGTCGATCAAAGTGATGGAGCGGACCAATTGAAATGTACTTTGGGGTATAAGCATCTGGACTTACTTCACGGACCTCATATGGTACCCTATAAATGCAACAATCATCTGTTATGGGAGACTTTGCCTGGTCTAGAATGGCCTCAATATCAATCACCAAATTATTGTGGTTCATGTTTGTCCCTATAGAAATTGAAATATACAGGGGAAAATTAACAAAACGGAATAAGAAAACTGAGGGAAAACAAAGGAAGCCAGCAAGCTTGTGTACCTGATTTTCTTTTACTTGATCGGATGAATCAAAATGAGGTGAGAATTAAATCCCAATATATTCCGTGTGCTCCAATTGTATTGTTGTAGCTCCTGGCTATGTTGAGGTCTAATCTTGGATACCAGGTTAAACCTCATAGGAGTCCATATGATCTACAAGAAAAATGGATAACACCCTGGACTGAGTTTGGTGATTAGCTCAGGAGGCAGCTGAAGAAGGGAAATGAATAGACAATTGAAAGGAGTGAGTGCTGTTGTACCTCGAGGGGATCCTATTTATAATTCAAAAAAAAAAAAAAAAGTGGGCCATTCTCTGAAATTGCAACCAATGTTCTGTTTTACTTTTATGTGTCATTTATTTATTTCATCTTTTGTAATTGGTATACAAAAAATAGGTTTAAATATATTGTAATTCTACATAGTTTTAGTTATCGTTGAATTAAGTCCATGTAGTTTATTTTTTAAAATTTGGAGTTTTTGTGTTTTTAAGTAGGTCTTTGTTTTTTTTATTATAGCATCGTTAGTTAAATGATAATAAATTAAATGAAATTTTTATGTAATATTTGAAAATAAATTTATTGTTTTATTTAATATTTTATATAATCTTTTATTAATTATAATTAATTTAAATATTATAAAATAATATTATTTAATAAATAATTTTACTTATTTAAATTAATTATAATAAATAAAATATTAAAATATGACAACAAAGTTTGTCCTTTTAACATATATTTAGACACACTTGAATTAGAGTTAACCATTTTCTATTTTCCTCCCTTTCGGTATCCTAACAAACCAAGATCCCTCTAAACCTTCTTTCTCATCACTCTCTTTCTCTCTCCTCGTTTTACCGTCCCAAACTTTATTTCCAAACGCATTCACGATTCAATGAAGCCATGAACAGAAACAGTAATATTCCCGAACAGCTTATCCTTTCATAGGTTTTTATCACCTACAAGTTAGAACACTCCCAACTGACTCCGCTCTCAAGTCTCAACAGAGGATTGGGTGTTCATGATTTTTATCCAGAAGCTTAAACAAGATTATTTGTTCTTTTTCATTTTTGGCTTTTGTTTTACATGATTTAGAGTTTTGATTTTCACATTTTAAAATTGATTACTGAGATGCTTATCATCATTGAATTTAAAGTAATAGAAAAAACAATATCTCTCACGTTCATACTGTTGAATTTCATTAAATAAAAAAGTAAATATCAATGTAATAGCACACAATGAATCTCCAGCTCCATCCTTGGTACTTTTTGAACTGATTTTTTGCGACACTTTTTTCCTTTCTTTTTGTGCTATGATTTTTTGAGTTATAAAATTACCATAAGTGGGAAGGTAGGTGTTTAGCAAATGGTTATGACTTGTGAACACATCTCAAACATAGCTGTCTTGCATATATTACATGGGGGGTATCAAGTAAATTAAAAAAGGAAGGACAAACATCTTTTCATTTAGAGGTGTTGGCGTGTTTGACAACAACACCGATACAATACTTATATAACACGGGTTAAATTTTTTAAAATAGTGTTTAATTAATTTTTTTTTATTCCAACACCTAAGTTGACACAATAAACTAATCCAGACATTTAGTTAATATTTTAAAATAATTTAAACATCTTAATAAAACATTTATGTTTGATTTTTAAATTTGTTTTTTCTTTTTTAAATTTTTAATTAAAAAATCACTTAAAAATTTTTAAGATTTAAAAATATGCTTTTTTACAACTATATGATAAAAGAATCTATTTATCTTAAAAAATAAAAATATTATATCAAAATATTTTTGTTTAAATCTTTGTTATAATATATACAATATATACAACAGGTGTTTTAATGTTGTATATTTTTTATATTGTTAGTGTTTTGGTTTCGGTATCCCATATCATATCCGTGCTTTATAGGACGATATCCACCTACCACCATCTATATATCATTAGAAAGAAGTTGTGAGAAGAGATTAGTGTGGGTACAACAACATTCACTGCCAGAATTGTAATAAATAAACTTTCTTCCTATTACTTTAATATCTTTTTTCTATTCTAAATTGTGATCATGCTCCAAAAGCGATGAGAAAAGATGAAATAGAAGAATAATATCCGCTGTTTCATTTCCTAAGAAGAGAAAGCAAGAGAAGCATGGTATCCTTCAGGTTCCATATTCTCCTTTCTACTGACAGACTAATATTTTCTAAAGACAATGCAGTTTTGGTGTACAAATGGAATGAAAGTCACTTGGAGAGGACGAAGAGAACGAGGACCGAGCATGAAAATGTTCTGTTTTTAAGCTTGACAGAGAAAAAAAGTAAAAAGAAGAGAAAAATCTCTTTTTTACTGTCATACGCTATCACCAATTTCAAAAAAAAAATTAATATTTTAAATTTAATAAAATAAATTTTTATATTTTAAATCAAAAATAAAAATAAATTTTATTAAATTATTTTTAATTTATACAAAAAAAATTATTTTTATTTTAAGTTTAAAATATAAAAATTTATTTTTTTAGTTTAAAACATATAAAATAAAATTTTAAAATTTATAATAGTGTAAAGAAGAAAAAAATATTTTCTCTAAAAAAAAAATGAGTGAGAGAAGTTTTTATGTTAAAAAGTAACAATATGGCTTTTTGTAAGCGCTGTGTACATGATCTGTTTGTCTTGTCATCATTTAACTCACAATGTTAAAACAGAGACCAATGACAGACTTGCTTAAAAATTTTTGGAAGTATAAGATCTCTGATATATAAAAATAAATTATAGACATTTAATTAGTTAAAATTAATTAAAATTATAAAGATTTACAGTATATCTAAATCAAAAAATATTATTTCTGAAGATTTCTTATTATATATGGATTGGAGAAAGATGACGTAGAGGGACAGAGTTGTGTTGAGGTTGACAAAAGTGTAAAAATTAAATTTTAAGGATAGAGTTAAGAAGAAAGAGACATTTCTTTTTTCCCTTACGAAATAATATATTTAAATAATTTAATAATACCAACATATTATATCGTTTTACAAATAATATAAAGTGAAACACAAAATAAAACAAAAAAAAATGTTACTTCTCAACTGATTTTCTTATATCTTTGTAAAATTACAAGAAGAAAATGGGAATTACATTTTCTAGTCAGTTCTCTCCTGCACTTGATTCTGTTAATTTGAAAACTTTAAGCAGCTCAAGCTCCCATCATATTCCTCACATCATCATGGTGCCAGATAGTTAAATCTTAGGATAATTTTAATCTTCTGTCAATATTATTAATAGCTCCGTAATGTTTTATTTTAGCATAATTTTAATCTGCTCTTTGAAATAAGAGGTTGTAAACAGTTTGAATGTATATATAATAATATTTCTTAATTAATTTTAATAATTTGTTACAAGTCCTTAATTTTCTTGTCAGTTCATTTTTTCTAATGAAATAACGAAACACAAAAATTGATCCTTTTGAAAAACTCGTACAACCATCCATCAAAATGGAAATTTGTATTAGGTATCTTTTCCTAGAGATCTACGTTTTCCAATTGGAAAATTTGTATTAGGTGTCAGTTCGTAAAAGTGATGTACAATGAGTTGTGAAATAGTATGGTTTCCATTAGAGCTCAATTAGGGTTTTTAAATTATGAGTTATTTTAATATTGGGTTTTTATTTCATGTTATATAATTTCTTTCAAATACTAAAATAGTAGTATTTCATTATTATTATTATTATTTTATGTTTTGTTACTTTGATTTTTTTTTTTTTTTGTTACCATTCAAATTTTTTTAAAGAATTGAGATATTATATTATTTTTAAAGAATATCTAAATTTAAATCAAAGAAGTACTTTGTTATATAGGAGTATTTTTAGGGGATTATTCTCCTTCATAAAGTAGTACCTTAGAGTTTTTATTTCGTTTATTATCTTTCTTTTACATCAATTTGGACTCCACTTTAATTTATTATAATTATTCAACGGCACAAGTGGAACAAAATGCTATATAATATATACTTTCAAACTCTTCACTACCTCTTGTAGTCTTATGTCACAATTAATATCAATAGAAAATTATAGGTTGGCCTAAGAAATGGAATCCAAGACAAGTCCAGATTAAGCCCATTATGCAAAGGCACAAAGAGGCTATAAAGGAATACTAAGGTACATTCTCATTCTAAGTTATCAGTTCAATTCATATAATCATAAAATAACACTTTTCAAGGTTGTCAGAAGTTCTAGTGAGAAAGGAATTTTTTAAGAGAAAACAAAGGTTAGGAAAAAACTCCCCAACCAACACGAGACATCAAGGAAAAGATGTTAAAGAAGGTGTAACAAATCGGAAAAATTTTATTATTTTATTTCTTATCTCATTTTTTTAATTTTATTAATTATGATTGATAAAATAATAAATTATTTTATTATTATTTTTATTAATATGTGATTAAATGAGATAATAACTTCGTTTTTTTAATGACAAACTATCATATCAAAAAAAAAAAAAAATCAATGAATTGGTCAGGATATAATACTCCATAACATCCTGTCATGAAAATTTTGAACTTTTTATGCTCATGCAATGTTTAAATGCCTAAGTACTGGAGCCAGTAGCCAGTAGTCACATTTGTGTTGTCTTCCTTCCTATTTTATTTATTGTTCAATTGCATTCTCTTTCATGAAAAAAAAAATTCTAGTAATATAATGATACTTAGTTTTCTTTTATAATTTTACTTTTACCTTTGATAGCACTGAAAAAAAAAATCAAATAAGACAATTTAATATATATTTTTAAAAAAAATTAGTAAAATTGCTTAGATAATTAGAATTTTTACATATAAAATTTTTTAATAATTAAAATTTGTTCTTTTTTTTTTTTCCTAATTTCATTAGTTTTTGGGTTCGTTTATCCGATATTTAAGTAACATGATAACATCATGAATACTACTTAATTTCTAAACTTCATCAATGAATCATTCATGATTTCCTTAGTTGCACTAATGAGTAAATTTACTTGGAGGGAGACATAAAATTCTTAGTCATGCCCTAAAGAGTAAGTTTCTTGAACTGCCGAGGGCTTGGACATTCTGACAGAGAATTTACTTTTATGGATTTCTCTTGAAATATTTTATATTATAAATTTCTATATACAGAAAAAAATTATTTATTTTTTATTTCTTGTTAAAATGTTCCATAAAATAAAAATTAACTTTTTATATATTTCTCATGAAAGTATTACGTGAGATGAAATGTTTTCTTTTTCTTCTTTTTTTTTTCAAAAAAATTCTCCCTTTAACGTAGGATAGGAATCTTTTCACCGCACTCACCTAAATTTGTACCTCGTTTTTCAGATTTCCTTGGAGAATTCTCTCGAGTCTTTTCTCACAAAAAATAATTCCTTGAGAAATTGGCAAAAAATTCTGCATTTGCTTCATTCTCATAATTTTATTCCTTCAGAAAACAGGCTTTCTTCAAAGGCTAAAAAGTTTATTTTGCAAAACTAGTTTATAGCAGTGAGATTATAATTGATAGTTATGAAGTTAGTCGAAAATTGTGAAATTGTAATTGAAAGTTTATAATTGTACAATTAGCTGAATGAATTAAAATTATTTAACAAAACTAGATGTATAACTAATTGAAATGTGTTAAATGACTTAAAAAAATATAATATTATATGAATATATTAAAATTAAATATAACTTATTTTATTTATTTTTAATTTATTATCAATAAGTTAATTAAATAATTATATACTTTATTTATTTATTATGAAGCAATTAATTAAATTATTTATAATTTATAATCAATTAATTAATTAAATAGAATTATGGGATTAAAAAAAAAAAAAGAGAGGAGGGGAAAAAATGAGGGTACCAAGAAAGGAGGGTGAGTAAAATTAATTATTTGATGCATAAATATTATCATTAATTTGTAAAAAAAGTTAAGGATAAAAATGAGATTAAAATATTCATAGCTAGCTTTTAAAAGACAAATACTAATTCAAATGGCCTCCCAACAACTAACTTTTAAAAGCTATAATCTCTATCCATTTTTGGTTTACCAAACAGATCTACTAGCTTATTGACATCTCCTAAATATGCTATAATCTACCTTTCTCAAATACATTCTAAGTAAGAAATGAAATAGATATCATTGCATAAAAAGGAGGGACCAATCTAAGAAATCATGAAATACAAGAGTATACTAATTTCAAGTTTTGTTGCCATTAATTCCTCTAACGAATCCTTCGTAATGAGATTTTGTCTTAAAATTGTGTTTTGAATACTCAACTCTGTTTTATAATGGTACATGATACTAAACTCATTCGCAAAGTAAGCAAATAATTCTTTGGAAGAATAAAGAGAACAGAAAAAAGGAGAATTGTTGAGAGATCAAGATTGCTATGGTAAAGTAGCCTAACTGCCTAAGTAGGTAACTTATAATTAAGTGAGCATATTTACAAACTCAAAGCAGCTCCAACGTAAGGCTCTTAGAAATCTTCGAATTTGGAATCTTCATACTAACAAATATTATGGAATCTCGGAATGAGAACAAATAGCAAAGACATGTAATAGAACAATTTCCTATTTGTATAACAAAGCATATTAAAATAAAGTATCAATATTAATCATTTGTATAACAACCATGGAATATATAAAATGATTCACATATCATAGCATAGAGACTCACATATCTTAAAAACTAATGATTCACACTACTTGCAAGATAGAAAATACTGTCTGAATCAATGTGAGAAATAGGATTACAATTGCAGCACAAGTAGCAAGAGTACGCCAAGGAGTGTTGCAATGATCACGTCTCAGAGTTGCCCACCTTTGGCGCCACCGATCATAGTAGAAAGCATTTAACTCATCAATAAGATCAGTGTATTGACATACGTTATCAAACCAAATATTTTTGCTGAGACTATTAAATAATTGTGCCACGGCATCCCTATCACTCAACCCATTAATTAATATTCCATTTTCAATCAGCACATCCACATCTTTTTCAGTGTTGATAAGAAAATCCATGAAAGAAACATAGTCTGCTATGAAGCCATCAGGCCCATCACTAGGGTAGTTACATTGCTCGAAAGCCAGCATATTGCGAAATAACAATTCTGTTACGTCGTTCACACGAATAAGTGGGCTTTCGCGACATCCTCTGGAAAATTGCAAGTCTAGTATGCATTTACTTTTATTTAACTTAAACTTCACCCTTGCTTCATTCAATGCACTTGCAGTAGGAATAAGCACATGGTGGCGTTCTTTTCTCTGTGGCCTCAATTGTTGCAAATGAAAGGTTCAAAACAGATCAGTGAAGTGGCATATGGTAAAATTGGGCTCCAAATTCTGTGTGTTGTATTTACTAAAGTAATCAATTGAGAGCTCAAGAAATGAGGGCAGGTTACGATCTTGAGAGGCAAGTACTAGATTGTATAGTTTTTCTAGGATGAAGAAGGGAACCTGGTTCTCAAGTAGCAACAAATCTATATCTATGCTTTCTACTGGATGCAACATTTTATAATCATTACTTGACCATTTATTATAACAATATTTGAAAAAGAGCTCAACTATAAAACAAGCATCCACAAGGATTACCTTGACAAGTTCATCTAAACTCATCTGCAAAAAGTCTTTGTAACAGTTTCTGAGTCTTGGTTCTTCCCCTTTCACAGCACTAATTAAATCTTCCAATTTATTCTTGGCTTGAGAAACAAACTGCTTGAAATATATATATATTTGTACAGCTTCATGTTTTGCAGTCGTTGATCAAACTGATGGAGCAGACCAATTGAAATGAGCTTCGGGGTATAAGCATCTG
This sequence comes from Bauhinia variegata, assembly GCA_022379115.2. NCBI lineage: Eukaryota > Viridiplantae > Streptophyta > Magnoliopsida > Fabales > Fabaceae > Bauhinia > Bauhinia variegata. Next base: position 8,833,001 of record CM039432.1, read on the forward strand.
GATTTTCTTTACGGACATCATATGGTACCCTATAAATGCAACAATCATCTGTTATGGGAGAGTTTACCTTGTCTAGAATGGCCTCAATATCAATCACCAAATTACTGTGGTTCATGTTTGTCTCTATGGAAATTGAAATAGAGGAAAAATTAACTAATGGGAATAAGAAAACACAGGGAAAACAAAGGAAATGAAAAAATCTCGTGCACCAGATTTTCTTTTTCTTGGTTGGAAGAATCAAAATGTGTAAAATCCCAATATACCTTTTTCTTGGTGATCCTGCACTAGTAATCTCCAAATTAACTATATCTATATGTTGTGGTCGGATATAGGGTACCAAGTTGAGTTTCTTTGGAAGGTTCAACTTTCACGAGGAGCACAAGACCTATAAGACAAGTTGATAACACCTGCACTTTGGTGATCATGTTATAGTCCAGGACGTAGCTGGAGAGGGAAGGTGAATCAAATGTTGAAAAGGAGTGAGTGCTGCACATTGCACCTGGAATTGGATCCTATTTATATAGATATGGGAGGTCATTTTGGTAATCTTTCGGATAACTGGATCCAAAGGAGCCTCCTTCGTTACTAATCTATATATAGGAAATACTTTTACAAGTCTTCCTTTGGAAGAACAAAATGGGAATAACTTTTGCAAGCTACTCCTTTCTTGAATTTTAATATATTAAGGAAGTGATTTTGTGCAATAGTGAAACCATAAAGATAAAGTTTTTACACTTTTATATTGTAGGATCAAACTTGGCCTTTTAGTTTATACCTTAAGATCAAACCTGATCCCCTCCTTAACCGCTTCTTAACTGTTTGATGTAATATTAAACATTGTTGTGTTATCTATGACAACAAAAACTTTAATCTAATAATTATTTTTAAGATATGATGCAAAAGCCATGGTTGCATTTCTTTCTCTCTAATAATAATGGCAAAATACAAACCCTACAATATTGGTAAAATTTGTCAAGGAGCATAATCTGAATCTACATGAGAAACACATGAAGCAAGATATATTAAAATTATCCCTTATAGAGAATACAAGTTTTAAAATTAGGAATTAAAAAAGTTCTAAATTTCCTTCATCACATTTCATGAATTAAAATCATTTCACACTCAATTTGATGAATTAACCTCAGATTCACATCTTGCATACACAAACTCAAAAAGATCATCAGTTCACTCAATCAATCCATCAAAAATAAAAACAAAAAACAAAGTTGTGCAAAAGAACAATTGTTGCCATTAATTAAACTGATAGGCTGAGTTAAAGCGAAGAATTCTTGGGAAGAAACCATCGTACTTTTCTGTATACATCCTCCTATCTATCCCTTGCTAACTTTGTTTCTCATCACCTACCTGTTAAAAAAAAAAAAGAATAAAATATTCCTTTTCTTTCGCATCTTTGATGTTCAAGGATCGATGGGATTATCCAAACAATGGAAAGAAGAATAAAGGGGAAAAAGAAAGCAAGGGGAATTGTTAGGAGATGAAGATTGCTATGGTAAAGTAGTGTAAGTAGAGTATCTATTAAGTTAGCTTACAAGCTTAAAGCGACACCACTCAAAGGCTTTAAAGAAATATTGGATTGCAATATTCATATTAATAGATATTATGGAAACTTGGAATGAGAACCAATAACAAAGACGACATGTAATGGAACCACTGCCTGTTAAAAACAAAAAAATGTTGGATGATTTTCTTTACCAAATTAATAGTGGAAAAGAGAGATTATGCACAAAATAAATATAAGAAATTAAAAAAAAAATTCTCTGAAATGTTTTCTGTAATAGCTATTAGGAAGAGGAAAACTTTTTAAATGTGCAAACATCAATAGGGAATTATAAAAAGATAGAGGAAATATTGAGAGAAAATTAGGTGCCATTGATTGATTGATTAATATGTTTTTCTTTCAATAAATCATCTCAGCCATTCATTTAGTACTCTCAGTATGCTACGAGAGTGTCTTGGAAAGTCACCTAAACAACTTTCACCTTTATATGAAAGCGGCTTTACAATCATGATTAATTTTATATTTAGAGATTAAATTTAATTATTTTTTCATATATTTAAGTTAGTATTAAAATATTTTTATTCTTGTATTATTTATGACAAAAATGACACCTTATATCAAGATAAGAGAGACTCGAGAATTTTCTGTAAAAGAAAAGTCTCTTCCAAAAAATTCTTATAAGAGTTGGAGAGCTTATAAGACTATCAACAAATTTTTCAATTGTCTAAATCAGTTTACGAAAGCCACTATTTAACACGTGATTTACTAAATCAGTTAGGTAATACACAAAAAGTTAGGAGTTTAAATCTTCCGACCATCATGGGGCCATTAATTATATCTTTGTTTGCAAATCCAGTATTTAAATTTATAATGCACAATAAATAATATGAGAACTGTAAGCACTATATTTTATCTAAATTTTTATTTTATTTTTATTTTTTTATTTTATTTATTTAATTATTTATTTATCTTATTTTTTTAATTTTTATTATATTATTATTATTATTATTTCATTTTCTTATATATGTATATATATTTTTATTTCAAGAAAAGAAAAAAAAAAGAAAGAAAAGCGTAAAAGGAGAAAATGAAAAAAAAAAAAGAAAATGAAAGAAACAAAAAGGAAGTAGAACGGAAAAAGAACGAGAGGGAAAAGAAAATAGAAAAGAGAAAAGAAAAGGAAAAAGCAAAAAGGCCACAGAAAGTGGGTGGAAAAAAAGCATAAATCAAGGAAGTGGCAGAGGGGGACAGAGGAGGCGTGAGGAGAAGAAGAAAAAACAGAGAAAAAAAGAAAGAAAAGAGGAGAAGAAGAACAAGAGAGAGAAGGTGAAAAAAAAAAAAGAAAAGAGAAGGGGAAGCAAAGGGAGTAGTCAAGGAAAAAAGAAAAGTAAAAGAAGAGATGGAGAGCTTGAGGGAAGCAGTTAGATTGAGGGAAAGGGAGTGAAGAAGCCCAAAGAGGAAAACAGAAAGGAGAGGAGGTGAAAAAGAAAACGAGAAGCAAAAATTATGAATTAATTTAGGTTTATTAAATTTTTATTTTTAAATTATTTTAAGAGTGAATCTTTTGAATATTCAATTTCAAATTGTTATAGATATTTATTTTGATTTTGATGTGTATGATTTGCTTTGAGTGAAACCATGACTCTTTTTATGATATGTAAATCGTGAGTGGAGTGAAGAAGAAAATGGGTGCCAATAGCAATTGCAGTGTGAAAGAAGATAGTTCGTGTAAATAAGAATTGTGGGGGTGAAGAAAGAAAAGATGGGTAGTGATTAGAGGCACTGGTGTGAATAGAGATTTTCGGGGTGTGAAAGGAAAAATATTTGGTTCAGATTAGAGAAGTGGGTGTGAGTAGAAACAGCGGGTGTGTTGAAAGAATGGTGAAACTTGAGAAAGTTGTGAGGGTGTGTAAATAGAAAGTATGGAGGTGTGAAAAGAAAAGAGTTGGTTAAGGGAGTTCGTAGAAGAAAGGGGTGAAAGTAGGAATTGCGGGGGTGCGGAGGAGGAGTGTAAATAGAAATTATGGGGTGTGGAAAGAAAAGAGTTGATAAGAGGTGTAGATAAGAAATAATGAGGGTGAGAGTAGAAAAAAATGGAAGTTAAGATGGGTAAGTGAGCCGTTGGAAAGAAAAAACAAGGGGTATGGATAGAAATTATGACGGTGGAAAAAAAAGAAGAGTGTGAGGAAAAATATACAATAATTCTTCTTCCATGCTATATTTCTCTTATAATGTTGAATATATCCTACTTCCAATATTTAAATTGTAATTAACATGCACATATATTAGGGTGCATTTAAATCTTTAGGGTCTCGAGGCCCTTCATTTACATTGGAATAATAGGTGGTCCGGTCTTCTATAAGACTAAGTTTGCATTATCCGACCTAGGTGAGGGTAAGTGTTATCTAGAGGGATGGTTTATCCGTCTCGAAAGATGGAAGGATTCTAGGTTAATTTAGAGAATTCATGCATATATATTTATTTTGTCGTTATTTTATTAAAAATTGTAATGTTATTTGAGCACTAAATAAAATATAATTTTAGGTCATATTGTTATTTTGCATAACAGATTTAGGTAACTGTTTTTGACGGATGTTGTGAGGTGTCTAACACCTTCCTCACGCATAACCGACTCCCGAACTCATCTCTGGTTTACATTTTAGTGCCTTTTCCAGAAAAAATAAAATAAAATAAAATAAATACATAAATTTAAAATAAATAGGATTTCTAATTATACCCTAATTCTTAAACAATTAGTGGCGACTCCGTAAAAGTATAATTTTTTTTAAAATAAAATCATTTCATTCTTTGTCGTAGCGTTTTACACCCAAAGAGTACGTTGTGACAAGAACTATTAATTATATTCCTCATTTTCCCTCCGCCTATGACATTAAGAACAACCCTACGAATTTTTCCTTCCCCTTCCTCCGAATTTCTATCATTTTCCCTCAAGCTCGAGCATGTCTTGCGGACATTTGGATCCTTCTAGTTTTCTTTTCTTTTAACTGCGCTGGTATTTGGCATACCAACATCCTGCTGCATAAAGAACTTCAATCCTTTTTGGCCCACTATGTTTCTTAGTACTCAGAAAATTCCCTTGTAATACTGTAGTTAAACTCTTGTGTCTCTATCAGGGACAAACCTAGAGGGGCAAACGGGATTCTTGACCCCCTTACAATTTATTTTAATTTTATAAATATTTTTTATTTTACAAAATTTCGTTCATATATATACTACTCGGCCCCTCTTTAAGTTTCTTTCTTTCTTTTGCCTTGATTGAATATTATTTTTAAATCCGCCCCTATTTTATATCTTTATCTTTGAACATTTAGTTGGCTCAATATAGTCATACATAAAATTCAAAGTTCAAACGCAAGAATGTCAAATTTTGATATCCATTGCTAAAACTATCCAAAATTTAGCTGATGAAGAATCATTTGGATAAACATTAACAAAATTACAAATAAATTTAGGAGCAATATTAAAAAAATGAAAAATCTGCAGGGCAGAAACTACAATTGTTGCAGCAAATTAATCATCCTGTATAAACACAATCTATTAATCTTTTATACAAAATTAAATAAAAATTTGAGCCAACAGTTGTTGCAATATACCACTTTTTTTTTCCTTCAAATTAAATAGACTTTATGGCTAAACCCTAAGACATTAAGGAAACACCAATATGAACCATCTTCAGGCTACCAATATCGTTCAAATCATGGGAAGAAATACTTTTGAGCTTGCATTTGGGATAATATCTGGTTACTTTGAGATGTTACTATCACTTTGCATCTTTTGTTATCTTCACAAGATGGAATTCCAATTTTCACCAAGTCAAGTTCATTATCTAGACCAGATAAGATTAATAGAACATTTTCTTCCCTCTTTATCCGCTCAGAGTTGTCTTGCTCTTTCAGATACAATCTTTTGATTATGATTGTAGGGTAAGCAGCATGATGTCTTGTCTTGAATACTGAAACCAAAAGCATCTGCAATTTTCTGTTGAATTATTTTCAAGTTGGCATCCCTTTTAATGTTACCATCTCAACTACATCAAACAAATTATCTCTCTTTGCTCTCGTTAAGATTTTCTCTAATAGAATCACCATAAGAGGCCTCTTTTCGTGTCCACATACTAAAATCATATTAATGTTTAAATCTGTTAGTGTCTCCATGATACCATTAAATGTTGGCATCTTTGGTTCGCTGGCATGATATGCTAAACGTTTATCCTCTGATTTGGAATTCACATAAGCGAGAAGATATTAAAGGCCAGCAGAGATGAATTGGAGAAATTAGGAGTGAAAATGGATGCTTGCAAATTACCTTGAGTGTCCATGGCAATCAAAATTCAGTACTATCCCCAAGACTTTGTAAGGGGTAATTTGGTTTTTAGATTTGTACTTTGGTAATGTTATCTAATGAATTCCACTTTTAAAAGAAATTCAGAAATGCATGCAGGTCCATACGTTTGATGTGTGTGACCAACCGGTGCCTTCAAAAGGTTGTTGCACATGCAGCTCCGTGGACTGGAAACCTGTATTTATATGCGTTATTACAAAACTTTCAGTCTTGATTCAATCAATGATGCAAAAGCAATGCCAGTGAAAATTTGGTAAGAGATTGAAATTTAACTACACATTTCTTGTTCCTTAACTATTAGATGCATACCAGGACTATAAAATTATATACAAAATCAAGCCTGCTGTCCAGACTTCAATTCCCAGCATAACCAGGCAATGTTTCCATAAAATCATTGCTACATACAATGAAAATTTGAACTGAAATTAACCTTAAGATGCAGTAACTGTGGGATTATTGAGTACTTAAAAAACAAGTGGTTGAGGATATTAGATATTAAGTAATTAGAACGACTATTTGCAATTCATAGATGCTAGAAGAATATAAACACGTCATGGACTATATTTGTAAAGTGGCGACTTTGGAAACTCAGAAAAATGACCAGCTTTTTCCCAAAACGTTGTTACAGAAGTAAAGATTGTAAGTAGCGGTCCTGTATTTCAAGTATGTAGGCGATGGTATTGTTTGTATTTATAGTCTTGATGAGGTAATGGCAGATAAGTTAGTAGAATTTGAAGAGGGTATAATGTGCATTGCTTTAAATTTGAAATCAAATAATGTTGGTGTTGTATTAATGAGTGACGGTTTGATAATACAGGAGGGAAATTCTATAAAAGCAATAGGAAGAATTGCTAAATACCAATAAGTGAGGCTTATTTGGGTCGTGTTATAAATGCCCTAGTTAAACTCATTAACAATCGAAGAGAAATTTCATCTTCTGATTCTCGATTAATCGAACCTCTTGCTCTTGATATTATTTCGAGATTTGCTTCGAAAATGCCACGTAACCTTTTTCCTTTCGCCTGTAAAATTTCTGCCTATTAGCAGTTGTATAGTTTGTAAAGTTGTTTTAGACATTGTAGGAAATATCATTATTTTATTTTAAATATTTGGTTTAAAATAAGTTGTATTTACCCCCTTAACTACAAGTAATGACATAGTTTAAAGTTTCTACTATGTTAAATCTTGGAACTTTGAGCATACTGTTAATAATAAGAGAGGATATGTCAAGTAAATGCCCCTAATGCCCTAAGCAACACACACTACGATGGGCAAGACAAAGGATCACAACCCGCAAAGCTGAGCTAGCTCCAAAAATCCATCCTTAATTCAGATTGTAGGCTATAACTTGCCTTCATGAAGCTAGAATTGCTAATAATCTCTGGTCAGTCATACGGTGGTGACTTCATTGCAAGCCTTCTACACAGAATCCAAAAAAAATGTTTATATTCTCATGAATTTAGTACAATTCATCTTCTCTCCCATGTCTCTTTTCTTTATTACATTCCTTTTTTTTTTTTTTGCTTTTTAAGTCTAGTGTTCTAGAGCTAAACAAGTGAGTTAATCTCTTAAAATTTTTACAATAATATCATTAACTTAATTATAAGTAGTTTCACATAAACCAACAAAATAGAAAGCAGAAGTAATGCTATAGAACATTGGAAATTTGAACCACCATGAAAAGAACCACGTAACGGGGACGTCTCTATGCGTCCAAACAAAAAGATAACTTTTAAGCATATCTTCATCAAATTAGATCATGATTTTTTTTTTTTACAGGAAAATTCAAAATTGGTGCTGAAATTTGAGAGTGGACTAAGAAAGAGGAGTGCATAATGCATAGGCCACATTAATTTGATTGAGAAAGTGAAGGTAAGAAAGGGAAGGTTTAGGATAAGGATGGTCTTTCATAAATGTCTGAACTGCATACATGTACCTCTACAATTATTAAATTTCCAAAATTAAACAATATTTTTATTGAGATAGAAATAAGCCAAGTTGAACTAAGCTTGTGCAATGAAAAAAATTCTTAAAAGAATTAACTAAAAAAAATCTTAAAAGAAAGTAAAACGTACAATGGAAATGCACCACGTCTTGAAGGTATATCTCTAACTTTCTGTTATTTAAATTATTTGGTACTCAGAATATTAACTAATCCAATTTGATCTAAGTTAAATTATAAGAGTGACAAAGTTTTTTTTTATTGAGTTTTAACACAAATATTTTCAACTATTGATGCTGAACATATTCCTACTTAAATTAAAATTATGAAAACCACAAAATATATTAAATAAAGTATCAATCTAAATCACTTGTATAAAAATCACAGCAAATAGAAAGTAAAATTACATAGCAGATAAAATGTAACATGAAATTCAAATACCAACACCATGCAAGGGTGTCATCATGTTATTCTTTGGTTACATAATTACATAATAGCATATAGAGATTCATATCTCTTACCTACCAATAGATTTACACTGCTTGCAAGATAAAAAAAAAAAATATCTGAGTTAAAGTGAGAAAAAGGATTGCAATTGCAGCACAAGTAGCAACGACATTTTTCCTTAAAAATTAGTTTCCAAAATTAGTGCATGTTTATGCTTTGAGGATGAATAATCATGTTACATTTTGATTTTTTTTTCGTTAGAAAATTATTAGTTAGTGGCATATTTAGAAAGTTCACTATACGTATCTAAAATTTGTTTTGTCAATTATTTCTCTCTTTTATGAGATATAATTATTATAATCATTTGTCCTTCATTATTTGTTTTAAATCATGTTTGTCGTTTTACCTTTGATAATTTGGTTTAAACTAAAAAGATTTTTATACTGTTAATTACTTTTGAAGAGTCAATGACTTATTTTTAATCCAAAAAAACTTCTACTATTATTCTTTCTTTCTGAAAATTTTTTATTTGTATTCTTGTCTTCTCAAAAAAAAAAAAAACCCCGTAATTTCAATATCACAAAAGCAGAAAAGAGAAAGCCAATTCTGGATAGTATTTTGGAGGCACTAGGTGATGCCAATAATAATAATAATATTATTATTATTATGTGTTTGTCATTTTTCTTTTTTCTTTTTTCTCTTTTATTATTCTGGGGAATATCTTTGAGAAGATGATTGTTAAGTTTATTCTTCTACCAAATAAATTTAACGAATATAGTTATATGACTATCAATTTGCAATTTTTAAGCTTAAAAATAATAAAATATTTTTTTAAAATATTTTCTTTTAGCCTTCTTTTATATGGTTTCTGGCCCTGTTTATCTCAAATTTAAGTAACATTCTCAACACGGCTTAATTTTTAAAGTTTATCAAGAATGGTTGATAATTTTTTTAGTTTTTGAGTTTTGACACTTATTGCCATGTCCAACTTATGCTTGCGTGTTTGCAAGTGAGAAAGGAGGGGAAGATATACAATTCATTCTTAAAAGAATATTTTTTTCTTTCACTTTAATATTTTATTCCCCACCTCACACTTTATTGATGATAAAATAAATTATAAATTAAAATTAATTACGCAATAAATTATTCCACTTAGTTAGATCATTATTAGAACCTATAATAAAATATTAAATAAGAAAATAAATTAATTATCTTTATTTATGCACTAATTGATGATATTCTTAACAACTACAAACAAGTTTCCCAAACTTGCAAGATAGAAAAGATTGTCTGAGTTAGACGGATAAAGTTTCCCTCATTGTGACCACCTGTCATTAAAATTTGAAGACAACAAAAAGGAAAACAAGAAAGCCAACAAGCTTGTGTAACTGATTTTCCTTTTATCAGAAAATTTTAAAATAAATTATTTAATTATTATAATAAAAAACTAAAATTAAAAATATATAATGTTTTTTTTTAAAATTAAATAAAAATTTAATATATATTAATTAATTAAATTTATTTTATATTTAAGATCAAATAGACTATATTTTATGATAATACCTCATTTTAGTATTTGTAGTGGAAAAAATATCCTTTTCACAAGGCACCATCTAACAAGTTTTGATAGTATTTGTTGTAAATTATTTTATAATTCTTATAAAATATTTATTTGTATTATTTTTCCTTAATAAACCCTTTGGCTTTAACAATTTTTTGTTATTCAATCAAGTTTAAAGATACTCCCTTGTTTCTTTTTATAGAGTTTTTTTTTAAGAAAAAATAGTCAAAATTAATTTATTTATTAATTTTTAAATAATAAAATATAACATTTCAAATTTTAATATTAGACTTTAATTGACTAATTCATTGGTGTATTCATTATTTATATTAATCAAAATATGAGAATTAAAAAAGAGACAATATTAATTAAGGACAAATATAAAAAAATAATAAATAATTTTAAAACTTCATAAAATATGTTATATTAAAAAATATAATAAAGTATTAAGTGAAGATAAAATTAGAATGTTGTACTAGTATTATTTTTAAAAAATAAAAACAATTAATTTTAAATACTTTTTTGTTGACACGTGTATTTTGATTAAAGATGTCTTATAAAAATTAACATACCAAGCAAATACTTGAGAAATTGTAATAAATAACAATAATTTAAATATCTATAGTGTTGGTTTGGAAAGGAAACAATGTAAAACTTTCAGTGACCCTCCAACACGTTGTAAAAGCACTATAATAAATTACGTGGAAAGTATGTGTCAACGAAATTAAAATAATTTAATCTATGTGAGTGGATCGATACACCTCTAAGCTCTTTACGAAGGGAATCAATTTGGATCAATGAAAGGAAAAGAAAAAAGAGGCAAGGCCAAATAGCTCCATTCAAAGAATCTCTGCACGAACTCTTGTCGATACTTAATATGGAATCCTATGTATACTTCGTGGATATGGAAAATCTTTTTCTGTGATTTTGCAAGTAATAAACAAAAAGCCTCGAAGATAGCCATTTTGTGGGATCTAACTTATTTTGTCGTAAATTCACTTTAAAAATATATCTGAAATAAAATTAATTGTAGGTATTTTAAATAAATTGTTAAATGCATCAAGTAAAAAAATTAAATATTTATTTATAAAATATTTTTAAAAATTTTAATATTATTTAATATAAGACTTTTTAAAAAAATTTAAAAGATTTATTAATTTTGCTTATATTCATCCTTTATCATTTTAATTTTTTTATTCTAAAATTTATATTAACATAAATTTTAATTTTAAATAAAAATAAAATTAGAATATTATTTTACAAATAGCTTTGCATATAAAATGCAAAATAAGTTTTTAACACCATTAATTCACTACTAATGGGGGGTGTCTCCCTATTTTTATTTCATTACATCATAGTACGGAGATTCACATATCTTAAAAACAAACCAAAGATTCACACTACTTGCAAAATAGAACAAACTGTTTGAATAAGTGTGAGAAAAACGATAGCTATTGCAGCACAAGTAGCAAGAGTACGCCAAGAAGTGTAGCAATAATCACGTTTTAGAGTTGTCCACTTTCTGCGCCACCTATCATTGTAGAAAACATTCATCTCATCAAAAAGATCAGTGTATCGAGATTTTGAATCAAACATGATTCCTTTGCCAAGACTATTAAATAATTTAGCCACAGCATCATTATCTCCCAACCAATTAAAAAATATCCCACTTTCAACCAGCACATCTACATCCTTTTCACTGTTGATAAGAAAATCCATGAGATAAACATAATCGGCTATGTTGCGATCCCTACGGTAGTGACATTGCTCTAAAGCCAACATATTTCGAAGCAAAATTTCTATGTCATCTGCCACTTGAATATGTGGGATTTTGAGACATCCTTTGGAAAATTGCAAATCTAGTATGCAATTACTTTCATTTATCTGAAATTTTCCCCTTGTTTCTTTGAATGCACTTGCAGTAGGAATATCCTTATAATTGAAATTTTTTCTCTCCGGCCACGGATGTTGTAAATGAAAGGTTCGAAGCAGATCAGTAAAGTGGCATATGGTAAAATTGGGCTCCAAAATCTGTTTGTTGTATTGGCTAAAGCGATAAATTGAGAGCTCAAGAAATGAGGGCAGGTTACGATGTTGAGAGGAAAATACTAGGTTGTATATTTTTTCTAGGATGAAGAAGGGGACCTGGTTCTCAAGTAGCAACAGATCTATTCTTATGTTCCCCAGTGCATTAAACATTCTTTCATCATCTCTTGTCCATTCTTTATAATAAATTCTGTAAAAGAGCTCAACTATAAAACAAGCATCCACTAATATTACCTTGACAAGCTCATATGGGTTCATTTCTAAATTCTCTGAGTAACAACGTCGAAGTCTTGGTTCTTCATCTTCCACTGCACTAATTAAATCTTCCAATTTATTCTTGGCTCGAGAAACAAACTCCTTGAAATATGCACATTTGCACTTCTCCATGTTTTGCAGTCGTTGATCAAAGTGATGAAGCGGACCAATTGAAATGATCTTCGGGGTATAAGCATCTGGATTTACTTCACGGACATCATATGGTACCCTATAAATGCAACAATCATTTGTTATGGGAGACTTTGCCTGGTCTAGAATAGCCTCAACATCAATCGCCAAATTATTGCGGTTCATGTTTGTCCCTACAGAAATTGAAATATATAGGGGGGAAATTAACTAATGGGAATAAGAAAACACAAGGAAAACAATAATAAAACAAATGGAATGTCTATGTAGCATTTGGGAGTAGATTTGTTGTTCCATATGGTGTTTTAGATGGTGTTTCACTTATCATGATTAGATCAAATATTATAAAATAATATTATTTAGTAAGTGATCCCACTTATTTAAACTAATCATAATGGATAGAATATCAAAATGAGACAATCAATTTAGTCCTATAGCATATGTATAGACACACTTGAACTAGAGTTGACCATTTACTATTTTCCTCCTTTCGGTGCCCCACCAAACCAAGATCCCTCTAAACCTTCTTTCTCATCACTCTCTTTCTCTCTTCTCTTTTTACTGTCCCAAATTTTATTTCCAAACACATTCACATATTCAACGAAGCCAAGAACAGAAACAGTAATATTCCCTAATAGCTTATCCTTTCATAGGTTGATGTTTAGATTTTTATCACCTACAAGTTAGAACACTCCCAACTGACTCCACTGTCAAGTCTCAATAGAGGGTTGGGTGTTCATGATTTTTTTTTTCAGAAGCTTGAACAAGATTATTTGTTCTTTTTTCTTTTTGGCTTCTGTTTTACTTGATTACAAGTTTTGATTTTCACACGATATTTTGACTAGACTTTGATTGATTATTGAGATGCTTATCATCATTGAGTTTAAAGATATAGAAGAAACAATATTTGTCTAGTTTCATACTATTGAATTTCATTAAATGGAAGAGTAATATCAATGTAATAGCACACAGAATCCCCAACTCCATCCTTAATGGGAATAAGAAAACACTGGGTAAACAAAGGAAACGAAAAATCTCGTCTACCTGATTTTCTTTTTCTTGGTTGGAAGAATCGAAATGATGTGTGAAATCCCAATATATTATCCTTGCTCCAATTGTGTTCTTGTTGATCCTGCACTAATAATCTCCAAATTGACCATATCTATGTCTTGTGGTCGGATATAGGGTACCAAGTTGAGTTTCTTTGGAAGGTTCAACTTTCACGAGGAGCACAAAACATATAAGACAAGTTGATAACACCTGCACTTTGGTGATCAAGTTATAGTCCAGGACGTAGCTGGAGAGGGAAGGTGAATCAACTGTTGAAAAGGAGTGCTGCACATTGCACCTGGAATTGGATCCTATTTATATAGATATGGGAGGTCATTTTGGTAATCTTTCGGATTACTGGATCAAAAGGAGCCTCCTTCATTACTAATCTATATATGGGAAATACTTTTACAAGTCTCCCTTTGCAAGAACAAAATGGGAATAATTTATTAAGTTATTTTTAAGACACAATGCAAAAGCCATGGTCCCATTTCTTTCTTCTCTAATAATAATGGTAAAATACAAACCCTATGATAAGGTTTTGGTACACTTTGTCTGATTTCAATTTTATCCAATTAATATCAATAATAATAATAATAGTAATAAGAAAAGTACATTAATGCTCATCAGTGTCTAATTACTAATTAACCTTTATCGTTTTACTAAACCCAAAGCCCAAGACTCTAAAACAACATATATCGTGGAATAGAAAGACTAATAAATGAGGTTAATTTAGTCAAATTATAATAAATTGTAAATGCATTAATGATTTTTAAATACATGTAAACTAACCTTAAAACAATACATACTATAGAATAGGATTGTATATAATAAGTGATTATACTTATTTAGTCTAATCATGATAATAGGACACATATGTGACAACAAATTTATTTCCCATATCATATTAGGGCATATCTTATTAGGAATCATGTAGCAATTTTGGTTAGTTGGCACAATGACACATGGAATATGATGGGAGCATAGTTGTAGCATAAATTCTACAAATTAACAAAACAAATTAGTATATGAAATACTATAATAGAACATCAGATTTAATTTCTCCCTATGTTATGACATTGTGTAAATCTATGCGTAACCCTACACTTATCCTATTGTCAACGATATTAGTAGGGCAACTTGTATAATTAATAGTTCTGTACTGTTTTATTTTATGATAAATTCAATTTAATCTTGCATTAATATAGTGACATAACAGGTTGTTAAGGGTTTAACTACATATATATTAAGTAGCATTATTGTTCCACTTGCACTGTGGCTGTCCTACCACTCCATTAATAAGAGTTTCTATGTCATCAATATGAAACTTGGTATCATTTCTTATTTATTTTCATTAATTTGTTATAAGACTTTAGCTTTGACTCAGTTTACTTTTCATTTTTATAAATTGACAAAATATAAAATTGGTTCTCATAAAAAAGTACTGTAATCATGTATCAAATTGGAAATTTTGTATTAGATATCTTCTTCGTGGAGAATATAATATTGCGTTGGAGATGATCGTTGCGTCTGAATCATGTTGCAAGTTCTGAATTATCTTGCCCCACTCTTACTTACTGCAAGGGAAAAAAAGAAAAAGAAAGAGATAGCAACATGATCATTTAGATCACACCCACTCGAACGATCTATTGCCAAACTTGATTTAGAAAATATGTACCATATAGAATATTACTGTAGTAGAAGTAGAATATTAACAATATAAGGTCAAGGTGGATTAAATATGAAGAATTTAAATAACTCATGCATTAAAGATACGTCTAATAAATTTAAATTCTTATTTGTTTTCTTTCTCCTAGAAATAGAACTTAAGGGATTATAAAAATTAATAATTATTCCTTCTTTCATGATTTTAAGTCCTTATGGTATAGGAAGTGAAGTATTGATGGGTTCTCGATTTTCCCCTTCCTCTAACACCTTCTTCATTGAGTTCTCCTAAGGAAAGGGAGTCAACCTTGCTTATATTATTAAGGATATTCTTACTCGGCTTTAGGGATTTCATAGTAATTTCTTCTTCTTGAACACTGCTAATTGCCTCTCGTGATTGTACGCATGGAACTTGAAATCTCCATGTTTGGCAACATATTGTTCTCATTCTTTTCCACTTGGAATACTTCTATATTAAAAGATTGCTTAATCCAAAGAAGATGACTCTGTCAACTTCTAGAATTCTAAAATCCTAATATCGATTTAAATTGTTGAATATGCATTCTATAGAATGAATCACACGTCTATGTTTATTTCAGTCGTTAAACTTGATCTGATGCCATTTGACCGTTGAATGTATATGAAGATTTAGAGAATTATAAAAGACTATAAGCCAATTCATCAATTGTTTGCAGCCACCGAATGATGTCATCATAATATAAAAAGATTATCTATGGATATTTGCATCGCAATTAATACTTCAACTTTGAAAGCAGAAAAGGGAACAAAAACACAAAAAAAAATCCAATGGCTATGTTTAGTTTAGAAAATCTAATAGTCATCGACCTTTCAATATAAGAACATGTTTTGTTTGTTTTCATTTCACTTTTATTTTCTCTTGTTTTTACACTCATTTAGTATTCAACAATTACTTTTAATAAATTTTATTAAACCTCTTGTCATTTCTCTTAAAAAGAAAAATAAAAGAAGCCAATATGTAGAATTCAGGATGTTACATGTGTTAAAATATTTTATGTGAATTTTTTGTTTGAGTCGAAGTCGTAGCCATGTAACAAAAAATAAAAGAAATTTCATGTGAACTAGCATATATTAATCTTTTTTATTTTGTCAAGACCTAGATAAAATGCTAGTTGAAAAGTTTTGTTCTGTAGTTTATCCTTAAATTATTTTCGAAATGTTGCTTGCGTCCTTTTATTTTTGGACATATTGTCTATCTCTCCAGGCAATTGACGTTCAATATTCCCATAAGAGAGTTCATATCACCTACAAGTTGTTGTGCAAGTTGAATTAAACAATTACTCCCAAAATATAAATTAATTGTTGCTCAATTCAACTAGAAAAATATAGAATAATCCATTGGCAACTTGATTTTTGAAAATTATATGTATTGCATATAGGATGATACTTAAATGTTTTTTTTATGCTTCTTCATATTTGTCAGTCTCGGATCATAGTGATGAAGAGGATCAATTGAAACGCACTTGGGGATATAAGCTTATTTGTTTACTTCACATTATATTATGAAGCCCGTAGATGCAAAAACGATCTGTTATAGGAGCTTTTTCTCAGCTCGAATAGCCTCAATCAATCGTTCATTTACTTCTACATGATTTCTTTAAAAGTATACCCGGTTGTGAGAATTAAATAATGTAATCTTCACTTTTAATTAACACACACTCTATACTATTGAAATTATCAAATTAACTTTTATTAAAATGACACATTTCTTAATTATGTCATGACTCAAATAGTTATAAAGAGTTTTGAATAAAACAAAATCTACAAATCTTTTTTTAAATAAAAACTCAAAAAAATAATTTTAAAAAAACTCCAAACAACTTTATAAAGTGGTTTACTTGAATTTTTCTATTTAACAATCCTGTAAATTATAGAGTAGCTTCGTTAAAGTGACATCTTACGTCATAGAGTAGCCCCGCAATGCTTTTCTGATGTCAACAATATAATTAATTTACATATATTTACAGTTTTCATTATCAGAATTATAACTTACACATATTTACAAAGTCAATGTTAGAAGAAAGAAGGTTCTCTATCAACCTAGGAACGGGTCATTATATTTGACCACATAATATAATTTAAACTCCCGAAAATACCCCTAGAAAACTGGCTTTCAGTGTGCTGACTGCAATGCAAATGCCTGGTGGTGGCTAGGCAGAGAAGAACCTTTGCTTGATGTTCTCCCGGTGTCCAGTGCTATCTCGTGATAGTGAGATAGATTCAAGCTACCTATTCACATCAAATATTTTTGCCCATCATTGATTTTTACAATGAGAGCAGAACTACTCTTACTGCAAAGAGAATAATTTTTCACATGAATTGAAATTATTAAAAAACAAAAATTACATTAAAATAAAGTATCAATCTTATCCATTTATACAATAACCATGGAATATATACATTGTTATTTTACAAATAGTATAGACATAGAAAGCAAAATAAATTTTCAACACCAACGGGTCCCTACTTTTCCTTTATTACATCATAGCATGGATATTTATATATCTTGAGAACCAAAGATAGACCATATTGTTTGAATCAAGGTCAGAATAAGGATTGTAATTGCAGCACAAGTAACAAAAATACGTTAAAGAGTATTGCAATAATCACGTTTAAGAGTTGCTCACTTTTGGCACCATCGATCATTGTAAAAAATATTTAACTCATCAATGAGATCTACGTATTGAGAACTGCAGTCTAAGTCAATTTTTTTTTTTTTGGGACTATTAAACAATTTAGCCATAGTTTCATTATCACCTAACCAATTTTTGGTTTACCAAACACTTCTATTGCTTATTGACATCTCCTAGATAGGTTATAATCTACCTTTTTCAAACACACTCTTAAGTGGGAAATGAAACATATATCATTGCATAAAAAGTGGGACCAATCTAAGAAATCATTTTGCCACTTCATTCTAGAAAGCTATACATTTTGCCACACCTTTTTCTCTATGCATACACTTTCTTTTTCATTAATTTGCGTGTGAGAATGATGCTGATTAATATTTTCATATGTTTTCGTTTTCTTTTATGTTAGGGAACTATGTTTGAGGTAGTTATTCTCTTTAGTATATTTGTTCCAAAAGGCATGAGGAACAAAATGCTATATACTTTCATACTCTTCACAACCTCTGGTTGTCTTGTGTCACAATTAATATTATATGTTTTTGGTTCATTAGAAAGGAGAAAGCCATTCTGGATAGTGTTATGGAGGCGCTAGGTGATCCCAATACTAATATAATTGGCCTTCGCAATTCAAATGATTATAATTAAGTCACTTTAATCAATGGAGTCTCAAAGAGACAACCTGTTTGATGTGATTTTGACAGCATCTGTAACAAAGAATCTAAAAGTTACAAGGATTCAAGTGATAATTAATATTGTATATAATAATAGTATGTATTGTGTCTTTTTTCTTTTTTCTCTATTATTCTGGGAATATGTTTAAGAAGATGATTGATAAATTTATTCTTCTGCCAAGTAAATTTAACGAAAATAGTTATACGACTATCAATTTTTAAGCTTAAAAATGATAGTTTATTTTCTTTAATATTTCTTTAGCCTTCTTTTATTGGCTTATGGGTCTGTTTATTCTAAATTTAAATTACATTCTCAACACGGCTTTCTCTACTGTTTTTTAAATGAGTAAACTTGCTCTTGAGTTTTGATAATCATTGCCAAGTTCAACTTATGCATGTGTGTTTGTGTGTGAGAAAGGACGGAAAAGATAAACAATTCATTCACATGAGAAAGTCTTTTTAAGTTAATTATATAATAAATTATTTCACTAATTTAAATCAATCATTAAAACTTAATAAAATACTAAATAACACAATAAATTTATTACCTTTGTTTATGCACTAATTACTGATTTTCTTGAAAGATCACCTAAACAATTTTTCCTTTTTTTAAATAGGCCACCTAAACAAATATATAATAATAATAATAATAATAAAGTTGCTAGATAGAAAGAATGTCTGAGTTAGTGAAAAAAAGTTTCCCTCGTTTGGACCACGTATCCTTAAATGTAGAAGACAACAAAAAGGACAGTAAACAAAAGAAAGCCAACAAGCTTGTGTAGCCAATATTCTTTATATTTAGGGATTAAAATAAATTCTTTAATTATTATAATAAATAAAAATAAAATTAAAAATATATGATGCTTTTTTAAAAAAATTTAAACATATTCTTTTATATGTATAAATTAATTAGATTCGTCGTTCATTTAAGATCTTATAGAATATATTTTATAATAATACCTCATTTCAGTATTTGTAGTGAAAAAAATGATCCTTTTCACAAAGTCCGGTCTAACAAGTTTTGATAGTTAGAAATTATTTTATAATTCTTATAAGTATTTATTTTATTATTTTTTTAATAAACATTTTGACTTCATATGGTTACTCGATCAAGTTTAATGATACTTTATCTTATTTTTAGGAAATTATAATTAAAACTAATTAATTTATTATATTTTAAAAAGTTAAATATAACATTTTGAATTTATCTCATTTAATGTTAAGTTCTAATTAATTATTACAGTGGTGTATAAAAAATAGATAATATTAATTAAAAAATATAAAAATAATTCTAGAATTTCATAAATAATTTATATTAAAAATACTTAAAATTTTTATAAGGAGTCCATAATATAAAACAAAAAAGTATTAAATAAAGATAAAATTAAAATGTTGTACTAATTTTAACTACTTTTTATTGACATAAATATTTTGATTAAAAATGTGTTATAAAAATTACCGTTCCAAGCATGTACTTGAGAAATTATAATAAACGGCAATAGTCTATTCTACAGTGTTGATTTGGTAAGACCATAAATTTGGTGGAAAGTATGTGTCAATCAATCAAAGGAAAAGACAAAAGAGCCCTGGTCAAATAACTCAGTCAAATAACTCTATTCAAACAATCTCTCCACTTACTCTTGTTAATATTTGATATGACATCCAATGTATATTTCGTGGATATGGAAAATTCGTTTATGTGATTTTGCAAGTAATAAACAAAAAGCTCAGACAAAATAGTCATTTGTAGGATCTAACTTATTTATTAGGTTTTTTTTTCTATCTTTGTTTTATTGAATAGTATATAAATTTATTTTTAAAAATATATATTATATAATATTATTTATGAGTGTTTTAAATAAATTATTAGATGCATTTAGTAAAAGAAAGTTAAATATTTATTTATAAAATATTTTTAAAAAATTAATAATATTTAATATAAATTTTTTAAAAAAAATTATCAATTTTGTGTATATTCAACTTTTATTATTTTCAATTATAAAATTTTGATTAACATAAATTTTAATTTTAAATAGAGGTAAAGTTAGAATATTATTTTACAAATATAGAATGTAAAATAATTTTTTAACACCATTAATTCACCACTAACGGGGGGGTGTCTATCTATTTTTATTTCATTATATCACAGCATGGAGATTCACATATCTTAAAAATAAACCGCAGGTTTACACTACTTGCAAAATAGAACAAACTGTTCGCACAAATGTTAGAAAAACAATAACTACTGCAACACAAGTTGCAAGAGTACGCCAAGGAGTATTGCAATAATCATGTTTCAGAATTGCCCACTTTTGACGCCACCTATCCTTGTAGAACATATTTATGTCATTAATGAGATCAGTGTATTGAGAATTGCTGTCAATCATAATATGTTCTCCGAGACTATTAAACATTTTAGCTGCGGCATCATTATCTCCCAACTAATTAAAAAGCATCCCATTTTCAACGAGCACATCTACATCCTTTTCAGTGTTGATAAGAAAATCCATAAGGTCAACATAGTCGGCCATGTAGCGATTCATACGGTAGTGACATTGCTCTAAAGCCAATATATTTCGAAACAAAATTTCTGTATCGTCTGTCACTTGAATATGTGGGATTTTGAGAAATCCTTTGGAAAATTGCAAGTCTAGTTTGCAATTACTTTCATTTATCTGAAATTTTCCCCTTGCTTCTTTGAATGCACTTGCAGTAGGAATATGCCTATTATTGCAATTTTTTTTCTCTCCGGCCGCGGATGTTGTAAATGAAATGTTCGAAGCAGATCAGTGAAGTGGCATATGGGAAAAGGGGCCTCCAAATTCTGTTTGTTGTAATGTCTAAAGTATCTAATTGAGAGCTCAAGAAATGAGGGCAGGTTACGATCTTGAGAGGCAAATACTAGATTGTATATTTTTTCTAGGATGAAGAAGGGAACCTGGTTCTCAAGTAGCATCAAATCTATATATATGCTCCCCACTGCTCTAAACATTTTTGCATCATCTCTTGTCCTTTGCCCATGATATTTTTTGTAAAAAGAGCTCAACTATAAAACAAGCATCCTCTAATATTACCTTGACAAGCTCATATGAGTTCATTTCTAAATTCTTTGAGTAACAATGTCGAAGTCTTGATTCTTCATCTTTCACTGCACTAATTAAATCTTCTAATTTATTCTTGGCTCGAGAAATGAACTGCTTGAAATATACATATTTGTGCATCTTCGTGTTTTGCAGTCGTTCATCAAAGTGATGGAGTGAACCAATTGAAATGTATTTTTGGGTATAAGCATCTGGATTTACTTTACGGACACCATATGGTACTCTATAAATGCAACAATCATCTGTTATGGGAGACTTTGCCTGGTCTAGAATAGCCTCAACATCAATCATCAAATTATTGCGGTTCATGTTTGTCTCTATAGAAATTGAAATATATAGGGGAAAAATTAACAAATTGGAATAAGAAAACACAGGAAAAACCAAGGAAGTCAGCAAGCTTGTGTACATGATTTTCCTTTACTTGCTTGGATGAATCAAAATGAGGAAAGAATTAAATCCCAATATATTCCTTGTCCTCCAAATGTATTTTTTGTAGCTCCTGGCTATGTTGAGGTCGAATCTTGGATACCAGGTTAAGCCTCACAGGAGTCCATATGACCTACAAGAAAAATGGATAACACCCTGGACTCAGTTTGGTGATTATTTCAGGAGGCAGCTGAAGAAGCGAAATGAATAGTCAATTAAAAGGAGTGAGTGCTGTTGTACCTCCAGTGGGATCCTATTTATAATTCAATAAAAAAAATTCTATAAAAATACAACCAATGGTTAACATTGCTCTCTTTTACTTTTATGTGTCATTCTTTTATTTCAACTTTTCTAATTGATATAAAAAAAATAAGTTTAAATATATTAGAAGGTTATATAATTTTAGTTAGTTTTTAACTAAATTTTTATAGTTTATTTTTAAATTAGAGTTTTTGTATTTTAAATTTTTTTTAAGAGTCCTTATTTTTTTTTTTCAATTAGAATACTATTAATTAAACGAAGATAAAACAAATAGAATATTTATGTAGCATTTAGGAATAGATTTATTATTTTATTCAGTGTTTTACATAATATTTTATTTATTATAATTAATTTAAATATTATAAAATAATATTATTTAGTGAGTAATTCTATTAATTTAAATTAATCATAATTGGTAAAACACCGAAATGAAACAATAACATATATATAAACACATTTGACTAGAGTTGACCATTTCCAACCAAACCAAAATCCCTCTAAACCTTCTTTCTCATCACTCTCTCTCTCTCTCCCCTCTTTTTACTGTCCCAAACTTTATTTCTAAACACATTCACATATTCAATGAAGCCAAGAATAAAAACAGAAATACTCCATAATAGCTTATCCATTAATAGGTCGATCTTTAGATTTTTATCGCCCACAAGTTAGAACACTCCCAACTGGCTCCACTGTCAAGTCTCAACAGATGGTTGGGTGTTCATGATTTTTATCCAGAAGCTTGAACAAGATTTTTTTTTTTTCCTTTTTTCCTTTTGTCTTCTGTTTTACATGATTTTGAGCTTTGATTTTCACACTATATTTTAACTAGACATAGAAATTGATAACTGATACTTATCATCGTTGAATTCAAAAATATAGAAGAAATAATATTTTTCTTGTTTCATACTATTGAATTTCATTAAATGGAAGAGTAAATATTAATGTAATAATAGCACACAATGAATTCCCAACTCCATCCTTAATGGGAATAAGAAAACACAGGGAAAACAAGGAAAACGAAAAATCTGGTGTACCTGATTTTCTATTTCTTGGTTGGAATAATCAAAATGGTGTGAAATCCCAATATATTACCCTTGCTCCAATTGTATTCTTGGTGATCCTGTACTAATAATCTCCAAATTGACTATATCTATATGTTGTGGTCGGATATAGGGTACCAAGTTGAGTTTCTATTAAGCAAGTGATTTTGTGCAATAATAAAATTACAAAGATAAAATTTTGACACCTTTATGTGTTGAATCAAACTTGGCGCCTTAGGATCAAATTCGGTCACCTCCTTAACCGGTTGAGTTAATGTTAAACACTGGTGTGTTATCTATAACAAAAAGAAAAACTTTAATCTATTGATTATTTTTAAGACACGATGAAAAATTCATAGTCCCGTTTCTTTCTCTCTAATAATAATGGCAAAATACAAACCCTACAATATTGATATGATTTGTTAAGATTTTTCAAGACGTGAGATATATTAAAATTATGAATTATATTTTTAAGTCTATTGGCTCAAGTATTTTAATCTATTAATTTGTAGACTTTATGCTACAGTTATGCTCCCATCATATTCCTGGTGTCATAGTGCCAACTAATCAAAATTGCTACATGATTCCCAATAAGGTATGCGAAGCAAATTTGTTGTCATATATGTGTCCTGTTATCATGATTGACTTAAATGAGCATGATCATTTATTATATACTACCTTATTCCATAACATGTATTGTTTAAGGTTAGTTTACAAATATTAAAATATTATTAATACATTTACAATTTATTATAATTTGACTAAATTAATCTCATTTAATCTCTATTAACTACTCTGTCAACTTCTTATATTTTTTAACTACTCAATTAAATGAGGGTATAAAAGGAATTAAAGATTGATAAGGCTTTAAAATTTTTAAACAACTCATTTTGAAATTAAACAAAACTCTAAAACAATATATATTATAGAACCAAAAAAACTAATATTATTTATAAATTTTAAACCAATCACGATAAATAAGATAGTATATAAAATACCAAAATAGAAAAGAAGATTTAATTTTGTGTAAATCTAACCGTTACCCCACACTTATCCTATTGTCAACGATATTAGTAGGGCAACTTGTATAATTAATAGTTCCGTAATGTTTTATTTTATGATAAATTTAATTTAATCTTGTATTAATAAAGTGACATAACAGGTTGTTAAGGGTGTGACTACATATATATTAAGTAGCATTATCGTTCCACTTGCACTGTGGCTGTCCTACCACTCCATTAATAACAGTTTCTACGTCATCAATATGAAACTTGGTACCATTTCTTATTTATTTTCATTAATTTGTATAAGACTTTAGTTTTGACTCAGTTTGCTTTTCATTTTTATAAATTGACAAAATAAAAAATTGGTTCTCATAAAAAAGTACTGTAATCAAGTATCAAATTGGAAATTTTGTATTAGATATCTTCTTCGTGGAGAATATAATATTGCGTTGGAGATGATCGTTGCATCTGAATCTTATTGCAAGTTCTGAATTATCTTGCCCCACTCTTACTTACTGCAAGGGAGAAAAAAAGAAAAAAGATAACATGATCATTTAGATCACACCCACTCGAACGATCTATTGCCAAACTTGATTTAGAAAATATGTACCATATAGAATATTACTGTAGTAGAAGTAGAATATTAACAAAATAAGCTCAAGGTGGATTAAATACGAAGAACTTAAATTACTCACGCATTAAAGATACGTCTAATAAATTTAAGTTCTTATTTGTTTTCTTTCTCCTAGAAATAGGACTTAAGGGATTATAAAAATTAATAATTATTCCTTCGTTCATGATTTTAAGTCCTTATGGTATAGGAAGTGAAGTAGTGATGGTTTCTCGACTTTCCCCTTCCTCTAACTCCTTCATTGAGTTCTCCTACGGAAAGGGAGTCAACCTTGCTTATATTATTAAGGATATTCTTACTCGGCTTTAGGGATTTCATAGTAATTTCTTCTTCTTGAACACTGCTAATTGCCTCTCGTGATTGTACGCATGGAACTTGAAATCTCCATGTTTGGCAACATATTGTTCTCATTCTTTTCCACTTGGAATACTTCTATATTAAAAGATTGCTTAATCCAAAGAAGATGACTCTGTCAACTTCTAGAATTCGAAAATCCCAATATCGATTTAAATTGTTGAATATGCATTCTATAGAATGAATCAAACGTCTATGTTTATTTTAGTCTTTCAACTTGAACTGATGCCATTTGACCGTTGAATGTGTATGAAGAGTTAGAGAATTATAAAAGACTATAAGCCAATTCATCAATTGTTTGCAGCCACCGAATGATGTCATCATAATATTAAAAAAATTATCTATGGATATTTGCATCGCAATTAATACTTCAACTTTGAAAGCAGAAAAGGGGGGGAAAAAAAATCCAATGGCTATGTTTAGTTTAGAAAATCTAATAGTCATCGACCTTTCAATATAAGAACATGTTTTGTTTGTTTTCTTTTCACTTTTTATTTTCTCTTGTTTTTACACTCATTTAGTATTCAAAATTACTTTTAATAAATTTTATTAAACCTCTTGTAATTTCTCTTAAAAAGAAAAATAAAAGAAGCCAATATTTAGAAATTAGGTAGAATTCAGGATGTTACATGTGTTAAAATATTTTATGTGAATTTTTTGTTTGAGTCTAAGTCGTAGCCATATAAGAAAAAATGAAAGAACATTTCATGTGAACTAGCATATATTAATCTTTTTATTTTGTCAAGACCTAGATAAAATGCTAGTTGAAAAGTTTTGTGCTGTAGTTCATCCTTAAATTATTTTCGAAATGTTGCTTTCGTCGATTTATTTTTGGATATATTACCTATCTCTCCAGGCAATGCACTGTCAATATTCCCATAAGAGAGTTTATATCACCTACAAGTTGTTGTTCAAGTTGAATTAAACAATTACTCTCAAAATATAAATTAATTGTTGGTCAATTCAACTAAAAAATATAGAATAATCCATTGACAAACTTGATTTTTGAAAATTATATATATATTGCATTTAGGATGATACTTGAATGATTTTATGTGGACTAATGAATCTTCCAACTTTGCCTTGCATGTTCAACAAATTGCTTGAAATATACATTTTTATGCTTCTTCATATTTTTTAGTCTCAGATCATAATAATGAAGAGGATCAATTGAAACGCACTTGGGCGTATAAGCGTATTTGTTTATTTCACATTATTTTATGGAGATGCAACAACGATTTGTTATAGGAGCTTTTTCTCAACTCGAATAGCCTCAACATCAATCGTTAATTTATTGCTACATGATTCTTTTAAAAGTATACTTGTTGTGGAAGTTAATTAACACATTCGTCTCTTTTAATTAATATACACTTTAAACTATTGAAATTATTCAATTAATTATTATTAAAATAACACATTTTCCAACTACTTTATAACTCAAACTGCACTGAAGAACCGTCAATTTTTTTTTTTTAAATAAAACTTTATTTCTTTAATTTTGTTTGTTTAACAGCTATCTTTAAATTATAAAGTGGCCTTGTTAAAGTGACATCTTACGTCATAGAGTAGGCCCGCAGTCCTTTTCCTATGGTCAACAATATAAATCAATTTACACGTATTTACAGTTTTCATTATCAGAATTATAACTTACACATAATTACAGAGTCAATGTTAGAAGAAAGAAAGTTCTCTATCAAGCTAGGAACAGGTCATTATATTTGGCCCAATAATATAATTTAAACTCCTGACCATACCCCTAGAAAACTGGCTTTCAGTATGCTGACTGTAATGCAAATGCCTGGTGGTGGCTAGGCAGAGAAAAACCTTGCTCGATGTGCTCCCGGTGTCCAGTGCTCTCTCGTGAAAGGGAGATAGATTCAAGCTACCCATTCACATCAAATATTTTTGCTCATCATTGATTTTTACAATGAGAGCATAACTACTCTCACTGCAACGAGAATAATTTCTTACATGAATTGAAATTATTAAAAAACAAAAAAAAAAATACATTAAATAAAGTATTAATCTTATTCATTTGTACAACAACCATGGAATATATATATATACATACATATGTGATATTGTTATTTTACAAAGACTATACACATAGAAAGCAAATTAAATTTTTAACACCAACGGTTCCCTACTTTTCCTTTAGCACATCATAGCATGGATATTTATATATCCTAAGAACCAAAGATTCACACTTCTTGCAAGATAGAACATATTGTTTGAATCAAGGTCAGAATAAGGATTGCATAAGGAGTATTGCAATAATCACGTTTAAGAGTTGCCCAATTTTGGCACTACCGATCATCATAGAAAACATTCAACTCATCAATGAAATCAATGTATTGAGAATTGCCGTCTAAGTCAATTAGTTTTCTGAGACTATTAAACACTTTAGCCATAGTTTCATTATCACCCAACCAATTTTTGGTTTACTAGACATCTCTACTAGCTTAATAGCATCTCCTAATTAAGCTATAATCTACTTTTCTCAAAGACACTCTAAGTAGAGAATGAAACATATATCATTGCATAAAAAGGTGGGACCAATCTAAGAAATCATGAAATACAAGAGTATACTAATTTCAAGTTTTGTTACCCTTAATTCCTCCAACGAATCCTTAGTACTGAGATTTTGTCTTAAAATTGTGTTTTGAATACTCAACTCTGTTTATAAAGCTACATTATGCTGAACTCTGCAAATTAAGCAAAGAATTCTTTGGAAGAATAAAGAGAATAAAAAATATGGAGAACTGTTGAGAGATCAAGATTGCTATGGTAAAGTAGCCTAACTGCCTAAGTAGGGTAACTTATAATTAATTGAGCATTTTCAAACTCAAAGCAACTCCAACGTAAGGCTCTTAGAGATCTTGAATTTGAAATCTTCACACGAATAGATATTATGGAATCTGGGAATGAGGACCAATAGAAAAGGCGACATGTGACGGAACAATTTCCTATTTGTTTAACAAAGCATATTAAAATAAAATATCAATACTAATCATTTGTACAACAACCATGGAATATATAAAATGATTTGCATATCATAAAGACTCATATCTCAAAAACTAACAAATGATTTACTTGCAATATAGAACATACTGTCTGAATCAACGTGAGAAATAAGATTGCAATTGCAGCACAAGTAGCAAGAGTACCCAAGGAGTATTGCAATAATCACGTCTCAGAGTTACCCACTTTTCACGCCACCAATCATAGTAGAAAGCATTCAACTCACCAATAAGATCAGTGTATTGACATGCGGAATCAAACCAGATATTTTTGGTGAGACTATTAAATAATTGTGCCACAGCGTCACTATCACCAAACCCATTAATTAATATTCCATTTTCAATCAGCACATCCACATCTTTTCCAGTGTTGATAAGAAAATCCATGAAATAAACATAGTCTGCTATGTAGCCATCAGGCCCATCACTAAGGTTGTGACAGTGCTCGAAAGCCAGCATATTACGAAATGACGAATCTGTTTTGTCATCCACACGAACAAGTGGGATTTTGAGACATCCTCTGGAAAATTGCAAGTCTAGTATGCATTTTCTTTCATTTAACTTAAACTTTCCCCTTGCTTCATTCAATGCACTTGAAGTAGGAATATGCATATGGAAGCGTTCTTTTCTCTGTCGCCTCAATTGTTGCAAATGAAAGGTTCGAAGCAGATCAGTGAAGTGGCATATGGTAAAATTGGGCTCAAAATTCTGTCTGTTGTATTGGCTAAAGTAATTAATTGAGAGCTTAAGAAATGAGGGCAGGTTACGATCTTAAGAGGCAAGTACTAGTTTGTATAGTTTTTCTAGGATGAAGAAGGGAACCTGATTCTCAAGTAGCAACAAATCTTTATCTATGCTTACTACTGGATGCAACATTTTATAATCATTACTTGTCCATTCATTATTATAATATTTGGAAGAGAGCTCAACTATAAAACAAGCATCCACTAGGATTACCTTGACAACTTCATCTGAATTCATTTGCAAAAACTCTTTGTAACAGGGTCTGAGTCTTGGTTCTTCCTCTTTCATATCAGTAATTAAATCTTCCAGTTTATTCTTGGTTCGAGAAACAAACTGCTTGAAATACACATGTTTGTACATCTTCATGTTTTGCAGTCGTTGATCAAAGTGATGGAGCAGACCAATTGAAATGAACTTCAGGGTATAAGCATCTGGATTTACTTCACAGACATTTTATGGCACCCTATAAATGCAACAATCATCTGTTATGGGAGACTTTGCCTGGACTAAAATAGCCTCAACATCCGTCAACAAATTACTACGGTTCATGTTTGTTCCTGTGCAAATTGAAATATATAGGGGAAAAATTAACTAATGGGAATAATAAAACACAGGGAAAACAAAGGAAACGAAAAATTTGGTGTACCTGATTTTCCTTTTCTTGGTTGGAAGAATCAAAATGATGTGAGAAATCCCAATATATTACCCTTTCTCCAATTGTGTCCTTGGTGATCCTGCACTAATGATGTCCAAATTTTTATATCTATTTGTTATGGTTGGATATAGATACCAAGTTGAGTTTCTTTGGAAGGTTAAACTTTCACGAGGAGTACAAAACCTACAAGACAAGTTGATAACACCCGCACTTTGGTGATCAAGTTATAGTCCAGAACGGAGCTGGAGAGGGAAACTGGATCCTATTATATAGATATTCTCATTTTGGTAATCTTTCGGATAAGTGGATCCAAAGGAGCCTCCTTCATTACTAATCTATATGTAGGAAATACTTTTACAAGTCTTCCTTTGCAAGAACAAAATGGGAATAACTTTTCTAAGCTATTCCTTTCTTGAACTTTAATTTATTAAAGAAGTGATTTGATGCAGTAACAAGACCCACGAAGATAAAGTTTTGGCACTTTTATGTCTCTTGATTAAACCTAACCTCTCCTTAACCGCTTGAACTAATATTAAACATTGTTGTTTATATGTGACAAAAAAAACACTTTAATCTTTTAATTATTTTTAAGACACCATGCAAAAACCATGGTCCCATTTCTTTCTCTAATAATAATGGCAAAATATGAACCCAACAATAGTGGTAAAATTTGTTAAGGAGCATAATCTGATTCTTCAAGAGAAACACATGAGGCGAGATATATTGAAATTATCCTTACGGGGAAGACAAGTTTTAAAATTAGGAAAAAATATGTTCTAATTTTCCTACGTCGCATTTAATGAATTAAAATCATTTCATATTCAATTTGATGGATCAACCTCAGATTCACATCTTGCATACACAAACTCAAAAGGATCATCAGTTCACTCAATCAATCCATTAAAAATGAAAACAAAAAACAAAGTTATCCAAAAGAACACTTGTTGCCGTTAATTAAACTTATAGGCTGAGTTGAAGCGAAGAATTCTGGGGAAGAAACCATCATACTTTTTCTGTATACATCCTCCAATCTATCCCTTGCTAACTTTATTTCTCATCACCTACCTGTTAAGAAAATAAAAAAAAAATATTCCTTTTCTTTCGCATTTTTTATGTTCAAAGATCGAAGGGATTAACCAAACAATGGAAAGAGGAATAAAGGGGAAAAAGAAAGCAAGGGGAATTGTTGGGAGATGGAGATTGCTATGGTAAAGTAGTGTAAGTAGAGTATCTATGAAGCTAACTTACAAGCTTAAGGCGACACCACTCAAAGGCTTTAAAGAAATATTGGATTGGAATATTCATATTAATAGATATTATGGAAACTTGGAATAAGAACCAATAACAAAGACGACATGTAATGGAACCACTGCCTGTTAAAGAAAAATGTTGGATGATTTTCTTTACCAAATTAATAGTGGAAAAGAGAGATTATGTACAAAATATATATAAGAAATTTTTAAAAAAAAATCTCTGAAAAGTTTTCTGTAATAGCTATTAGGAAAAGAAAAACTTTTTAAAATTGCAAACATCAATAGGGAATAGAGGAGATATTGAGAGAAAATTAGGTGCCATTACATTAACTTTTGTGGAAGGGATACGGAAGCTTGTAACATTGCCTATTCATCGAGTCGAGCGCCTATGGACGGCTTTCCTTTTGGACTCATCTGGGCTCCTAGTTACTCATGAACACTTTTTTAGTATTTATTTTTAGACTTTAATACTTAATTCTTATCTCTTAATTTTGCAGCATTTAATTAATACCTTAATTTATATTCATATTATTAATGCTTAATTAGAGTTAATTATATTTCAT
Source organism: Bauhinia variegata (assembly GCA_022379115.2). NCBI lineage: Eukaryota > Viridiplantae > Streptophyta > Magnoliopsida > Fabales > Fabaceae > Bauhinia > Bauhinia variegata. Next base: position 8,864,387 of record CM039432.1, read on the forward strand.
ATTAATTTTTTTATTATAAAATTAAATTTATTTATCATAAAATTTTTATTTTTAAAATAGATATTGAAATACTTCGGAACCAATTGGATGAACTATATTTTGTTCAAGTTAGATTCGGAGCAATTAGAGAAAATCCAAATTCATTTTTCAACAAGAAACTAAAATTAGCATTCAACTAGGGACAAGCTCAAAATTATTAAAACGTTTAATGAAGGGCAATTGAGTCATTTTGTACACTTGGATGGCATGATTGTAAATGTCAGAAACTTGGGATTTCACCCCCTTTTTAGCGGAAAATTTAGCCGAGCCGCCACTTTCTTCTTCTTCTTGGGTGGACCTCCGTAAGGAGTGGGAGTTTTTTGACTAACTTAAGATGACTTAATGACTTTGGGTTGGTTTCTAATTCTTTGTATTTATCTTTTATGAAAGTTATGTTATTTTTATTTTATATTTCTCTCACTTGAATTATGAATGAAGATATTTATGTATGATTTTTAATTGAGTTTGTGATTATTTTAAGTTTGATCACTCTATAATTAATTAATTAGAATGGAATAGAGGTTGATTTGCTTAGCTTAAATTTAATTTTTAAGCTATTAGACACCTGAGGCTTGTTAAAATTTTGGTTTAAGTATTAGTAAATTATGGAGTTGAGTGTAGGATTCTCACTTCATAAGAGCCTATCCAGGTTGATTAATTAATTAGGCTCAACTCAGAAATTTTGAGTTTGCTTAATTGATTTGCATAATTGAATATAAAATTTATCCCTAAGTTGAGAACAAAATCAAAGTTATAGGTTTGTTACATTTCCATGTCTGATAATTTTAATTTATTTACTTGTTGCCTCACAATTCTCCCTTTTTTATACATTAATTTAATCGATACCCATATTATTTGATTTTTTGTAATGCTGTATGTGATGTGAAGAATTCAACTCATTTTAATTTAGTTGCAACTTATAATATCAACGTTATAACACTGTTACACAAAGTTTTAATAAAAGCACCAATGTTAAGCCTTAGGCCAAAGAAAAAAGTCTAACTCAAGAAATTAACCTAACAAGAGAAAGAGTCTCTTAGAGGAGAAGTTTCTAATATTAAAGAGAAACTATAATTAAAAAAATGATTAGACGATACAACCATTTTTCAACGTGTGGGTAGCTGTTTGAATATGTTGGAATTATCCCTTACAGAGAATTACATTCAGATTTCTTTATTGAATTGATGTAGAAACAATGTTAATACTCAAACTTACTCACACAGTAGCATAATTAGTGAGAGACCACATCTTGAGTTTACCATTCCTGATTCTTAAACCTTGTTTTATCGTCAATAGTTATATAATAGATTTTTTTTTCCCCTATTTGAAAGATAAAACTGCTGGTCGAGAAGCCCTTTGAGGGATTAAACAAAGCGACGATTATTCAACTTCTGTTATGTATTTGACTGATAAGGACTTTAAATCAATACCACAAGTAGAATCGTTGGTCTTTTCATATATATAGACAATCCATTCCAATTTAAAATGCATGATTAGTCTTAATTTGGGAGATACGTTCTGGCTTTTACAGTCAATATTCAAGAGCCCTTTTTTTTTTTTTTAGCAACAGGAGCCCTATTTCTTGGCATGGCTTCATTTTTCAATTAGGTGAGAAGTTTATTTTCATTTTTTTAGATTTAGACCAATGAAAATCTCTCTCAATAATTCACCAAATAAATGAAAATTGATACCAGTAAATGTCAATCAACAAAAACTCTACATGCTTTCTATCCTAATCTAAAAATTATAAGCTTCTCTTCTTCCAATTAATAGTTGAATAAAAAAGGATCATACTTTTAGTTGATAATTGAATTTCACTGTTCTTTCTGAGTAGGATAGGAAGGGGCCAGACTACGTACGTACACTTCAACAGCAACAACATTTTCTAACATGAATTAACAATTTATGATAAAAAAAAATATAAAATAGTATTAATCCTAAAACAAGATGTTGGATTATTAGAGATAACAGCCTAATCATAAGACATCCACGCCAGAGGTCCTCGATTCATAAACCTAAAATCAGCCTTGGTGTTATAGATTTACGTATCACTGCTCATCACTCTTTCAATTAGAAATAAGATATGTGTGGTATTATTATTTTCAAATAGGTTGCCCATCAAAACCAACATTAATTTTCAACACCATTCACCACCAATGGGTGTCTCCCTGTATTTCTTTCGTTGTATCGTAACATGGAGATTCACATGTCTTATAAAGTACATATAGATAAATTGCTTGCAAGATAGAACACACTACAAAGGAAAGAAAAATAATAGCAATTACAACATAAGTAACAAGAATATGCAAAGCAGTGTTGCAATAATCACTTTTCAAAATTGTCCTCATTTGGCGCCATCAATCATTGTAGATGTTGTAAACTTGAAGGAACAAGATTATCTGCTGGGCTAAGTTGGTATTAAGTACATTTGAGCTATTCATCTCATGTCTAGCAGATGCTCTGCATAGTAATTGTGTCCCATGTATTTACAATCATTCATCTAAGTTATTCATTTATTATCTAATAGATGTCTTGTAAAGAACACCCACTAGAAAAGTTGGATCCTAGACTATGTACAAGTATACTCAGCAAGCTAAAAGGGTTACATAATACGCTGAAATGAACATTACACAGAGGAACAAAACAATATGACTCATCAAACTCACTCAAACAACTAATGAACTATGTTTATGGTGTGGCAATAGAATTTCCAATAGTAGAAGACATCCAACTCTTCAAAAAGATCAACATAATGAGGATTGAAGCTTGATTGAACAACATATTTTGCTGAGGAAATTAAACAATTTAGCCAGGATATCGTTATCCCCCAACAAATAATTTAGTTAATATCCCATTTTTATCCAGCTCACCCACATCGTTCCCAGTGTTTATAAGGAAATCCATGGGAGAAACATAGTCCGTCAGTAGTCCTAAAAAGTAGTGGCAACAAGTCTTAACTTTTGCAATAACCTAGGTTTTAATATAATGATCATCTGTCCATTCATTATAGTAGTTTTTTTGTTCGAAAGTGCTCAAATTTGAAATAAGCATCCATTAAAATCACCTTGGCCAGCTTGAAATATATATTTTTGAGCTGCTCTATATTTTTCAGTCTTGGATCATAGTGATGAAGAGGACCAATTGAAATGCACTTTGAGGTATGAGTGTATGTGTTTACTACACATTATCTTATGAAGCCCTGTAGATGCAACAACGATCCGTTATAGGATCTTTTTCCCAGCCTCAACATAAATCATCAATGCTGCGCTTCAAGTTAAATTGCTACATATTTCCTTTATAAGTATATCCTCTTTGTGTAGTGATGTTTCACATCATAGAGTATTATTCTTATTCATTTGTATTCAACAACCATGTAATATATATGTGATATTGTTATTTTACAAATACATGCACAAATCACACAAAAACACATATAATCAAAACCTAAAATAGCTAGAAATACAAAATATTTACAAATCACACAAAAAGAGTTTCTTAAACACAAGAAGCATAAAAAAATCATGAAGAAGATATGATTAATTAAAACTTAACAAGAGACGAGTGAATAGTGATGACAAAATCTAAAATGAACAAACAACAACAGTGCAACCCAAATCAGATAAAACGATGAAGGTGGCTTTGAAAAGAGTACATGCCAATGGCAAAATCAACAATGGAGAAAGAGACATAAGAGAACGATAAGTGAATTAGGGTTTGAGAGTTGAGTATGTGATGAGAAGAAATGAACTTTGAGACAAATCTATGTCCTCTTATAACCACTATGTATGTGTTTCTGAATAAATATAGGCAACGGTTATGTCAAGAACCATTGTTTATTGTCCTTTAATAAATCACTCTACCTTCTTACCTCACTTATTACAGCGCTGTAAAAAATGTACTGTTAAATTTTTTTTGACATAGTATTTATATAAAAGGGGGGCTAGGTTATACAAAAACCTTAACTTTAAAGAACTGTACCACTATGTTGAACCCACTTCTCGTGTGGTTTTATTTTTCAAAACATACTAATTGATCGCCCTGTGTGGAAAATAAATTATTTATATCTTTGGTCCCTCTATTTCATTCACTTGCAACATAATACATAGTTATTATCTATAAAACGCATAGACGTACGAGATGATATAAGACAAGTAGCTCCAAATTTTATACTCTGTGTTATTAGCAAAAGCTGATAATCAAAAAAAGGCTTGACTTGACAATTTAATCATATATACCGCGTAAGTCATACAGAAAATCATATACCGGCAATAATTGACAATATAAAGTTATCTTCTTTTCTCTATTTACAAAAAGGAAAAGTTGTGTCCACATCTTAAATGCATATTTTAATGTACACTTTTAATTTTAATTTATTTATAAAGATAAAATTTTAAAAATAATTAACAAAAAAAAATATTTAAAAAATGTAAAATAGATGATAATAATATATATATCACATCTCTCGCACAAATTACATGTCAATATCCATTGAGCAGTTTGTGTTTCATAATGGTTTTTGATTGTTCCTCTAAATTCTCCGGCTCACTTTCTGTTATAACTTTATTGTACGAATGTCATCATTGATGAGACATTCAAGATTTGCATTGTCGGCTCGTGGAGAAAAAATTAAGAATTTCGCTGATCCCAAACTTTAAAAAATGGGAAAAACCATTTCTTTACACAAATATCTATACCAAAAGTATACATTTATTTTTTTTAATTATAGTACAATGATAAAGTTGTAAAAATAAAATAAAAAATAAGAAAAATGTAAAAATATATATAAAAAAGTTAATATATTTTAATTGATCATTAATTTTTTTAACAGGAAAATCCAAAATTGGTGCTGAAATTTAAGAGTGGACTAAGAAAGAGGATTGCATAATGAATAGGGCCCATTAATTTGATTGAGAAAGTGAAGGTAAGAAACGGAAGGTTTAGGATAAGGATGGTCCTTCATAAATGTGTGACCTGCATATATGTACCTCTACATTATTAAATTTCAAAAATTAAACAATAGAGGATATCAAACAATATTTTAATTGAGATAGAAATAAGCTAACTTGAACCAAGCTTGTGCAATGAAAAAATTTCTTAAAGGAATTAACCAAAAAAACACTTAAGTAGAATGTTCAACGGAAATGCACCAAGTGTTGAAGGTATGTCTCTAACTTTTTTGTTATGCAAATTATTTGATATTTAATATTACATTAGATATTGACTAGTATAGTTTGATCTAAACTAAATCATAAAAGCAACAAAACTTTTTTTATTAGGTTTTAACATAAATGTTTTCAACTATTGATACTGAGCATATTTCTACTTGAATCAAAATTACAAAAACCATAAAATATATTAAATAAAGTATCAATCTAAATCACTTGTATAACAATCACCAGCAAATAGAAATGAAAATTACATAGCAGATAAAAAGCAACATGAACTTCAAGTACCAACACCATGCAACGGTGTCATCATGTTATTCTTTGATTACATAATAGCATATAGAGATTCATATCCAAAATCTCATACCTACCAATGGATTTACACTACTTGTAAGATAGAAAAGACTGCCTGAATTAAAGTGAGAAAAAGGATTGCAATTGCAGCACAAGTAGCAAGGGTACGCCAAGGAGTATTGCAATAATCTCATTTCAATGTTGCCCTCATTTGGTGCCACCCATCATTGTAGAAGGCATTCATCTCTTTGAAAAGACCAAGGTGTTGAGAATTGAAATCTTCTTTTAAAACATTTGTGGCGAGACTATTAAACATTTTAGCCACAGCATCATCATCACCCAACAAACGAATTAATATCCCATTTTTATTCAGTATATCCACATACTCCACGGTGTTGATAATAAAATCCATGGCCCAAACGTAGTCAGTCATGTAGCCACAATCGGGGTAGTGACATTGCTTTAAAGCCACCATATTACGAAACAAAATTTGAGTCGTGTTGTCTAATTCAATATTGGGGATTGTGAAACATACTCTTGAAAATTGCCAGTCAAGTATGCATTTACTTTCATTTGTCTTAAACTTCCCCCCTGCTTCACCGAATGCAGTTGCAGTAGGAATCGGCTCAACACCAGTCACACTTTTCCTGTTCGGACTAGGGTTTTGTAAATGAAAGGTTCTAAGCAAATCTGTGAAGTGGCATGTGGTAAAATTTGGCACTAACTCCTGTTTCTTAAAATATTCAAAGAAATTAATTGAGAGCTCGAGAAAAGAGTGTGAGTTACTATCATCATGACAGGCATATGCTAGATTATACAGCTTTTCTAAAATGAAGAAGGGAACCTGATTCTCAAGGAGTAATAACTCTAAAGATATGTCGAAGAGCAACCTAGTTTTCATCAAATCTGTCCATTCCTTGTGATATTTTTGGCAAAAGAGCTCAACTATGAAACAAGCATCCACTAAGATCACCTTGACAAGTTCGTTTGTGCTCATCTCCAAATTCTCTAAGTAACAACATCGAAGTCTTGGTTCGTCCTCTTTTACCACGCGAATTAAATCTTCTAACTTTGTATTTGGATCGAGCAACAAATTGCTTGAAATACACATTTTAACTTCTCCATGTTTTTTAGTTGTTGATCGAAGTGTTGAAGAGGACCAATTGAAATGAACATAGGGGTGTAAGCATCTACATTTACTTGACGGATATCATATGGCACCCTGTAGATGCAACAATCTTCTGTTATGCGAGGCTTTGCCTCAGGCAAAAGAGCCTCAACATCAATTACCAAAATTACTGTGGCTCATGCTTCTCCCTATATAAATTGTTATAATGGAAAATTTGACAAATGGGATAAGAAAGCACAAGGAAAACAAAGGAAGCCAAAAAGCTTGTGTACCTTATTTTTTTATCTTGGCTGGAAGAATAGAAACGAGGTGCGAAATCTCGATACACTGCCCGTGCTCCAAATGTGCTCTTGTGTACTTGCACTATTAATCTCTAAATTGACGATGACTATGTTGTCGGATCTAGGGTACCAACTTTAGTTTTTGGAAGGTTCAACCTTCACGAGGAACGCATATGATCTGCAAGACAAGTTGACAACATTTTTTCCTATTTATATATACTTCATACAATGGGAGGTCTTTTGGGTAATTTCACATGAAAATGGATGAACCTGCAAAACGTGCACTATTTGTTTATACATGTAATGAATTTCTTTTAATAAATCTTTCAAATTGCCTGAAGAAATTGAAAAAACTAACATTTTTCAGAGGCATTCGCACCTGAACTTTAATATGTTAATTCGAAGGCTTTATGATACAGCCATGGTCCCATCATTTAATCTGAATTGATTTGGTCTTGAGTTAGAGTTCACTTTTGATTGTTGCGTCTTCATTTATTAATGGAGGTTCACATCATAAAACTGATACTAGATTCCTTAAAATGTATATTCTGTTGTGTTGTGACATTGTTTATCTCGAGTAGGCAACTTCTAGAATGAATTCCATGTCTACGCTTGTTTTAGTTGTTCAACTTAAACTAATATGTTATTTTAACGTTGAACGAGTGTGAGAATTTGAGAATTATACAACACTAGCTATAACCCAATTCATCAATTTTCTGAATCATGCAAGTTGTTTGCAACCACTGAATGATGTCATCACAATATAATAAGATGACCTATGGATATCTCTATCACAATTAATAATTTAAATTACAAGTCCTTGACTTTCACTATTTTAATTTGAAGAAAGTTTGGTAACTTTATTCTTGTTTCACTTTGCGTCATGATAAACAATTGAACTTGACCGAATTATTAATATTTAGGTGGTTAAGTATTTATTAGAAACCATTATTGAGCTATCATTTCAATTGATTCAATTCACATTCATAGATAAAATATATGTTCAACTATAAATTTGGCCTTCCTTTTTTGTAATTAAAACAAAAAGAATTGATCGGCCTCTTTTTGAAAACAAATTATTTAGTATCTTTAATATTATTTAAAAAAGAGCAATTTTAGTACCTTTATTTTATTCATTTCATTTTATTCATTTGCATGCAACAATACGTAGTTATTTATAAACTGCAAAACGTAACTCCAAGTTTTATATTTAGTTTAGAAATTATAATGTGACAAAGACTTTGTCTTACGAGGAACAACCAAGAAATAGTAAAATGGCTACAATCAAACAAAAAAAAAAAATAGGCACACAATAACCACTTGATTTATACATAATTTTCCTCACCAATGCTCTTCCTTATGTATGACAATACCCATTAAGCATGTTTGAATAAAGCCATCCAGTGCATGAAATAAGATTGAGTCTCTCCTCCTTCTCCTTCCCTCATGGTGCCATGGAAGTCCAATCCTTATAGATTTGGGAAACTACGCACCACCTATAGCAGCATGCATGCATCAATTACCTGTCGAAGAAAAGAAAAGATTCCTTTCCTTTCGCTTTCTTCAACTTTCCATGATTAAATTAACCAAAGCATGGGAAAAATAAAGAAACGAAAAAAAAAAAAAAAGAAAGGGGAATTGTTGGGTGATGAAGATTACTGTGGTGGAGTAGCCTTAGTAGGGTAACTATTTTGTGAAGATACAAGCTTAAAGGGATCTCCAATAAAACGCTTTTAAAGATATCAAGCATTTGAAATGTATCTGTTTACATATGTTGCAGAAAATGGACCACATAGAGTTGGGTTGTAGAAAATAAAACTGAAAATATTATTAAATGGAATAATACTTAAAAATTTCGTGACAACACTCCTAAAAAATTAGGGAAATACCACATCTAAGTATATAAAAATTTCATTATGAAGAAAAATTATGTTTTACAATTTTTTTATATTTATAAAGATTTAGGAACAATTTACTCTCACTGACATGTTTGTTGTAGGTATCTTGAGAAAAGTAGTACATCTGGGGCAATCCAAAGAACAAGAACTCAGAAAAATGGATTCTAAAGACTTGTAGGAATAAATGCGATGAGCGAAAATGAGCAATCCAACCCATGGATCCAAGGCTACTGCAGAAACTTGAGTTTATGGGAATATCTGAAATATTTTCAAATGGATTAATCTGGCCATTGCACTCAATATAGATAATATTATCAGAGAATCAGATTCCCTAAACTGTTAATGAAATGAATATTTTTAATCTCCAAAGTTTTCACCCATTTAGCACCTTAATTGATGTTTTATGGAGCCAATGAAGTTGTCTGGGCAGTGAACTGTCCAACACGTGTGCAGGGAAGTAAACCAGTTGGCTGACATTTTGGTAAAAAGATGTCACTCTGAGATCAGAGGACTTGATTATCTTTTGTAATGTTATATGTACTCTTCTGCTAATCTTAATGAATTCCCTGTTACCCAAAAAGTGAAAAATTCAAAAAGCTCATTTTTGTATATTTTTCAAGTCCTGGCCCATTCCCAATTATTTTGAATTATCTTTACACAATACTTTTTATTGTTAACTAGAGTTTTGAACCTCTGTTATCTATGAGATAAATTTGAGGCGACATAAATCATCTAAACTTAAGTATTATTTATAATCTTAAAAAATGAAAATAAAATTTAATATTTTAATAAATACAAGACATGATTTAGTACATAATATAAGATAAAATAATATATATATATATATATATATATATATATATATATATATATAAATAGGGTTTACTTTACTTTTTTTTCTCTAATAATGAATTTAAAATGAAATAAAAAACTATAATAATAATTAGTGCATATTAGTCAAAACATGTGTCATTCAATAAACTCAACAAAAGTGACACTTGCCAAAGTGAGTACACATGCTCACTTTAGAAAAGATATGTACTATTTGTAAATCCATAAATGTATACCCTCTTCTCTTCTTTTTTTTTTTTTGCATTTTTTTATTTTTTTTACAATTCTATCCCTACAAATACATTTAAAATAAGGTGTACATTAAGGTGTAAAAGAATCGTGTGTACAATTGGCATTTCCCTTAGAAAAACTTCACTTTGTTTTCTTATATTGATGAACATGAATATTGATATTGAAATTTGATATTAATGAATATTGATTGATGATTGATATTGAATATTGATTAATGATTATATTGATATATTGAATATTGAATATTGATGAATCCAACAAAAGTGACACGTCAAAGTGAGTAGAAATGCTCACTTTAGAAAAACTTCATTTTGTTTTCTTACATTGATGATGATGATGATTGAATGAATATTGATTATATTGATATAATGATAATTAGGGCATATTAATAAAAATATGTATCAATCAATGAATTAAACAAAAGTGACTCTTATCCAAGTGAGTACACATGCTAACTTTAGAAAAATATAGATTTGTTTTCTTATATAGAATATAGAATATAGATAGATAGTTAGATATAGATATAGATGTTCTATTCACATTATATGGTATTGTGAAAAAGAAATGACAAAATAATAAACAAATAAAATAAAACATGTTAGGAATGAAAATGGAGGCATAGAGATGATCCCAACACCGTCTAACTTCTAGGCATATTACATTAAGTGAGTGGTATTGTAAAGAAAAATGAAAACAAAAAAGAAATAAACATATTAAAACACCAATCGTCCATCTTCTGAAACTTAGATAACTTCCAATAATCCTGTTTTAGAGGAACTTGATCATGGCGGCAAAATTACCTTTTCAGCCTTCATCTCATTAGATAATACTTCTTCACTTGCAGATGTCAACAATATCTTACACCCTTGGTGATCTACACCAAATGGTACCGTTCCAGAGATCTCATAGTATTATAAGAATTCTCTGCTCCTTTATCCTATCACATAAGAGCCTTGCTCTTTCAGCAACACACTCTTTATCAAATCTTAGATTCAATTTGCTCGCAATTTCTTCTTGAATACTTTCCAAGACAGGCTTCTTTGTTACTGCTGCCTTAACAGTCACATTAAACAGATTGTCTCTGTGAATTCTACTTTATTTCTCCAGTCGATTGATAATTCGAAGATCATTATTTGATAAAAAAATTCCGATCATATCAATATTTCCATCTGCAAGTGCTTCCATGATGCCATTCAAGATCGGCATGGTTGGGTCGTGTGCCTTAGGATCATTAGAATTTTTGCCCATCCCAAAGTTTTCAGCAACAACTCTGTGTACTCTGGGGGCTTCAAGTCCTCTATCTGCTTCAACAAGCTTAGACTATCCCCAAGATCAAGGCTGGCGTCGTCGAGTTTCTCATGTAGGATCTTAAGGGTTTATATGTTGCTTTGGTTGCCGAATACAAAGAGCCCGTTTGGTTGGCATGAAAGGAAAGGAATAATGCAATGGAAAGAGATAATAGGCCCGATTGGTTACTGTTGATTGTTGAAAAGATAGTTCCAAATAGTGTCTATATTCAAGTGTTAACCAGATAAGGTCTTTCCTCCCATTTTGGGGTTGAAAGCCTCAATCATGCGGGAATGGGCCTTTTAGGACGAGACTGCCCCTCTACACCAGAGAGCTAAAATGTCTAGCAGTGGTGGCGCCGGTGCCCGCAAGTATGCAACGGCAACCACATGGAACAGCCGGTGCTGTGACTGTGGTGGTGATTCGGAGATCTTATCAACGGTGCGTGCGATTGCGGCAGAGGCTCGGAACTAAGCTAATCTTCTACAAAATCATCTCTCTTTGGGCCTTCACTGCCTGAATCGAGTTTCCATGGCGCCCTAGATCTCCAACTGCCCGATATTCAATGGGTTTCTACTCAAGCTTCTTTGGCATCCTTGATTTTGCCTGTATGGGTATCTGTCATAGTCAAGAGCTTTTGGTAGGTTTTTACCAAAGCTTTTGCCTTTTGATGATTCCATGGAGAGAGAAGCTCCTTAGGTTGGTAGTAGTGGGTCTGCTATGGTGGTGTTCGGCCATTAACAGGAACAAGTAGAGCTTTTAGTTTCCGGAAATTTTTGGTTTTTAATAATGGGAAGTTATTTAAGGGGTAATATGGGATTCTAAATATGCTTTGATTCCATTCTTTACTCATTTTCTTAACCAACCAAACAAAGGAAAAAAAAAAAAGAAAATTTTTTTACACTACTTTCCTTTCTTACTTCCTTTCCTCTTTTCATTCTCATAAAATTTATTCAACCCAACCAAACATAACCAAAATTTATCTGAGGGAAAGAATCTCACAAAGATGGGAAAGAAAGATATGGATTAGGTATTTAACCTAATAGCCTCAAACAATCATTCATCCTATTATGCATATATTTATAACTTTATACTTTTTTCTTATTTTTTTATATTTCTATTTGTCTGTTTATAATTTTATTCTCTTAAATATATTAAAAATAAATAATATACAGTAAAGTGTAAAGATTTAAGTATAAAATTGGCATTTACCTTATTATTAATAGAGATGTCTCTAGTTCTCAGTCGTCAAAAGAATGGTTAATTCTCCCAATCTATTATATCATATGACATGGGGATTTACTGAAGCCATTACCCCGTAACACGTGAACAAGGAGTGCATTAAGAAAAGTTGAGAAGTGCACTCCCCTTTAAAGGGTTTCGCAGCTTATCATTCATGCAACCAACACCGACCTCGTGGATTTTTTCCACCTGTCTCTTGTCCAGCCATCACCTTATTATCCATCAGACGATCTCCCTATATGTTTAAATTATTAGTTATTGAGTAAATACAAAACTGGTACTTATTTTATCTTGAATGACAATTATTTATACGTTATTATCAAATTATGATTTAGTTAGTAAATAAATTAAACTTAATAATTAATAAATTTTATAATATTAAAAAAAGTCATAGTTGTTATCGATTTTAAATAAAATTAATCTTATTTTTCATATAAAATAGAGATACTTACAAGTTAAAAAAAAAAAAACAATTGCTTACACACTTAAATTTTGCAAATTTATTTTCACGGTAAAGTAGAATTAGTTGCTAAAATATATGAAAAAAATTTAAAAATATTGTTATTCTTAAAACCTTGATTAGCCCATACCGGCACTAGGAATTGTTATGTGGAGTATTGAATCTACCAAACAAAAGACATTTGAAATGGCCGATACAAGAGAGAGAAAGGAATTCTGACATGCCGTAGTTAAATACATGATAGAATGTTCTGCCTTGTTTGGATTTATCTTAAAGGAAGCCCAACGCGGCGGCCGTTGATTATTTATGTAGAATGGTGCAAGCATTGACCAATTATTGAATGAGAAATTATGTATCATGTATGATGTTTCTTAAGTTAAAACATTTTACTTGGACTAACATAAAATAGCTCTTTTCATGTTAGTTCATTTTTTTTCCTTATAAATTTATGAAATATAAAATTGGTTCTCTTCGAAAAGTAGAACAATCGTGTATCACATAAGGAATTTTGTATTAGGTTTCTTCTCCTAGGAATCAGCAAGCCGACTTGACAACCATAACAGGTTCCAAACATTCCCTTGTTCCATCCACTCACGTATAATTCATCCATTCCATTGTCTCTTTTCCCCTTCAAATAAAATAGACATTATACCTAAATCCTAGAGACTTTAAGAAAATAGTAACATTAAAATGGTAAGAAATGTTTTGACACTCTTGTCATCTTGTTTAGTTTAAACCAAATTAATTAATTCTTAATATATGACATTAGATATTAAATAATTTATACACACCTAAAAAAAAATAAAAGAGAAAACACCTTCTATGGATATTTCCTTGAAATCATGGGAAGAAATTCTTTTGAGTATGCATTTGGAATAATACCTCGTTACTTTGAGATGTCACTATCACTTTGCATCCTCTATGATCCTCACCAAATGAAATTCCAATTTTGGCCAAGTCAAGCTGAGTATCTACACCGCATAAAATTAAAAGAACTTTTTCTTCCTTCTTTATCCGTTCCCAGAGTTGTCTTCCTCTTGCTGCTACAATCTTCTGATTACCATTAAAGTTTAAACAACATGCTGTCTTTTTTTCTTGAAAACTGATACCTAAAACATTTGCTATTTCCTGTTGAATTCTTTCCAAGCTTGGCTTCTCCTTCACTGTTACTTTCACAACTACATCAAACAAATTGTCCCTCTTTGCTCTCGTTGAGATTTCCTCCAATAGAATTGTCATACTATGACTCTTATCATGTCCACACACACCGATCAAAGTAATATTTGCATCTGTTAGTGTCTCCATGATAGCATTAAATATTGACATCTTTGGTTCCCCGGCAAGATGTGACCCTGTAGGTTTAATGGCAAATGATAATATTTGTTTTGCCACAATTTAAAAAGAAGCAGCACTAGGATCACTGATATAGTAAATTGTTGCTTCTCTTCTGCTAATTCCTTATTAGTTTACTTTTCAAGTCACGTTTCCCTGGATCTTAAGAATTGGAATTTGTTTGATAATTAGACATGATATTCCTCAGATTATACTTTTTATAAGAAAGAAGAATAATGAAAACAAGCATGATGCCAAATTTGAGAATGGATAATTTCAACTGCTTTACTTTTTCTGTTTTGATTTATGCTTCCCTAACTTGGTGTCCGAATCAAGAATCAAGATGAGACCCGGGACAAGGAAAAAATACAAAACAAAAAGCAAAAAGTTGAGTTGGCTATGATTGTACCTGAACCTGTGTTTTCCAAAACAGCGACATCTTTCCACTTGACATAAGAATTCTCCCCAATGGAGGGTTGGCCAGTCCATCTGTCATCAAGAACTGCTCGGATCTCTTCCGCCCGCCGCAGATACTCTTCAAATTTCTGGGTAATAGCTTCTTTGATCTGAGGGTTTTTCTCGTACTTCAAGTGGGTCTTAAAGTACTCCAAAGCATTCGTATACAGGGGAAATGCTTTTGCATAATTCCCTGCAGTGTCTTCCTGGATGGCCTGCTTCACATACTCTATTGCTTGCTCCTTGAAATTACTGTACATTTTCTTGTAACTCCGACCAAGATCATAGAAGAATCGGATTACAGAATCAAAGAAAAAAAAGAGTGGATGATTAAGAAGCGAAAACCAAGAGCAGCAATAGAATCAAGTATAGGAAATTGCCTTCTGAAAGGAAGTTTCACAAGCAGCTTCATGGTCAAGAAACCTGTATTTATATGCTTCATTACAGTACTTGTGCTCTTGACTCAATCAATGTTGCAAAAGCCATGTCAATGCTTGGTATAAAAGAGTAAATGACAGGTTGGAAAGAGCTTGAAATTTTACATATATGATAATATTATATATATTTCTCGTTCCTTAACATGTCAACATGTCAACAAGAACTAAAAATATTATATGCGAAGCCAAGCTACCGTTGACTTGCTAGCATAAACAAACAATATTTCTTTAACAGCGTTGCAACTTAAAAAAATTGAACTGTATTTAGCCAAAAAGATGTAGGAATAATTTTATTTTTTTTTTGAAAATCACCTCACGTTTTAATCTTATATTCGGACTCGACTAATTTAGATTTTAATTTAATAATACTATACAAAAAACATATTAAAATTTTTCATTAAATTTTTAATATAACTGTATTTTTAAAAATAGTTTAAACTAATTAATTTACATGGTTGCAGGTTAACAATTGCTTTTTAAAAAGTATGAATTTCATTTAAAATAATTTTCCGTGAGGATGCTGAATTCTAACTACATCTAATATGCTCAACAACTTTTTTCTAAACAAAAAGTTGTAATCAATCATCTTACAAATACAATGGTTACATCTTTCGGAGAATTCCATTTCAAATTATTATAATAAGTAGCAATCATCTAAGGGAATATTTCCTGGTTATGTTAAGAATAGAAGTCAACGGCAGGCTTGGTTTTGTATATAGTAATTCTATAGTGACAAGTCATTGACTTTCACTATTTTGTTTTTAATTTAAAAATCAATAATTTCATATCTTTTTTCAATTCTTTTCATATGTGTTATACATGTGATATGTTCACATCCATCCTCTGAATTATGAAATAATAATTAATAAATCTAAAACACTTTAGGAATTATCCTATTACCATTAAATCAATACCTCATTCACCATCTATATTTCGCTTTACGAAATGATAAACTTGACCAAAATAATATTTTGGTGGTCATAGCTCCAGATTTATATTCATTTTAGAAGTTATAATGTGACAAAGATTTTGTCTTATTAGCAACAACCGAACAAAAAAGTCTTTTCTACCAACATAAACAAAAAAAGAATAAAGACATATTTAACTATCTTGTCGTGTATACGTAAGTCAAACAGAAGATGCAAATCATATTCTGGCAATGGTTGACAATGTACATTATCTTCTTTTTCTCTGGTCATATAAATTGGCAATAGTATATTAATTATTTTCTGGGTTCACAACAACGGCCTAGCTGTAAATAATTATTAGGTATAATTTCCCTCATTAATGCCCTATTTTTATGCATGTCATTATACACAGCATCTTTTAATCAAACGATCCATTACGTTAACAGAAATAAATAAATTGAGTCTCCTTCTCCTTCCCATGGAAGTCCAATCCTCCATTTTGGTAACAAATAATAACCTCGTTCCTTCTCTTCTTCCTACTGCTTTGGCTTACACAAACTTCTCCTCTATCATGGATGCTACGACTTATATAGAACCATTATCAATACCTGCCAAGGAGAAAAAATATTAACTGCATAATTACAGATTAGAGGGAATTAAATTGAGCAAGTATTAAAAAAACTTTAACACTCGTATTCCGAAATTAAACCTGGTCCCTTCTCAAATGCTCGAGCTCATATCTCCGTTCCATTTATGATAAAAAAAATAAAAACTGAGATCTGAAAATTCATTGAACTATTATCTGCTAACACTAACTGAGGATATTATGGGAATGCCACGAAAGCTACTTTCTCAGCCTTCATCTCAATGGATAATACCTCTTCACTAGCAGATGTCAACAATCTTGCACCCTGTGTGATCTACACCAACAGGTATCCCAACTTGTCTCAAATCCAGGCCCTTCCAGAGATCACAGAGTATTATAAGAATTCTCTGCTCTTCCTTTTTCCTATCACATGAGACGCTTGCTGTTTCAGCTATGCTCTCCTTATCAAAGCCCCTGCATAGATCACCAAGTATTGCAAGGAATTTGCGCTCCTTGGAGATTCTATTACACCGGCAACTAGCTCTCTTATCCATAGACTTCTCACATAATTTCAAACCCAATACTTGTACAATTTCCTCTTGAATCCTTTTGACATTTGGCTTCTTTGTTACAGATATCACAATCGCGTCAAACAGGTTGTCTCTTGGAACTCTCCTTGAGACTCATTTGATTAAATCAGCTTTAGTATCTTCAGTTGAACTGCAAATGCCGATTATGTTAGTATTGGGATCACCTAGTTCCCCCATGACACAATCTAGAATTTCCTTTCTCCATTCTAATGGACAAAAAGCATCACAATTGAGACATTTTGAGAAGATCATGGTATGTTCTTCCGCCATTCTAACACAAGGCTTACTGAATTGATGAATTTCTGTTTCTTTTCTGCTAATTTCTTATTAGTTTACATTTGAATTTACAATCTAACTTGTAAGGTATTTAGAGATAGTGTAACCCTCAATTTATTATTATTTTGTTCTTAAAATGTGAAAGAAAACATGAATACTCTTCTTGTATTAATTTTTGGAATCCAAACTTGAATAAATTGAACAACTTAGCAGCAAGAAGATATGAAAAGCGTGCAGAAAAGAATTGGAAAAAATTAATAGTGAAAAATGGATGCTTTTAAATTACCTATGATAATGTCTGTTGTTGTCCATGGGAACCAAACAGACAAATTAATGCAAGGATGTCCTTAGGTTTTATGTGTACGTATGATCAACCAGTGCCTTCCTAAGGAAATTTCCATGCAGCTCCGTGTAGTGCAAACCTGTATTACACTTTCTTAGCCCTGACTTAATCAACTATGCAAATGCAATGGCAATGCTTCACATAAATCAAAGCAGGGACTTTGGGCAACAAATTGTGTTATGCTACTTTGATTTCCTCGGAGACCACATAACTTTTTTACTTGTGCCTACAAGGTTTTGTCTATTAGCTGTTGTTACTATTCTTTTAGACATTGTAAAAAATTGTCATTATTATTTTTAAAAAATTTTATTTAAAATAAGTTGCACACTCATTTTTTATGCATTTTTTTTTCTACATATCTTTTACTTTTTATCTTACTTTGTTGATAGTTTTAGGTAAGTATACCCAAATAATTCTGCAAGTAGTATTTCCCAAACAAGAAATGCTCTTGGCATTTTTTTATCTTCTCTATCTTACACAACTAGCAGTACTTCCTTATATGGATCTAGCTTTCTTGCTGGGCATCTAATGTATAGTAAATGAATAGCCCAAATAAATGACAATCTACAAAGACTCAATTATTATACCAATCATATGTCGAAACAAAAGATGAATGGCTGAGATATGCTCAGCAATAACCCAGTCCAGTAAAGAAGAAGCCAGTTCTGCAAAAATAGGAATTTATATAGCACCCCTTTTTCCTTTCTTTTTTTTTTTTTTTTTTTGCCCCTTTACATTGGTCATCTCTGTCCCCAAAAAACGAACTGCATTTATCCACCTTAACTTATCTCCTCTTTTATTACTTTTCTTTGAATAAACATTTTTGTCAAAGTTAGACTAACATCATCTAGTTGTGTGATTTTTCTCAAATCAATTATTTTTTATTTGAATTATATTTTTTCACTTGCTTTGGAATTATTTTCAAGGATTGATTTAGTTATGATGCAAAAATAATTAAAGAAAGGAAACCACATTGAAGAGACAAAAGAAAATTCAATTTAATAATTTTTCTTGCATTACTTGTTCCCAAGGAGATTTAATTATTAAACTATCACTATTGAATACATAAAATATACTAATCAATAAAATTAAAAATAAAACAACAGATAAAAATTAAAAAGAAGAGTTCATATGCCGAGCAACTCACTCCCCCAGTTGTACATGGTGATTTTTTGACGTAGCTCCTACTCTTCCTTATTTTCTTTAATTAATCTCTCCAAGATAATAAATGCAAATATATTGTGTGGCTTTTATTTTTATTTTAAATATTTTTTATGATTTAAGCTTGACAGATTAGATTATTAGGTGTTAAATGTAGTTCCAACAATAAGTTCATAACTAAGAGAAGATTGGTTACATCACTTTTCTGATATTGCACGTGTCCCCTCAAATAATTATTGGCACTGGCATTATAATACTAACAAAGCGAAGCTGTGTGCAGGATGGCATTATTATATGTCTATTTTGATCCTACCAGTACTTCTAGAGAGACGAAGACACACCTTTTCTTTCTTATCAAAATAAACTTAAAATGTTTTTATATGTTTTTTACGTACGACCATCACAAAATATAAGGGGAAAAGCTAGCTGCATATTTTTTATGCACATATATTAATTTTATTTTAGTTAGATTAAAGAGGTTAAAATTTAAATAGATAAATAAAAAATATGTAAACAGTGAGAATGTATAAACAGCCATTCACATAACACTTCTCAACTGGAACTGTAAGTAGTGGAGTAATTGCCTTTTGAAGCCCTATTTATGCTCCTTCGATAATTTTTATGACCGTGAAGGTTGACGAGGTCTCCCAACTTTACTAGCACTACGTTGTCTAGTTATTCAACCTTTAGCAACTGAGATGTTCCTGATCGGCAATGCCGTCCTTAGCCGTCTACATCTACAAACGTAGTTATAGCAATACTCGCACTCATCTTTGAAGCTCTCCCTATAAATAGTCATACTCTCCAACCCAAATTCACAAACACAAACAGAAGGAGCTAGCTAGATATCCATAGTAAAAGAAAGCATATCAATCATGGCTCTTTCACGTGTCCTCATCATTCTTGCGCTCTCAACAACTATCTTCTCAACCATTGCTATGGCGACAGATTTCACAGTTGGAGATGAAAGGGGATGGACTATTTGGTTTGATTACCAAGCCTGGGCAGCTGACAAGGTCTTCCATGTTGGAGATAGACTTAGTGAGATCATCCATACCTTGCTTTTGTCATATTTGCATTTCTTTCTTTAACCTAAAGATAACTATATTTTATATTACAATATTTTATTGATCTAAAGATAAATTTACATTTAGTTCTCTCAAATCTTGACTTTTTAATCTCGATTCTCTTTTTACTCAAATTTTGACTCTATTCCCAATATATATAGATTGCATGTTTCAATTACATATTCACGTTGGCATGTAAGATACTCTTATATACATTCAATACAAGAATTCTAGGATTTTAGATAATTATGCATCGACTATATATCCAAAAATACCAATATATATCTAAATCATATATAAGTAATTGAATTAGTATTTAATTGCTTTAAGATGTTCAATCATGTTTATTACATAAGGAACCTAATTGTGCTTTATGACTGAAACTAATTAACCTTTCATTTCCTTGTTAACCAATTTTGAAGTATTCAAGTATCCTGTGGAAGGCACAATGTCTTCAAAGTGGACGGCATAGGCTTCAAAAGCTGTGCAGCTCCTGCAGCAACTCAAGCATTGGCTAGTGGAGAGGACACAATTGAATTGGCAACCCCAGGCAGAAAGTGGTATATATGTGGTGTGGCCAACCACTGCCAGAATGGGCAAAAGCTTGTCATCGATGTGCAATCTCAAACACTGGCACCATCTCCATCTCCATCTCCATCTCCATCTTCTTCTTATGGCTCAGGAAAAATAACTCTGGTTCCAATTCACCAACCATCTCAGTCACCTGCACCTTCACCTTTGCCTTGGTCCGACCGCAGTCCATGGGTGCCCCGGAAGCTCTTCAGACTATTTTATTGATCTTCAATATTCTGGCTTTTTGGGGCATAATAACTAGCTAGATATAATTTATGAATAATGTGTCTTGAGATTGGGAATCATTTTCTTTTTCATTGTTTGTAGGAAGGGGTGCAAAATTCTCTATCTTTTAACTTGGAAGTTTCCATTTATTTGTTTCTCTTATCCGCCAATCATGTATTTGTTTTATAGAAAGAGCAAGGCTATTTATTAATAAAATAATTTGAGAAAAGTTTTGCCAAGATCCAAATGTGATTGTGATATGAAACAAAGCGTTGAAAACCAGTTATCTAAAATACAACAACACAACCAATCTTCCAGTGACATATGAAGAACTTTCAAGTGCAAGATTTATAATGGATAAGAACCAAAACTCAAAATTTGCTATATATTGGTTGTAAAGTTCTTAGAAACTGAAGTGACTCAGCATTAATCAAAATTAAACAATAGCTAAGGTGAATATATTGTACCATAAAAAATTATACTTTTTTCTAAGCCTGTTTATATGTATTGTGTAACTTAGGTCGTTTATATCAGTTTTCAATTGTTTCAGCTCACACACATTTAAGTCACTATGATTTATTAGAGCTTCTCAATAAATCGAATATATATATACATATATATATATATTGGTTATATATATATATATATATATATATATATATATATATATATATATATATATATTGGTTACTTTGAAATAAAGAAAATAAATACCCATAAAAAACAATTCTTCAATCTTACTAGTAGATATATAAACTTAGTCCCTTGGCACATATTAGCTCTCTTACTCTTTCACAAACTATATAGCTACGAAATAGAGTATAGTCTTTTTCCTCCTCTCTTTCTTAAAGCTCAAACCTAATGCATCAGCGATTTCTTCTTGAAACCCTTTTATGTTCGGCTTCTTACTTGCATTAACCACCACAATCGCATCGAATGTATACTCACAAAGCTTAAAAGAATTGAAGAAAACAAATCGAAAATTTTGATGCTAATAATGAAAAGAAAACACAATCTAGGAGCTATTGTTATAAGCATAAAGTTTGTATATCACAATACTAATTAGAAGCAATTATTTAATTATAATACAATTTAGAATTAAATATCAGACTTGGAACAAATATAAGTGATATATTAGCAAGACTATACTATTTCATGCTTTATTGACACGGTAATCTTTATGAAATTGGTAATGGTTTCTTCCAAGAATATATGTACGTACATAATTGAAATTCTAAATTAAACGGAAAATTAAATTTCAATTAACGATGGATACATCCCTTTCAAATACTCTCTCAGCAAAATTGCAAAAAAAAAAATATTAGTAGTTTTTGTAGTTTATATATTTTCTTTCTTGTAGCTAAGATTCTGAAAGTTGAGCCGGTCTCCCAACTTTGTTTTCATTATGTTAGTCTTGCCGTTCAACCATTAATTATAATTGAGTTATCCCTATTAGGCTAAGCCGTCCTCAACCGTCTGCATCACAAATGTAGCTAAGGCAACACACACACAGCTCATGAAGCTCTATAAATCTCACCAATCGCAATACCAAAATACTCAACAACAAAAGGAGGAGCTAGATAGCAGAGTCACAGATTGATAGATAGGTAGCTAGAATAGTTGATTTATTAAACATGGCTCTTTCTCGTGTTCTCATTGTTCTTGCACTCACTGCAACTATCTTCTCAACTATTGCAACGGCAAAAGATTTCATAGTTGGAGATGAAAAGGGATGGACAATTGGGTTTGATTACCAAGCTTGGGCAGCTGACAAGGTCTTCCACGTTGGAGACAAACTTGGTAAGCTCATCCACAATTAATATATTTTGGTCATATCTATTTATTTCCTTAATTCTTGGATAAATATACTGAATTACAGAGTTAAAAAAAAATTGGAATGTGTTTAGTGTAGTGACATTCTTATTGGCATCTAAGATACTCACGTATTCTCATGCCTGCATGATCTATATAGGATACTAAGAAGAATATATAGGTTATTTGGACTCTCATGTACGTTATGTCTTATGCTAACATTTATTTTGTCATTGATGATTGAAATATTTATGCATCGTGTAATGATTCCCTAACTTCCTAACAAAAAAGTCACTAACTTCAGGTAAATTTGAGTCATTAGTTTCAAAATTAATAGTCAAGACTTCACTATACTTACTTTTTAATGTTCTAAATTTAATAAATTTGAGTCATTTATTTTAAATTTAGGTAAATCTGAATCATTAGTGTTTTAAGTTTGAAACCAATGGCCCAATTTCTCCTAAAATGAGTGACTTTTCTCACAACAAATTTAGGGAACCCAATTCCATCTTACCACCAAACTTAATTGTCCTTAATTTATGACAGAAATTAATCAAGCATCCATTTATTGATGATCAATTTTGCAGTATTCAAGTATCCTATTGGAAAGCACAATGTCTTCAAAGTGGATGGCATTGGCTTCAAAAACTGTGCAGCTCCTGCAGCAACTCAAGCAATGACCAGTGGAGAGGACACAATCGAATTGGCAACTCCTGGCAGAAAATGGTATATATGCGGTGTTGCCAACCACTGCCAAACTGGGCAAAAGCTTGTCATCGATGTGCTATCTCAAACACTGGCTCCATCTTTACCACCATCTCACTCACCTGCTCCTGCACCTTTGCCTTGGTCTCATTTCAGTAAATGGGTGCCCAGGAAGCTGTTTAGAGGATTTCATTAAACTTTTACTTTGTGGCTTTTTGTGGCACTATCACTTGCTATTTATGTGTCTTGAGATTGAGATATACGTGTGCTGTTTCATTGTTTCTAGAAAGGGGTACCTTCTCTAGCTACTATAATTTAATCCTTATTTTAATGTTCAAATTCAACTATCAACCCAATAAAGTTATTATTAAGCAAATAGAAAGTTTTTATTTGGGGTCGAAAACTTCAATTCCCCTCGGTTTTGGTATGATTCAACATGTATCGTGGAATTCATCATTCTCTAGATAAACATAAAGCGTTGGAAGTAAAACTTTTATTTTACTTTCGTGTTTTTTATTCTTTGTTCCACCAATCACAAATGATAAGATATAAAATAAATTTTATAATTTTTTACTAACCATATAATAAAATGGGAAATGAGCTAAAAACATAAAATGAGACAAAAATATATCAACCCTAAATCCATGTGTCCATCCCATTCTTGAATTAAGGACACTAACCTATATTGTGACTTTCAACATCTCCAATTGAGATGGCAATTAATGTCCAATACCTTAAGCTATCCCATTCAATTTATTTTTGTTTTGTTGAAAGTATAAAATGGACAATGCTGCAAAATGTTATTGGATTCTCTACAGAGTCTTTTAACTATTGTCTCTCCTAAGATATTTCTCTAAGCGCGGATTGTTATCATCAAGATTGAATGCTTACGACCTTTCTAAAAGCAAATATGATCATCATTTAGTTTCATTCTCCGTATATCCATTCACCAAGCCTTTCTCTTTGCATAATGCACAAATGTATTCCAGAATAATTAGTTCTTTGTATAATGCACAAATGTAGCAATATACGAAACATGCTGAACTTAGATAATATTTTGCTTTGATTCTATATTGAATTTAGATTCAGTACACAATTTGGGGACAATGCTCATGTTGGATAGCTCAATTTTTCAAGATCTTGCAATGGTATAAAAAGCCGAAAAAATTATCTTATTTCAAACTCAAAAATTATGGCAAAACTTAACAAGAACTTACGTAATATTTACAAATCACCTATCAAGAGAAAAGTGTTGAAGTTGAAAGCAAACTTATGCCTTGTATTAATTGGCATTATAATATAGACAATGTGAATTATCTGATATGTCAAAAAACTATCACTATCACATGGAGTGTTGCTGCATCATGGAGGCACATTCTCTTTGTCCTCATAGTTCTGATCTCAGCGTTGACGAGGTTTCCAACCTTTGTTATTTAACCTTTTAGTTGTTCCTAGTCGGCCAAGCCGTCCTTAGCCGTCTGCATGACAAATGTTAACACTAACTATATAACTGAGAGATATATTACCTATGATAATTATTTTTTCTTTTTGTAATTACCTATGATAATTTTCAACCATGTCCTTTTGAGAATATTACACAATTATGGATTATTAGGCTTATTTTCTTATAAGTATAAAATTCAGTACATTTCCATATTAATTACAAGCAAATATCTGGTTATGACATCATTACAAGTAGAAGTAGGAATAAATATAATTGAGATATTACAGAAGATAATTACTGTTTCTAAATTCATGGACATCTAATCTAGGTTACATCAATAAGCAGGCTTTGTATATCCTGAGAATCGAGATTCACATTATTGTTTGAACATTAAATTTTTCTTTGGGACAATTTTCTTCCTTAGCTTCTTAGCAATTCAATTTTTTTTAATGTGCAAAAGTTTAGAATAAAAAAAAAAAACTATTTTAATGCTATAAGAACATGTCATAAGCCTTATCAAAAATTTATCGTAATATTTATAAATTACCAACCAATAAAATACTACTGATAAAATCAAACGTAAGCCTTCTAAGCAAAATACTTTCATTCTTACAAGCTAAACTGACCACTAAGCAAGTTCGGCACTTGTATCTTTGTTTTTTTGTGTGCCCTTGCCATTTCTATAACTGGTTCCTTATATTTTCGTTTTGCACATGATGTGTACCCTAAACATAACTATTTGCATTGACATTATAATAATTATATGAATTATTGCATCTTGGTGTCATGTACTCTTTGTCTTCATATACGTTTTGTTCTCAACTTCTGTTTGCACCATTTCCTCTAGAAATTGACTTCTTTCCTATTGATCATTTCAAGCAAGCTATCTAGGAAGTGCATTTCAAAGATTTATCGTAATATTTATAAATTACCATCTAATAAAATGCTACCAATAAAATTAAACTTAAGCCTTCTAAATAAAGTCCTTTCATTCTTACCAGCTAAACTGACCACAATATATAGATATAGTAATTTGGAGATTATTAGCGCAGACAAGATCACCAAGAACACAACTGGAGCAAGAGTAATATATTGGGATTTCATACATCATTTTGATTCTTCCAACCAAGAAAAAGAAAATCAGGTACACGAGATTTTTCGTTTCCTTTGTTTTCCCTGTGTTTTCTTATTCCCATTAGTTAATTTTTCATCTATTTCAATTTCCAAATGGACAAACATGAACCACAGTAATTTGGTGATTGATGATGAGGCCATTCTGGACAGGGTAAAGTCTCCCATAACAAATGATTGTTGCATTTATAGGGTACCAGATGATGTCCGTGAAGTAAATCCAGATGCTTATACCCCGAAGATCATTTCAATTCGTCCACTCCATCACTTTGATCAACAACTGCAAAACATGAAGATGACAAATATGTATATTTCAAGTGGTCTGTTTCTTGAGCCAAGAATAAATTGGAATATTTAATTAGTGCAGTAAAAGACGAAGAACCAAGACTTCGACGTTGTTACTCTGAGAATTTAGAAATGAACCCATAGGAGCTTGTCAAGGTAATATTAGAGGATGCTTGTTTTATTGTTGCGGTCTTTTACAGAATCATTACAATGAATGGACAACAGATGATGCAAAAATGTTTACTGAAGTGGGGAACATAGATATAGATTTGTTGCTACTTGAGAACTAGGTTCCCTTCTTCATCCTAGAAAAACTATACAATCTAGTACTTGCCTCTCAAGATCGTAACCTGCCCTCATTTCTTCAGCTCTCAATTCATTACTTTAAACAATACAACACACAGAATTTAGAGCTGAATTTTACCATATGCCACTTCACAGATCTAGTTCGATCCTTTCACTTACAACATCCCTGGCCGGAGAGAAAAAATTACAATTATAAAGATATTCCTACTGCAAGTGCATTCAAAGAAGCAAGGGGAAATTTTAAGATAAATGAAAGTGATTGCATACTAGACTTGCAATTTTCCAAAGGATGTGTCAAAATCCCACATATTAAAGTGACAGACAACACAGAAATTTTGTTTCAAAATATGCTGGAGCAATGTCACTACCGTAGGGATCGCTACATAGCCAATTATGTTTGTCTCATGGATTTTCTTATCAACACTGAAAAGGATGTAGATGTACTGGTTGAAAATGGGATATTTTTTAATTGGTTGGGAGATAATGATGTTGTAGTTAAATTATTTAATAGTTTTGATAAAGAAATATCTTTTGATTCCAAATCTGGATACACTGATCTTTTTGACGAGATAAATGTTTTCTACGATGATAGCTGGCGCCAAAAGTAGGCAACTTTGAAACGTGATTATTGCTCCACTCCTTGGTGTACTCTTGCTACTTGTGCTGCAATAGCTATCATTTTTCTCACATTTGTTCAAACAATTTGTTTTATTTTGCAAGTAATGTGAATCTTTAGTTTGTATTTAAGATATGTGAATCTCCCTGCTGTGATGTAGTAAAATAAAAATAAGGAGACATCCCCTATTGGTGGTGAATTAGTGGTGTTGAAAATTTATGTTGCAGTCTATATGCGAGTTATTTGTAAAATAATATTCTAACTTTACCTCTATTTAAAATTAAAATTTATGCTAATCAAAATTTTAAAATTAAAAAAAAGGTTAAAAATGATAAAGGGCGAATATAAACAAAATTAATAAATCTTTTTAAAATTTTATAGAGTCTAATATTAAGTATTATTAAAATTCTCAAAGAAAAATGTTTTATAAATAAGCATTTAGTTTTTTATTGGCTTATACTTCTATTGGGTGCATTTAATAATTTATTTAAAATACTTATAAATAATATTTGAATTTACGTCATTTTCAGTCGAAGAAAAGAAAAAAAATAACAAAAAATAAAATCCTATGAATGGCTATGTTGTGGGGGCTTTTTGTTTATTATTCGCAAAATCAAAAAAAAAAAAAAGGGACTCTACATATCCACGAAGGTATACATAGGATTCCATATCAAGTAGCTCTTTTTTCTTTTCCTTTGATTGATTCAAATTGATTCCCTTCGTAAAAGGCTTAGAGGTATATCGATCCACTCATATAGATTAAATTATTTTAATTTTATTGACACATACTTTTCACGTAATTTATTATAGTGTTTTTACGAAGTGTTGGAGGGTCACTAAAAGTTTTATATTATTGCCTTACCAAACCAACACTATAGATTTCTAGATTATTGCCGTTTATTACAATTTCTCGAATACTTGCCTGGTATGGCAATTTTTATAAGACATCTTTGATCAAAATACACATGTCAATAAAAAATAGTTAAAATTAATTATTTTATTTTTAAAAAATTACTAGTACAATATTCTAATTTTATCTTTATTTAATATTCTTTTGTTTCATATTATAAGATCCCTTATAAAAGTTTTAGTGTTTTTTAATATAAGATCTTTCATGAAATTTTTGAATTATTTATTATTTTTTCATATTTGTCCTTAATTAATATTATGTTTTTTTAATTTTTATATTTAAATAACGTGGAGAATTAATACCCCACTGCAATAGTCAATTAGAGTCTGACATTAAATAAGGATAAAATTAAAATATTATATTTTGTTTTTCAAAATTTAATAAATTAATTAATTTTAACTGCGTTCTTTTATAACGTGTGTTTTGATTAAAAGGAACTTGTAATATGAAATAGATGGAGTTTCATTAAACTTAATTGAATAAAAAAAAGTATATAAAATTAAAGTATTTATTAATGAAAATAATAAAAATAATATTTTATAGAAATTGCAAAATAATTTATAACAAGAAATATCAAAACTTATTAGATGGTACTTTTCCACTACAAATACTAAAATGAGGTACTATCATAAAATATACTCTCTCTAATATTAAATGTAGAGCAAATTTAATTAATTTATGCATCTTAAAAAAAATTATGTTTAGTTTTTATAAAAAAAATTATCATATATTTTTATTTTTATTTATTATAATAATTAAACAACTTATTTCAAGCTCCCAATAAAAAGAAAATCAGCTACACAAGCTTGTTGGCTTTCTTTGATTTCCTTTTGTTTATTTTCCTTTTTGTTGTCTTCTATTTAATGATAGGTGGTCCAAATGAGGGAAACTTTTTCTCACTAACTCAGACAGTCTCATCTATCTAGCAAGTTTGGGAAACGTGTTTGTAGTTGTTAAGATAATTTAGGATAAGAATCTCTATCTGTTATCATGTAATCAAAGAATAACATGAAAGCACCCTTGAATGCTGAATGGTATTTAAACTTCATGTTGCAATGCATGTCATGGACCATGATTGTAGATTCTCTTTTATTATTATTATTATTATTATTATTTATTTTTTTTATTTTTTATTATATTATTATTATTATTGTTATTGTTATTGTTATTATTATTATTATTTTCTATATATATTTATTTAAGTGATCTTTCAAAAATTATTAATTAATATATAAATAAAAATAATAAATTTATTGTCTCATTTAATAATTGACCTAAGTAAATAAAATAATTTATTATATAATTAACCTTAACTTATAATTTTTTTTTACCAACAACAAAGTGTGAGGTAAGAAATAGAATATTAAAGTGAGACAAAAAAACATTTCTCTCCAATGAATTGTTTTCCCTCCTTTCTCACACGCAAACACGCATACATAAGTTGGATTGGCAATAATTGTCAAAACTTAAACGCAAGTTTACTCATTTAAAAAAATAGAGAAATTATCAACCACTCTTGATAAGCTTTAGAAATTAAGCTGAGTTAAGAATGTTAATTAAATTTGGAATAAACAAATCCAAAAACCAATAAAAGAAGGCTAAAAGAAAATAAATTGTTGTTTTTAAGCTTCAAAATTGCAAATTTGATAATCATATAACTATCTTCATTAAATTTAAATAATAAAAGTGAAAAAAGAAAAAGGACACAAACACTTATTATTATTATATACAATATTAATCATCACTTGGAGAACTTCCAATAATTCAGTTCTTCGGAAACAAGATCATGGCAGGAAAACTACCTTTCAGCCTTCATCTCGATGAATAATACCTCTACCCTTGTAGATGTCAGCAATATCTTCCACAAGTCAAATGGTATTATAAGAATTCTGTGTTAGTTCTTTATTCTATCACATATATAAGAGCCTTCCTCTTTCAACTACATTGTCCCTGCTAAAGCTCTTGCATGCAGGCAACTAGCACTTTAATCCATAGATTTTTCACCTAATTTAAACCCAATATTTGTACAATTTCCTCTTGAATCCTTGTAACTTTAGTATAATCATTTGAACTACGAAGGCCAATTATGTTAGTGTTGGGATCACCTAGCGCCTCCATAACACTATCCAGAATTGGCTTTCTCCATTCTAATGGGACAAAAACATATAAATTGAATGCTATCTCTCCTACACGATAATCCAGTATATTCCTCACCTTCAATGTGGATGCCAACAAGTCAAACTTGCTGCTATAATATTCTATTGATAATAATAGTGACATTAGACAACAAGAGGTTGTGAAGAGTTCGAAATTATATATATTATATAACATTTTGTTCCTCATGCACTGTGGAACAAATATACTAAATAGAATAACTACCTCAAACATACTTCCCTAACATAAAAGAAAACAAAAACATCTGAAAATATTAATCAACATCTGAAACATGGATAACTTTCAATGATTCTGTTCTAGGTGATCATGATATTCCAGCCTTCGACTCAATGCATAATACCTCTTAGTAGAAGTTAACAATATAGCATTAAAATCATAGGAAGAAAATCTTCTGAGTCTTCATTTGGGATAATGTCTCGTCACTTTTAGAAACCACTATCACTTTGCATCCTCTGTGTTCCTCTCCAAATGGAATTCCAATTTGGGCCAAGTCAAGTTGAGTGTCAAGAGCACTTATGATTAAAAGAACTTTTTCTTTCTTCTTATCCATTCAGAGAGCTGTCTAGCTCTTTCAGCTACAATCTTCTGGTTACGAAAATAGGGTAAACAACATGCTGCCTTTTCTTCTTGAATGCTGCAACCTAAAACATCTGCAATTTCTTGTTGAATCC
Source organism: Bauhinia variegata (assembly GCA_022379115.2). Taxonomy (NCBI): domain Eukaryota; kingdom Viridiplantae; phylum Streptophyta; class Magnoliopsida; order Fabales; family Fabaceae; genus Bauhinia; species Bauhinia variegata. The sequence continues at coordinate 8,895,274 of CM039432.1, forward strand.
TACCCAAGTTTGTTTTCCCTTTTAGTGTTACTGTCTCAATTACATCAAATAAATTGTCTCTCTTGGCTCTCGTTGAGACTTTCTCCAATAGAGTCTCCGTATGACGACTCTTTTCATGTCCACACAATCCGATCATATTAATGTTTGCATCTGTCAGTGCCTCCATGATATCCTTAAATATTGACATCTTTGGTTCGCTGTTGCGATTTGCAAATGGTTCCACTGCAATTGAAAGGAGCAGCACAAGGCTCACTTATTTGATAAATTGTTGATTCGCTTCCGCAAATTTCTTATTAGTTTACTTTTAATTTCACTATTGACTGGATCTTAGGGACACGGAGAACTATAACTTGTAAGATAATTATAGACATGATAATCATCGAATTAATTTTTTTTTTTTCAAGAAAAATGAAAGCAAACTTACTTAAAGCCCGAAGTTGTGATTTCTTAATTTTGCTGACGTAACCTCCCCCTTGTGTATTGTGTTCCTCTGCAATTGAAAGGAGCAGCACAAGGTTCACTTATTTGAGTAGCTATTCTCTTGTACCTAATTTTGGAATCCAAATGTTAATAAATTAAACTGCATTTACTTTTCTTCTTTTAATTTATGCTTCCCCTGATTTGGAATTCACAGTAGCTAGAAGATTGAAAGGCACGCAGATTAGAATTTGAAAAATTAAAAGTGAAAAATGGATGCTCACAAATTACCGATTCTAAAGTCTGAGTAATCCATGGAGAAATCTAGCAGGATCTTTCGTTTGATGTGTGTGATCAATCTATGATGCAAACTTAGAAGTTATTGACGACGTTTGTAGAAGCACTTTTATATAAACATCAGAGTTGTTTAAGTGACTTTCCAAGAAACTATCGAGAAGACTGAAAGTGGTGGATGATTGAATTGCTTGTCTTCTCCATCATTCTCACGCGTAAATCAATGAAAGAGAAAGTGTATACATAGAGAAAAAGAAACTGCTTGGTGTTAATTTTCCAAGCAAGAACAACTTGCATTTCAGTGTCAGTACCAACTAGTCAAACTCATTATTATACTCTTACGTGTTGTGACTTTTTCCATCAAATGGTAACCTGGCTCTCCGTTTGCTTTGACTTTGGAACAGAAGCCAGCCAATGAGTTTAGTTTAAGAGCCTCGTTAGTGCTCTCCACCAGTGGCCCATACACAAGCGACAAAATCAACTATTTCATATATGTCTCATTTCTTGTTTAAGTTTGATGGATTTTGAAATTATAAAATAATATTTTAATTTTATTATTATATATGTATATAATTGATCAATTAAAATACAATAAAATAAATTAGTGACAGTGTGAGTCATGTGATATGTCAAAAAACCATCACTATCACATGGAGTGTTGCTGCATCATGGAGGCACATTCTCTTTGTCCTCATAGTTCGGATCACAGTGTTGACGAGGTTTCCAACCTTTGTTACTTAACCTTTCAGTAATTGACTTGTTCCTAGGCGGCCGAGCCGTCCTTAGCCGTCTGCATCACAAATGTTAACACTAGCTATATAATTGAGATATATATTACCAATGATAATTACTTTTTTAATTATCTATGATAATTTTCAACCACGTCCTTTTCAGAATATTACACAATTTATGGATTATTAGGCGTTATTTTCTTATAAGTATAAAATTCAGCATATTTCCATGTTAATTACAAGCAAATATCTGGTTATGATACCATTAAAAGTAGAAGTAGGAATGCATATAATTGAGATATTACATAAGATAATTATTATTTCTGCATTTATGGACAACTAATCTAGGTTACATCAATAAACAAGCTTTATATAAATTGAGGATCAAGATTCACATTTTGTTTAAACATCAATTTTTTCTTTGGGACAATTGTCTTCCTTAGCTTCTTAGCTTCTTAACTATTTTAATGCTATAACAACATATCATAGGCCTTATCAAAGATTTATAGTAATATTTATAAATCACCAACCAATAAAATACTACCGATAAAATCAAACTTAAGCCATCTAAACAAATATTTTCATTCTTATTAGCTAAACTGACCACTAAGCAAGTTAGGTATATATATCTTCTTCTTCTTTTTTGTGTGTGTACCCTTGCCATTTCTATAACTGGTTGTTTTCGTTCTGCACATGATGTGTAGCCTAAACATAACTATTTGCATTGACATTATAATAATAACTATGAATCGTTGCATCTTGGTGTCATGTGCTCTTTGTTTTCATATACGATTTGTTCTCAACCTTTGTTTGCACCATTTTGTCAAGTTAATTTAACCTCTAAGAATTGACTTCTTTCCTATCAATCAATTCAACCAAGCTATCTAGGAAGTGCATATCAAAGATTTATTGTAATATTTATAACTTACTGACCAATAAAATACTACCGAAAAAATCAAACTTAGGCCTTTTAAAACAAAGTGTTTTTATTTTTACCAGCTAAACTGACCACAACATATAAATATAGTCAATTTGGAGATTGTTAGTGCAGGATCACCAAGAACACAATTGGAACAAGGGTAATATATTGGGATTTCACACATCATTTTGATTCTTCCAACCAAGAAAAAGAAAATCAGGTACACTAGATTTTTTGTTTCTTTTGTTTTCTCTCAGTTTTTTTATTCTCATTAGTTAATTTTTCCTCTATTTCAATTTCCACAAAGACAAACATGAACAGTAATAATTTGATGATTGATGTTGACGCCATTTTGAACAGCATAAAGTCTCCTATAACATATAATTGTCGTAAGCATTATATTTTATCTGAATTTTTATTTTATTTTATTATTTTTTATTTAAATAATTATTTATCTTTTTTATTTTCATTTTTTACTTTATTAATATTTTTATTTTTTTTCATTTCATCTTATTTGCTTTTATATATATATATATGCTCTTTTTTAAAAAAAAAAGGAAAAAAAAAAAAGAAAAGAAAGAAAGAAGAAAAAGGATCAGAGAAAAAGAAAAGGAAACAACGGAGAAAAGGAAAAACAAAAAGGTCACGAAAGGGCAAGGAACGGAGGATGGTTGAGAGGAAGAGCAGTTAGGCGAGATTGGCGGAAGGGGCAAGAGAAGAGAGTGGAGTGTAAAGTTGTGAGAGGAATGGGAGGGAAAGAGAAGCAAAAAAGCCAGAGGGATTTCGGAGACGAAGGAGCACATGCAAGCGAGAAGAATCAAGGAAAGTGAAGCTGATTGAGGGTAGGAACTCTTGAACAATTTGCTGGCTGTCTATCCTCAACTCCAATTCGCGACGACTAATCGTTTGTGAGTAATTAACTTGATTCAAATCCTCTTGAATTCTCTGAGCTTCTGGAAATTATATCCATGAATTTCTGAGTTTCTGAGTTTGTTTCTGGATGGAAATCTGATTTGTGGTTTGTAATTTACTCCTTTGATTGTCGATCATGCTTGCTGATGCTTAAATTAAATTTGAAATTGAACCTGTAGCTATGTGTAAGCTGGGAGTAATCCTCTTGAATTCTCTGAGCTTCTGGAAATTGTCTCCATGAATTTCTGAGTTTAAGTTTGTTTCTGGATGGAAATCTGATTTGTGGGTTGTAATTTACTCCTTTGATTGTCGATCATGCTTGCTGATGCTTAAATTAAATTTGAAATTGAACCTGTAGCTATGTGTAAGCTGGGAGTAATCCTCTTGAATTCTCGGAGCTTCTGGAAATTATCTCCATGAATTTCTGAGTTTGAGTTTCTGAGTTTGTTTCTGGATGGAAATCTGATTTGTGGTTTGTAATTTACTCCTTTGATTGTCGATCATGCTTGCTGATGCTTAAATCAAGTTTGAAATTGAACCTATAGCTATGTGTAGACTGGGAGTAATCCTCTTGAATTCTCTGAGCCTCTAGAAATTATCTCCATGAATTTCTGAGTTTAAGTTGAAGTTTCTGGGTTTATTTCTGGAAGAAAATTCGACTTACAGTTTGTAATTTACTCCTTTGATTGTCGATCATGCTTGTTGATGCTTGAGCCAAGTCTGAAATCATGCCTGTAGCTATGTATAAGTGGGGAATTCCTGTTGTTGTTTGGTCTTTTTTTTCTTCCAATTTGCTTGGAATGAACACGGATTAATGGGCAAGCCTATATGGATTATGCAGACAAGATGTGTGACATTATGCTCTAGTTATTTGGTGTGTGTTGTACCCACTGTCCAGTATATCGGAATACACATTGTTGTCTGTGGCTGGCATGAATTACTGCAAGTTTCAATTACTTTAACTGTGTTGTTTGTACTTGGCACTAGCATGAGTTATTTACACTGGCACTCCCTGTTTGAAAAATTTTATTTGACACTTCCGTTTTCTAGTTTAAGTGAAGGCTTTTCTTTCTTTCTCCTTTTTTTTTCTCTTCCTTTTTCCCCTTCTATTATTCTGCATTAATCTTGCCCTTTGCCTCGTATGAGATGGATATGTAAAGCTACAGATTTTCTAATATCTCTTGTTTTCGAATCTCATCTAATACTCTTGAAAGTAACAAAATTTACTGCTAAGAAAGGTATTGTTTACTGTTATGCTTGTGACAGATTTTTCTGCTGCATGTTTGCCCTTGGTCATTTTATTTATTGTCTCATTTCTAAGTAAGCTTTTTGTATATAGATGTATAACAGTTCTTGAACCTCAATCAGAATCAGAAGTGTAACTTTGATTTCCTTTTTTATTCTTGGGTTGGTTCATAATGCTTAAGTGATATAAAAATGCAAATTTGTTTCTTCATGCGATGCTTTTATAATTGATTGATTTGTCCATATTTAATGTGAAAATTAACTTGGCCTTAGGAGTTGGCAAGCCTTTCTAGTTGTCCATTTTCACAAATGCTTGCTGTCCTTCTTTTCCATTTGTCCCTATTGGGTCTAATCTCTGTTCTTGCTTGTTCTTGGTCCCTTTTTGTGTCCTGTTATGTGTTTCTTAGTACATTTGTCCAGCAGCATTTATTTGTTTATGAATCATCCTTTTTCCCTGTTTGGTGTTGTATAATTTTCAAGCATCCATGCATATGGACTGACAATACTTAAGGCATCAAATGTTATCACATGTTACCATTAAAATTGGTTGCGCCGCTGTTTGAGGTCTGTGCTTCCTTGATTGCCATCTTGGATTGATTTTCATGCTGCCAGAATGATGTCTTCATTAATCTACCAGGAGGGTGCAAAAGAAAATGTTGGGACTGAGAATAAAAAAATAACTGAATGGGCAAAGTGATGCTAAGAGGAGAAAATGGAGTGTGAGGAGGAGGAAATAGCTTAGGCCGAGGTGGTATTAGGTAAAAAAAAAAAGTGGAGTTGAGAAAATTGGATAATAGGGTATAAGTATAAGAGTGGAAATTGTTTGCTCTGTTTTGCTGCCTTGGTGTAATATAATGATAACCATTATTTCATGATGATAATGCTGTTTCCCCCGAATTCATGAATCCATTTCCTTACTTTCAAACATGATTGTGGTGGTATGTCTATGGTGGTTCTGAAGTTTGAAGTTAGTGTTTTGGGCATATGCTGTTAGGGTGGATTGTGACTGTAATGTGAAGACTAAACCGAGAAAATTGAATAATATGGTATGGGTATAATAGTGGGATTTGTTTTGTTCTGTTTTGCTGCCTTGGTGGAACATAATAATGTTGTGGCATGATTGGTAAAAGTGTAATGATCTACATTCTTATTTGAAATACATGTTTTAGTGTGAGGAATATTTCACCTCTAAGTTGAAATTCATCTTTGGGAGTTCAATCATAGGTTTGAGGTCCTGGTTATTTGTATGGAATGAATCTGGTTGAAATCATATGTTACTCATAAGAGTAATTTTTATTTCATGCCATTTTTCCCATGCAATTTTTAATGTATCTCGCTCCCAATTCTAAATTGTAATTAACATGCTCATACTTTAGGACGCATTTGAATTTCTAGGATCCCAAGGCCCCTCACTTATTATGAAAGGGTAGATAATCCGGTCCTTTATAAGACTGAGCTTACCATATCTAACCTAGGTGAGGATAAGTGCCATCTGGAGGGACAATTTATCTATCTTGAAGGATGGAAGGACCTTAGGTTCATCTAGAAAATTCATGTATACATGTTTATCTTTATGTCATTGCTTTAAGGATTATAATATTTATTTTAGCAAAAAATAAAATACAGTTTTGGGTCATATCTTATTTTGCGCAACCAATTTGGGTAATTGTTTTCGACAAATATTGTGAGGTGCCTAACACCTTCCTCACACATAACTGACTCTCGAACTCATCTCTAATTTGCATTTCAGTGCCTTTCCGAAAAAATAAAATAAAATAAATACATAAATTTTAAAATAAATAAAGTTTCCAATTGTGCCCTAATTCTTAAACAATTAATAGTGACTCCATAATTTTTATTTTTTTAAATAAAGTTGTTTCATTCTTTGTCGTAACGTTTTTACCCCCAAAGGGTACGTTATGACAATTGTTGCATTTATAGGGTACCATATGATGTCTGTGAAGTAAATCCAGATGCTTATACACTGAAGTTCATTTCAATTGGTCCGCTCCATCACTTTGATCAACGACTACAAAACATGAAGATGTAAAAATATGTATATTTCAGGCAGTTTGTTTCTCGAGGCAAGGATAAATTGGAAGATTTAATTGGTGCTGTGAAAGAGGAAGAACCAAGACTCAGACGTTGTTACAAAGAGATTTTGCAAATGAGTTCAGATGAACTTGTCAAGGTAATCGCATGTTTTATAGTTGAGCTCTTTTTCAAATATTATTATAATGAATGGACAAGTAATGATTATAAAATGTTGCATCCAGTAGGAAGCATAGATATAGATTTGTTGCTACTTGAGAACCAGGTTCCCTTCTTCATCCTAGAAAAACTATACAATCTAGTACTTGCCTCTCAAGATCGTAAACGGCCTCATTTCTTGAGCTCTCAATTAATTACTTTAGCCAATACAACAGACAGAATTTGGAGCCCACTTTTACCATATGCCACTTCACTGATCTGCTTCGAACCTTTCATTTGCAACAATTGAGGCCACAGAGAAAAGAACGCCACCATATGCCTATTCCTACTGCAAGTGCATAGAATGAAGGAAGGGGGAAGTTTAAGTTAAATAAAAGTAAATGCATACTAGACTTGCAATTTTCCAGAGGATGTCTCGAAAGCCCTCTTATTCATGTGGACGACACAACAGAATCGTTGTTTCGCAATATGCTGGCTTTCGAGCAATGTCACTACCCTAGTGATGGGCCTGAAGGCTACATAGCAGACTATGTTTATTTCATGGGTTTTCTTATCAATACTGGAAAAGATGTGGATATGCTGATTGAAAATGGAATATTATCTAATTTGTTGAGTGATAGTGGTGCTGTGGCACAATTATTTAATAGTCTCAGCAAAAATATCTGGTTTGATACCGTATGTCACACTGATCTTATTGATGAGTTGAATGTTTTTTACTATAATCGGTGGTGTCAAAGGTGGGCAACTCTGAGACGTGATTATTGCAACACTCCTTGGTGTACTCTTGTTACCGGTGCTGCAATTGCAATCCTATTTCTCACATTAATTTAAACAGTATGTTCTATCTTACAAGTAGTCTGAATCATTTGTTATTTTTTAAGATATGTGAGTCTCCATTTTATGATGTGTGAATCATTTTGTATATTCCATGGTGGTTGTTCAAATGACTAATATTGATACTTTATTTTAATATGCTTTGTTATTATACAAATAGGAAATTGTTGCAAGTTATCACACAGCAGTTCCGTTATATGTCGCCTTTTCTATTGGTTCATTCCGAGATTCCACAATATTCGTGTGAAGATTCCAAATTCAAGATTTCTATTAGCCTTACGTTGTAGTTGCTTTAAGTTTGAAAATATGCTCAATTAATTATAAGTTACCCTACTTAGGCAGTTAAGGTACTTTACCATAGCAATCTTGATCTCTCAACAATTCTCCTTATTTTTTATTCTCTTTATTCTTCCAAAGAATTCTTTGCTTACTTTGTGAATGAGTCTAGCGTCATGTACCATTATAAAACACAGTTGAGTATTCAAAACACAATTTTAAGACAAAATCCCATTATGAAGGATTTGTTGGAGGAATTAAGGGCAACAAAACTTGAAATTAGTATACTCTTGTATTTCATGATTTCTTAGATTGGTCCCATCTTTTTATGCAATGATATATGTTTCCTTTTCCAGTATTTGAAAAAGGTAGATTTATAGTTTATCTAAAAAATGTCAATAAGTTACTAAAAATGAAATGTTACTTGAAGCAGGATATGTCTTTTAGAAGTTAATTGTCAATATTTTAATCCCATTTTTATTTTTAACTTTTTTAACAAATTAATAATAATATTTATCTCTTAAATAATTAATCTTACTCACACTTGTTTCTTGATGCACTCATTTTTTCCTCTCCTCTCTTTTCTCTTATCTCATAATTCTATTTAATTAATTAATTGATAATAAATAAATAAATAAATATTATAAATAATTTAATTAATTGCTTCATAATAAATAAATAAAATATATCTAATTATTTTAATTAATTTCTTGATCATAAATTAAAAATAAGTAAAGTTAATTATATTTAATTATAATATTATATCAATATAATATTACATATTCTTTCAAGTCATTTAACACATTTCAACTAGTTATATAATTAGTTTTGTAAAATAATTCTAATTCAATCAGTTAATTATACAATCATAAGTTTTCAATTACAACTTCATAGTTTTCAGCTAATTTTAAAACTATCAATTATAATCTCCTATCAGCTAGTTTTGTCAAACAAGCTCTTAGAGCTCAGAAAAAATGTGTTTTCCCAAGAATGAAGTAAATAAAGAATTTTTTGCCAATTTCTTGAAGGATTCTTTTTTGTGAGAAAAGACTCAAGAATATTCTCCAAGAAAATCCTGAAAAACGAGGTACAGCTTTACCTGAATGTGGTGAAAAGATTCCTATCCTATGTTAAATGGAGAATTTTTTTTTTGAAAGAAAACATTTCATCTTACCTAATACTTTCATGAGAAATATATTAAAAAAAAAAAAGTCAATTTTTTAGTTCTTTTAAGGAACATTTTAACAAGAAATAAAAAATAAATAATTTTTTCTTCTCTCAAGAGAAATCAATAAAAGTAAATTATATATCAGAATGTCCAAGCCCTCGGCAGTTCAAGAAACTTACTCATTATGGCATGACTGAGAATTGCATGTCTCCCTCCTCCTTTTTCAGATGCATGCATAAGTTGGACTTCACAATAGTTGTCAAAACCCAAAAGTAAATTTACTCATTAGTGTAAATAAGGAGATCATGAATGATTCGTTGATGAAGTTTAGAAATTAAGTAGCATTCATGATGCTATCATGTTACTTAAATATCGGATAAACGAACCCAAAAACTAATGAAATTAGGAAGAGAAAAAAAAAAAAAAAAAAAAAAAAAAAAAAAAAAAAAAAAAGGACCAAGTATAATTATTAAAAAAATTTATATATAAAAATTCTAATTATCTAAACAATTTTACTAATTTTTAAAAATATATATTAAAAGAATAGGAACAAAGCCCATTTGTACTCCTCATATATTTGTGTCCATAATGATAATATTTACTGTCCCATTTATCTTATTTGTTTTTTCCTTTTGTTATTATAGGTAAAAGTAAAATTATAAAAGAAGACTGAGTATTATTATATTATTAGAATTATTTTTTTTCATGAAAGAAAATGCAATTGAACAATAAATAAAATAGGAAGTAAGACAGCACATATGTGACTACTGACTACTGGCTCCAGTACTTAATGTTAGGCACTTAAACATTGCATAAGCATAAAAAGTTCAAAATTTCCATGACAGGATGTTATGGAGTATTATTTTATGTTGAACAATTCATTGATTTTTTATATATAATAGTTTGTCACTGAAAAAAAAATATTTACTATCTCATTCCTTGTAATTGATTAATAAAAAATAATAATAATTTATTATTTTACCAATAAAACAATAAATTTGCTCCAATTTGTTAAACCTCCTTCAAAGGTGCATCTTAGGATATGTACAAAATTCTAGATGGTTAAGTACATGTGTGTGTTTAAGTTGTACCAAACATCCAAGACTATCGTTATTTTTTTTCATTATTTTAATTCATCAACTCTTTATGGGTGAGCCAGGACTTGAATTCATTCACTCTTTAATGCCATCGTCCTAGACTATGACTCTCTCGGCCTCTTCCGCCCCATGACATGCAATCCTTCCCTTCAACATATTATAATTTTAAAGCTTGAAAATGCAAATTGATAGTCTTATAATTATCTTCGTTAAATTTACTTGGTAGAGGAATAAACTTAACAATCATCTCCTCAAACATATTCCTGAGAGTAATAAAAGAGAAAAAGAAAAAGGATACAAAGACATATTATTATTATATACAATATTAATATGATCTGAAGCTCGGAGAACTTCCAATAATTCAGTTCTTCGGAAAGCAGGAAAACTACCTTTTCAGCCTTCATCTCGATGGATAATACCTCTTCTCTTTTAGGTATCAGCAATATCTTGCACCCTACGTGACCTATGCCAAATGGTATCCCAACTTGTCTCAAATCCAGGACCTTCCACAAGTGAAATGGTATTATAAGAATTTTATGTTATTTCTTTATCCTATCACATAAGAGCCTTGCTCTTTCAGCTACATTATCCCTGCTAAAGCTCTTGCATAGTCAAAAAGTACAAAGATTTTCTTCACCGCCTTTATTATATCATGCAGGCAACTAGCACTTTGATCCATAGATTTCTCACCTAATTTTAAACCCAATACTTGAACAATTTCCTCTTGAATCCTCGTAACTTTTAGATTCTTTGTTACAGATGCTGTCACAATCACATCAAACAGGTTGTCACTATGACATGTTCATATTGCTATGTAAGATACCCTTCTACTTAATACTCAAATTTTAGGTTTTTTTTCATGATAAGTATGATACTTAGAACATCCAAAAATGTCGCAGCACCTCATATTACTACGAAATACCTACATATATAACAACAGGGCGGAGTGAGGGCTGATCCCCACCCCATCCCGCTCGGGAATCTCCATCAGCTTCATGTTTGTTCAGATGAAATTTTCATCCCTATATATTATTCTTTACGCCACTATATTGTATTAGTTACTTTATTTAAATATTAATCTAATCAAGTAATTAATTAAAATTTTATAATTAAGTAAAATAATTAATTATAATATAATGATACAAAGTGTAAGATAAGAGAAGTTTTGAATTTGTGCAAATATCCATCTATATATATAGTAGCTTTATTCATATTTATTTGCTTTAAGCATTCATTTCTTGATACCCAATTTTGCAGTATTCAAGTATCCTATTGGAGAGCACAATGTGGTGAAAGTGAATGCAACAGACTTCATGAACTGTACAGTTTCGGAAGGAACTCAAGCATTGACTAGCGGACAGGACACAATTCAATTGGCAACTGTAGGCAGAGAATGGTATATTAGTAGTCTGAACACCGACTGCTTTGACTGGCAAAAGCTTGCTATCGATGTGCTACCTCAAACACTGTCTCCATCTTCACCATCGCCTTCAATTTTGTGGCACTATCACTAGCTGTTTATGTGTCTTGAGATTGTGATATACGTATGCTGTTTCAGTGTTTAGCGTTTAATAGGTTTTTCAGTTTTGAAATTGGTTAATGCATTCTCAAGAAACCATCTCTAACTATTAAGCATTGTTTTGAGAATTGGACAAAAAGTTCAACTAGTCAAGCCGTGAACTTCAATTTTCCTTTATTTTGGTATGATTCATAATTAGGGATGGTCAAATCCAACCCAATCAAACCAATTCATTTAAAATTGATTAAAACTGACCAAAACTAATTATTTAATTGAATTAATTAGATGATATTTAAAAAAAAAAAAAAACTAATTAGTTCAGTTCAGTTATTAAATGACTATCCAAAAACACCAATCAAAATCAAACCGAACTCACTTCATAATAATATTACTAATACATGTTGAATTTGTATTAAATTTAATTGAATTTATCTTTCTGAATTATGGAATATGATGAGTTAATTTTTATTTTTCTTTAGCAGCATCACTTTTTGATGGCACTAAATTTTTTTACAACCAAAACTGATCAAATTGAGGTAATATGAATATGAATTAAATTGGCTCAATTGATGTCTATAAAAGCAATTTGATTTGATGGGTTTTTCCATCAAGTGATTACATTGATTGACCAAATATGATATAATTCAATCAGCTTTCACCCTATTCATAACGTATCGTCAAATCCATCATTTTCTAGCATAATGAACATATAGCCATGCATTTCTTGAATTAAGAACACTAACCTAACATCTGCAACTGGGGTGACAATTTAATACCTTCAACTACTCCAAAATCAATTTTGATAAGAATTCGGACAAAGCTGGGAATTGTTATTGGATTATCTGCTACATATTTATTGCTAGGGCAAAAATATACGATATCACTAGATTCAAAATTTACTATTGTAACTATTTTTCTACATTTATTGAATTTAATAAACTAAAAAAGAAAAAAGCTTGAATTGTAAGAATTGCTCTACTACACATCGGAGAATTGCCTAAATAGAGGCAAATACAAATTGATAGTGAATGATCCTTGGAAATCTTCCCAGTGCTACCGTGGAGATTTTGTGGAGAGACATTTCCCACATAAAACAAGGTTCAGCAATTCATGTGCTTTTCGGGTCCGAATCTTCAATCTTGAAAGCTTAAAAGTACAACAAAGACATCAATAAAATTTTCATCAAACATCATGGTAAATTGGTGAATGAACTCATCTAGAGTTGCTGGGTGTGAGAATTTTCTAGTGGTGGGATTCCAATTTTCTTCTGTTTTTCTTGGTGGGATTGAGTTTTGAGGTGGTGTTGGTGCTTAAATCTTTGAAAGGAAAGCGATTGAACTGCTCTCCCCCAATGGGTGCTTGCTTCCCCGATGAACAGGAAATACCTGTTGAGAAAGAGAGTCCATCTTCGAGTCTCAATATCGTCGTGGAAGCTGTCGACGGTGGGGTCTTCGCTTGGCTGTTTTATCCTGTATAGATAATAAATAAATTAATATAATAAAATTTTAGTCTTTTCTCTTTCTCGATCGTCACCGTCAGGTAAAAAGGTGAATTTCCATTTATTTTATTATAAATTTCTTGCCTCTTATGTGATTCCCTGACAATATATACATTTGTCAAGTTAATTTTATTTGTTTGAAAAAATTTAAGAAAAAACATAAATTTCGATTAGGATATTTTTATCATACTGGCATTTCCATTTGAACCAAAAAAACAAGGACATTTAATCTAATTATTACATTGCGTTATACGGAAATTCAGTATATATATAATTACCAAAACCAATAAACAGTTTTTTTCTTCAGACTTATTTAATGATTGTTATCTTTTCAATAAGATTTTTGTTAACTTTTTTGATTCTGACATCAATTTTTTTTAGAATTACGTTAAATTCATGAAATTCCCACTTCTTCTAATATCTCATAAACTTTAATAGAAAAAATTTTCTGTTTTTATAATTCTATTTAATCTGAACTAAATTAATCTTGCTATTAAATATCAATATTTTATAAAAAAAAAAAATCCCCCATCAACATATTTTAAAAGGACTGAGTTATATGTTAATTATGGTCAAGTTTTGTTTTTTACTTTTTATTGGAAAAGGCTTTGTTAGTCCTATATTTCATTTCGGGAAAGTTGAAAAGAATACAAGTGTAACAAATTAAAAAGTGAAAAAAAAAAAAAAGAATACGTGTAAAACTTATGCGAAAAGAGTATTTTTTTTTTTCATGTGTATGTGAAAAGAATATAATGTTAAATAGTCATTCTTCCAGTTAATTATTATTTTATCAAGAATAATTTTATGTCAAAAGACAAGAACTTTATATTAACAAATTTTTTTTTAAATATCTACATGAATAAAAAGTTGACAAAAATTTAGTATAAAATAATGTTGACATGATATGACTTTTTTTTTAAAAAAAAAAAGGTTACTTACTGATAAAATTTTATAAATTTAGTATATATTGATAAAATATTTTAGAATTGGTACAAAAATTTTGTGGGTGTTTTCATTTTTTAAAATAGCAATTTTAGAAATAGAAAAAGAAACTAGACTAGAAAAGGGGCAAGAAAGATCAGATTGACCAAGGTGGACAATTCAATGGTTCAGATGGAGCCGAACAGCACACGCGCACAAAGAACCCTCGATTCAACTCAAGGACGTCGTGGAGTAGAAGCAACAGTTTTCCAGCTGCCACGTCAGCTTCTCCCTGACACAGTTTAACCAAACCAAAAAGAAAAAAATCCAGATAAAAACGAAAATTGAATTCCATACTCTTTCACAAACTATATAGCTACGAAACAGAGTATAGTCTTTCTCCTCCTCTCTTTCTTAAAGCTCAAACCTAATGCATCAGCGATTCCTTTTATGTTCGGCTTCTTACTTGCATTAACCACCACAACCCCATCGAATGTATACTCACAAAGCTTAAAAGAATTGAAGAAAACATACCGCAAATTTTGATGCTAATAATGAAAACAAAACACAATCTAGGAGCTATTCTTATAAGCATAAAGTTTGTATATAACAATAGTCATTAGAAGCAATTATCTAATTATAATACAGTTAGAAGTAAACATCAGACTTGGGAACAAATATAGGTGATATATTAGCAACACTATATCATTTCATAATTTATTGACACGGTAATCTTTGTGAAATTGGTAATGGTTTCTTCCAAGAATATATGTACGTACATAATTGAAATTCTAAAATAAACGGTAAATTAAATTTCAATTAACGATGGATACATCCCTTTCAAATACTCTCTCAGTAAAATTGTAAGCAAATATTAGTAGTTTTTGTAGTTTATATATTTTCTTTCTTGTAGCTAAGATTCTGAAAGTTGAGCCGGTCTCCCAACTTTGTTTTCATTATGTTAGTCTTGCCGTTCAACCATTAATTATAATTGAGTTATCCCTATTCGGCTAAGCCGTCCTCAGCCGTCTGCATCACAAATGTAGCTATGGCAACACACACACACCTCATGAAGCTCTATAAATCTCACCAATCGCAATACCAAAACACTCAACCACAAAAGGAGAATCTAGATAGCAGAGTCACAGATCAATAGATAGATAGCTAGATTAGTTTGATTTATTAAAATGGCTCTTTCTCGTGTTCTCATTGTTCTTGCACTCACTGCAACTATCTTCTCAACTATTGCAATGGCAAAAGATTTCATAGTTGGAGATGAAAAGGGATGGACAATAGGGTTTGATTACCAAGCTTGGGCAGCTGACAAGGTCTTCGACGTTGGAGACAAACTTGGTAAGCTCATCCACAATTAATATATTTTGGTCATATCTATTTGCTTCCTTAATTCATGGATAAGTATATTGAATTACAGAGTTAAAAATAATTAGAATGCATTTAGTGTAGTGACATTCTTATTGGCATCTAAGATACTCACATATTCTCATGCATGCTTGATATATATAGGATACTAAAGAAGAATATATAGATTATTTGGACTCTCATGTACGTTATGTCTTATGCTAACATTTATTTAGTCATTGATGGTTAAATATTTATGCATGGTGTAATGATTCCCTAACTTTGTAACAAAAAGGTCACTGACCTTAGATAAATCTGAGTCATTAGTTTTAAATTTAATAGTTAAGATTTCACCATACTTTTTAGTGTTCTAAATTTAATGGATTTGACTCACGTGTTTCAAATTTAAGTGAAGCTGGGTCATTAGTGTTCTAAATTTGAAACCAATGGCCCAATTTCACCTAAAGTGAGTGACTTTTCTCACAACAAATTTAGGGAATCCAAATCCATCTTACGACCATTTATTGATGACCAATTTTGCAGTATTCAAATATCCTACTGGAAAGCACAATGTCTTCAAAGTGGATGGCATTGGCTTCAAAAATTGTGTAGCTCCTGCAGCAACTCAAGCAATGACCAGTGGAGAGGACACAATCGAATTGGCAACTCCTGGCAGAAAATGGTATATATGCGGTGTTGCCAACCACTGCCAAACTGGGCAAAAGCTTGTCATCGATGTGCTATCTCAAACACTGGCTCCATCGTTACCACCATCTCACTCACCTGCTCCTGCACCTTTGCCTTGGTCTCATTTCAGTAAATGGGTGCCCAGGAAGCTGTTTAGAGGATTTCATTAAATTTCACTTTACTGGCTTTTTGTGGCACTATCACTTGCTATTTATGTGTCTTGAGATTGAGATATACGTGTGCTGTTTCATTGTTTCTAGAAAGGGGTACCTTCTCTACCTACTATAATTGACCGCTTATTTTAATGTTCAAATTCAACTATCAATCCAATAAAGTTATTATTAAGCAAATAGATGGTTTTTATTTGGGGTCGAAAACTTCAATTCCCCTTGGTTGTTGGTATGATTCAACATGTATTTCATTAAGATAAACATAAAGTATTGGAACTAAAAATTTTATCTCACTTTTGTGTTTTTTATTCTTTGTTCTACCAATCTCAAATGATGAGACAAAGAATAAATTTTATAATTTTTTATCAATCATATACTAAAATGGGAATGAGCTAAAAACATAAAATGAGACAAAAATATATCAACCCTAAAGCCATGTGTCCATTCGTTCTAATTAAGGACACTAACCTATATTGTGACTTTCAATGTCTCCAATTGAGAAGGCAATTATGTCCAATACCTTAAGCTATCCCATTCAATTTTTCTTTTTTCTTTTTTTTTTTTTTGAAAGTATAAAATGGACAATGCTGCAAATTGTTATTGGATTCTCTACAACGTCTTTTAACTATTGTCTCTCCTTAGATGTTTCTCTAAGCGCGGATTGTTATCATCACTATTGAATGCTTGCGACCTCTCTAAAAGCATATATGATCATCATTTAATTTCATTCTCCATATATCCGTTCACCAAGCCTTTTTCTTTGCATGGCCACCCTCCTAATGTCTTTGGTAGGATTACTGCCACACTTTCCTTTTCTTATACTCCTCTTTCTTCATGATATTCAATTCTTGGGTGCTATGCATTAATGGCTACTTGAAGCTGTATACATACATAACATACATACATACATGGGCAAAGACATGCATGTGAGTTTCATACACTTTCCTCCTTTTTTCTACTTTTTTTAATTATTTCTTTTGCTTTAAATATGCATGGTTGATACCCTATACCTTATGTAAGTAGGATAAAATTGAAGAGGTAAAAAAAAAAGTTACTATATAAGTTTGGAGCAAAACTACTTTTGATTCACTCAATCCTAAATATATTCCAGAATAATTAGTTCTTTCTATAATGCACAAATGTAGCAATATACGAAACATGCCAAACATAGATAATATTTTGCTTTGATTCTATATTGAATTTAGATTCAGTTCACAATTTGGCGATAATGCCCATATAAGATAGCTCAATTTTTTGAGATCTTGCAATGATATAGAAGGCGGGAAAAAATTATCTTATTTCAAACTCAAAAATTATCACAGAACTTAACAATGATTTACATAATATTCGCAAATCACCTGTCAAGAGAAAAGTGTTGTAGTTAAAAACAAACTTATGCCTTGTATTAATTGGAATTATAATATTGACAATGTGAATTATGTGACATGTCAAAAAACCATCACTATCACATGGAGTGTTGCTGCACCATGGAGGCACATTCTCTTTGTCCTCATGGTTCTAATCTCAATGTTGACGAGGTTTCCAACCTTTGTTATTTAACCTTTTATTAATTCAGTTGTTCCTAGTTGGCCAAGCCGTCCTTATCCGTCTGCGTCACAAATGTTAACACTAGCTGTATAACGGAGGTTTATATTACCTATGATAATTATCCTTTTTCGTAATTACCTATGATAATTTTCAGCCACGTCCTTTTGAGAATATTACACAAATTATGGATTATTAGGCGTTATTTTCTTATAAGTATAAAATTAAGTATATTTCCATATTAATTACAAGCAAATATCTGGTTATGATACCATTACAAGTAGAAGTAGGAAAAAATATAATTGAGTTGTTACATAAGATAATTACTATTTCTAAATTTATGGACATCTAATCTAGGTTACATCAATAAACAGGCTTTATATATATTGAGAATCAAGATTCACATTATTTTTTAAACATTAAATTTTTTTCTTTGGGACAATTTTCTTCCTTAGCTTCTTAGCAATGGAAATTTTTTTAATGTGCAAAAGTTTAGATTAACAAAAAAAATAAAAACTATTTTAATGCTACAAGAACATGGCTTAAGCCTTCTAAACAAAATACTTCCATTCTTACTAGCTAAACTAACCACTAAGCAAGTTAGGTACTTCTATCTTTTCTATAACTCGTTCCTTATATTTCCGTTTTGCACATGATGTGTAGCCTAAACATAACTATTTGAATTGACATTATAATAATAACTATGAATTGTTGCGTCTTGGTGTCATGTACTCTTTGTTTTCATATACATTTTGTACTCAACTTTTGTTTGCACCATTTTGTCAAGTTATTTAACCTTCTAGTAATTGACTTCCTTCCTATTAATCAATTCAACCAACCTATCTAGGAAATTGAGATGAACAAAATCTTCAGTTATACATCATATCTCAAACTCTGTCTATAATTATATGATTAGTTAAAAAAATTAATTAATGCAATTTGGACTATTATGTTATTATATGTTAATTAATCACAAGATTATAGAACAAGATTTAAAGCAAAATATAAAACAGAATTTTTTTCCTTTAAAATGTAGAGCTATAACAATAGCACTCCTCTTAGAGCTCTCTATATAAATCACCAAAATCTCAATATCAAAACTCATAAACATAAAAGGAGACAGCAAATTATTGCCCACAGTTATAGAGAGTTAGGGTAAATAATTTACTTAGCATGGCTCTTTCTCGTGCCCCAATCGTTCTTGCACTCGCTGCCACTATCTTCTCAATTTTTGCTATGGCAAAAGAGACCATAGTTGGAGATGAAGAGGGATGGACAACATGGTTCGATTACCAAACCTGGGCAGGTGACAAGTTCTTCTACGTTGGAGACAAACTCAGTAAGGCACATATCCATAACAGGCTCTTGGCTCTTCTATATTGGTTTCTATTTATTCTAAACCTAAATATATTTTGCATTACAATGACATATTTTAAAAGCATTTGTTGTAATGACATGTTCACATTGCCATGTAAGATACCCTTCTGCTTAATACTCAAATTTTAGGTTTTTTTCATGATAAGTATGATACTTAGAATATCCAAAAATGTCATAGCACCTCATATTATCACCAATATCTACGTATATAATGATAAGGCCACTCGGAGAATCTCATATCAGCTCTATGCTTGTTTGGATGAAATTGCCATTATATTAGTTACTTTATTTATATATCAATCTAATCAAGTAATCAATCAAAATTTTATAATTGAATAAAGTGACTAATCACAATATAATGATACAAGATGTAAAATAGGAAATGTTTTGAACTCTGCAATTGTCCATCTATATATATATATGTAGTTGCTTTATTCATATTTATTTGTTTTAAGCATTCATTTGTTGATACCCAGTTTTGCAGTATTCAAGTATCCTATTGGAAAGCACAATGTGGTGAAAGTGAATGCAACAGACTTCATGAACTGTAAAGTTTCGGAAGGAACTCAAGCATTGACTAGTGGACAGGACACAATTGAATTGGCAACTGCAGGCAGAGAATGGTATATTAGTAGTCTGAACAACGACTGCTTTGACTGGCAAAACTTGCTATCGATGTGCTACCTCAAACACTGGCTCCATCTTCACTATCTCACTCACCTTCACCTTTAATTTTGTGGCATTTTGTGGCACTATCACTAGCTATTTGTGTGTCTTGAGATTGTGATATACATAGGCTGTTTCAGTGTGTTTAGTGTTTAATAGGTTTTACAGTTCGGAAATTGGTGAATGCATTCTCTAGAAACTATCTCTAACTATTAAGCATTGTTTTGAGGATTGGACAAAAGGTTCAACTAGTCAAGCAGTGAACTTCAATTTTCCTTGATTTTGGTATGATTCATAATTAGGGATGTTCGAATCCATACTAAATCCGACCCAATCAAACCAATCCATTCTAAATTGATTAAAACCGCCCAAAACTAATCATTTGGTTGAACTAATTCGATGAAATCTTTAAAAAACTGATTGGTTTGGTTCAGTAATTAAATGATTAACCAAAAACACTAATCAAAATCAAACAGAACTCACTTCATAATAATATTACTCATAATACACGTTGAATTTGTATTGAATTTAATTGAATTTATCTTTCTGAATTATGGAATATGATAAGTTAATTATTATTTTTCTTTAGCAGCATCAAGTTTTCTAAATTTTACATTTTGATGACACTAAATTCTTTTACAGCCCAAACTATTATTGATATAATGTAAATATGAATTAGCTCGATTCATGTATATATAAACGATTTGATTTGATGGATTTTTCCATCAAGTGATTAGATTGATTAACCAAATACGGTATAATCCAATCAGCTTTCACTCTATTCAATTCATAATGTATCATCAAATCCATCATTTTCTAGCATAATGAACATATAGCCATGCATTTCTTGCATTAAGAACACTAACCTAACATCTGCAACTGAGGTGACAATTTAATACCTTCAACTACTCCAAAATCAATTTTCTTAAGAATATGGACAAAGCTGCGAATTGTTATTGGATTATCTGCGACATATTTATTTCTAAAGAACAAAAATATACGATATCACTAGATTCAAAATTTACTATTGTAACTATTTTTCTACATTTATTGAATTTAATAAACTAAAAAAGAAAAAAGCTTGAATTGTAAGAATTGCCCTACTACACATCGGAGAATTGCCTAAATACAGGCAAATACAAATTGATAGTGAATGATCCTTGGAAATCTTCCCAGTATTACCGTGGAGATTTTGTGGAGAGACATTTCCCACATGAAACCAGATTCAGCAATGCATGTGCTTTTCGGGTCCTAATCTTCAATCTTGAAAGCTGAAAAATACAATGAAAACATCATTAAAATTTTAATCAAACATCATAGTAAAATATGGAAAACTAAGAATTTCATGGAAATGGTATGTATACAACAACTTTTCCCGGTATAAACACAATTAAATATGGATATATATACATAAATATATAAGGAGGGGATCAATTTACTTTAAGCGTAAGGGGAAAAACTTTCTTCCAATCCTATTCATTTTAATTACATTTACAGGCTCACATTTCTTAACTAAAGAAGTCAAGTGACTTTAAGTCTTAACCCATCATCCCATTCTTTTTCTTGTCCCATTTCACCCATCGCATGGTCATGGTCAATGCCCATCATAAAAGGTCTTTCAACAGTCATCATTCTGCATTTTGTGCTGTCATTTTTCTTCTTGTGAATGACTCCTATTAACACTATGTGACAAGCCACAAGCCTTACCCAAACGTGGATTCACCTTGTTCTCTGTCATGATAGTTATGTGACAAGCCACAAGCCTTACCCAAACGTGGATTCACCTTGTTCTCTGTCATGATAGTGATGATGCACAATCAGTAATACAGCCTACCCCTTCCTTTGCTTCCCACCACAGATGGGACTCATCATTTGCTCTCATGGTTGGTGCTCTCACATGGACCCTGCTGTCGATGGCCTTCTTTTCAATCTACCTCCACCAGTGCTCCAAATCATACAACACCATGCACCACCAAGACAACGCCACTGCAGATTGGTCAAGGCAATAAACCAATTCCAATTCTTGCTTCTCCACCATGAAAGACCTCAAAATTGGGAAAGGGGTGTTTAAATGTGCGTGTGTTTATGTGAGTTCAAGGATCAAGATACTCTCCAATTGCTGCCCAAATAGAGCCATGTATTCCACCCCGATTGCATTGACACATGGTTAGCCAATGGACTCCCATGTCACTTGTCTGGTTTTTTATGCCAAGCTGAACCAAAACAAGAAGAAGCAAGCTCTGGTACGGATCATCCAATTGGTTGGTAAATGTTCGATAAGGTGGGGAGGGCAGTGGCAGCTTCCTCAATATTTGGGCTCAGCTTAGTGCAACAAACAAGGAAACTCACATGGGAGGCTAACTAGGCATCAATGCAATCAAGCTGGTATACATGACTGCTTTTGGGCAACAACCAAAGAGTGCCATGATCCTTGAACTCACTCAAGTGTGCATTTAAGCACCCATTTCCCAATTGAGGTGTTTGATGATGGAGAAGACAAGGATCAGAAATGTCTTCATTAGCTCCGGTTTGATGTCCTAGAGGTAGGAATGGAGCCAATCTGCAACAGCGCTGCTTGGGTTGCACACAATTTGTACAATTCAGAGCAGTGCCAGAGGAATACTGAAATGAAGGCCGTGAATAGCAAGGCGCAAGAGTGGCTATTCATGAGAGCAAATGATGGGTCACACCCATGGGGGAAGCAAAGGAAGGGGCTTGTTGTAGAGCTGACAGTGCATCAGTGCCACCACAAAAGAGAACAAGGTGAAGCCATGTCCATGTGAGAAGGGTAAGGCTTTTAACACAATAGATCAATAGGAGCCACTCACTCACAATGGTAAAAACAACAATGCACAGTGCAGAAAGGATACTGCATTTGGACCTTTTATGATGGGCAGTGACCATGAGCTGTGTGAAAGGGAAGAAGAGAAGGGGATGATGGGTGTTGAGAGACACATAATCACATGACTTCTTTAACAAAGAAATGTGAACTTTTAGATACAATTAAAATGCATGGATGGGATTGGGAGAAAGGTTTTCCACTTACTTTTAGAGTAACTTGATCCTTCCCATATATCATATGAGGAAACTTTAAACATAGACACAAAGTCATCCAAGAAATTATTAGAAATAGACCCCCGCTATCCACCAATTAATAGGAATCAATGCATTTGGGTGATGTTAGAAGAATGATTCAGAAAAAGCACAGTTAAAATTGCTATATGAAAAGTTGTAGCACAGAAAATAGCATAATGAGGTGTGCTGCAGAGCAAAACTAGTCAGGGAATATTGAAAACAGTAAAGAATTGTATTAAGAAAAGAAAATATTGAAAATGCAGTTATTAAGCTGATCAGGGAATGTACTTTTGAACTTCTATGCATTCCAACGGTGAATTTCTGGGATCATAGTAAAATGCATTACCTTTCGACGGGTTACTCTTGATGCTTTCCAGCATAGTAAGCTTCTCGACCTAGGTTCCAGTCTCCTGAGAAGTCAAATAATTTTAGAAGTTAAGATTTAGTTATAGCATACGCATTGCATGCTAAAACAGGAAAGTATTCAAAGTGGAATTTTCAAAACTAATCAGACCATCTCATTTAATATCTTATACTCCTATAATAATGGGAAAAAGCAGCCAAATACTCTAATATCGTAATTATTCATATATGCAGTCATACAATACCAAGCCTATGTATTATGGATTGACTCGCTTTACCAAACTATGGTTTTTGAAAACATATTAACTACAAATTCCAATTCATCAACCAAATGTGAAATATAGTTGCCCTTTTGTCTAGAAACATGCTACTGACCACTTGGGTTTAAGTTATAAATGGAAATACAATATATATTTGAGACCTCTATCTCCTTATTGCCCTTGAATTTCAACCTATGAGCCACCATTCCTCTACCACTAAAGTATAGTATAGATTAAAAGAATGAAGCACAGAAAGCTAATACATACAGATTCTCTTGTTCAAGCTTTTCAGCAATAGAAACTGCTTTGCGTTTCGACCACCCACTTTGCCGTGTACATCCTTCAGCCTGCTGGATTACATGAGCAAGGGATACCTTACTTCTCACAAGACTCTGACTCTGACTTTGTCTCCCGACATTTCTTCTATCTGGGTGTGACACCACAGTTGGCTTTTTGGGTGCAGTAGATGCTGTATGAACATCAACCTGCTGCTCATTAGGATTGCGCTGTCTGGGAGACTCTGCTTCTTCTACAATTTCACCCCCTCTTTTTTCAACAGAATCAGGATGCAAAGTATGGGCTTCAGCACCAGCTCCATTTAAGTCTCTAATCTGATAGTTTGATGAGCTATCTTTCGTAGCAGGCAAGATAAGGGGCAGTTGAGATGCTGATCCTGCATCTTTATTTGGCTCACATCTAATTTCTATTGTCACAGAAGATCCAAGGATGGACTCAAATGCCTGTAAGATGTGGCCCCTGAACTTCTCAGCAGTGGATTTGGTCAATTGGGAACTAAACATAAGCTGCACGGTTGGAGCTGCAGAATAAATTAACATGTTACAATCAGTTGAATAGAAATTATCAATGGGTAAAGCAGATATGAATAAGAAAGTTGGTAAGACATAAAGACAACATTCCCGTAATAACAACTGGTAAGACATAAAGACAACATTCCCGTAATAACAACAGGCAACACCGGTAAAACCAAATCAAGACAAAGTTCCTTAAGTGTACATCAATGAACTTTCAATTGCATCGTCAGATCACAGAGCAGTGACAGTATACTGTCAATCTATCATAAACTCTGTAAACTTAGACAAAGCTATGAAAACCAAGTCTACACTTACAATTCAATGCAATAAAAGGACCTTTAGTGTTTTTTTTTTTTTAAGCCATGAAAGGACCTTTAGCCAATACTACATTCAGTTTCAACTGATATTACCAGAACCAGTTTATCCCTGACTCTCATTCTGATATGCATTGAAAAGTTTTTCCTTATGATGTTAATAACATTGAGCAGGAAATTGCATGGGGAAATATATTTAACCATATAACTACACAAGTCAACTGGACACATGTATAGCATGATCAGGGGTTCACCTGCACCAAAACTAACTGAGATGAGCTTTCCTTCTTGATATAAAAATTCTTTCAGACCAGAAACTTGAATCCTCTCTAGCATCTCTAACCATATTTCTTCAATTCCTTTACGACCTTTACCAAAAATCTGCCTGTCATTCATCCTAGTCATATTGGTAACATGTGAAGATGTCAGCTGAGGAGCAACACCATTTCCAGCATGCCTTTTTCTCTCTAAACTAACACCCTTTGCCATACCATCAGCAGAACTTCCAGCATGGAGATTATCTGTTCTAGCATCCATTGACAAGCGTCTCTCTTTATTAGGAATTTCAACTTGTTTGCTGGTTCTTCTGGCTGCTTCTTTCACATCTGCATTGTTTAATGCTAATGGACTATGATTGAAACTAACATCTGATGAAGTAGGCAACATATATTGCTGGTCAGGAGCAAGTTGAAGCAACGCAGCTGTCAGCCATGTCAATTTGTCATTAGACATTCTCAATTGCTTCTCAGCCTCAGATAAAGTTTTCAGAGCTTGGCGTAGCTTTTCCATGTCCCCTTTGGATACTGATACATAAATTACAATTATCAATTTGTGAAAGGATGATAACAGAAGACACTGAAGACCAATTCCCAGATGTGCAAAGTTAGAACTTTGGAATGACTTAAGACTAGAAAAAGCATTTCAACAGTCAATTCTGGTCAAAAACTTTATTGGAAACATCCTGAAAACAAATTACTAGAACTAGAACAAATGAAGCATTATACATGACAACTAACATGTGTTGCCTCAGTTTGCAATGTCATGGTAAACTATTTATAAAGAAGATGTTTTTTGACTCACATGGCTCTCTCCGAAAGAACTTCCTTCTTCGTCTATCTTTTGTCAAATCGTAAGTCCCAGCAAGTATATCAGTAATTACTGTAGCAAGCTGTGACATTAAAGCTAATGGCTCTACACCAGTTTCCATGATTACTCTCAAATTCTTCACAGTATTAACTGTGTCAGCAGATAATGCCAAATCAAGCAGATCGACCAATTTCTCATCAGAGATAAGCCCTACCTGAAAAAAGGATTAACCTTAAAGCTATTTCAGCAATAATATCAAAACGTTGTGAACATAATAGATAAGCAACACACACAAGCCAGATACCGGGAATATAACAAACAAGTAAAAATGACGAATTGGAAGCACAGCCATTGACTAAGGTGAACACACACACACCCCCCCCCCCCCCACAAAAAAAAAAAAAAAAAGAAAAAGTACTACTATTCCTACATATAACCACTCTGATTCATCATTTCTGTCTCTCCCAACCCCTTTCCAATCCCAAAAGATACAAAATGTTAACATCCCAAGTGGTCAGAGCACTTGAGAAAAAGACTAAGCAAGGTGTGTGACATTTTTGCTCCATATCTTCATTTGCATACAAATAAATAAATATTAATTTCCTACTATCTCTCGAAAGCTTGCAGCTAATATATACTATTACTTAGCCAAGTCATCTGATATCCTAATATCTTTTATTAAATAGTAAAATTCCAAATTTGATGCTTGTCAAAAGATGAAGGACTACTAGCAGGCCAGAGAAGAGTGTGAGGGTCTAAGCATTTCAACTATCATAATAGATGACACAGTTCTGAAAAAGACAGGGATTTTTAATTGTAAATCAAGAGAAAAAGAAGACTGTAAGGAGCTCAATAACCTTCAACTGACATAGTAAAGTATGTTGCAGTTATAAAATCATCGAGTAAGCAACAACTTAAAAAGTAACAGTAGCCTTGTCGTACACTTATCTACTCTCCAAAAGCATGCTTGATACAACTATCAATGATCTATAATTAACAAGTCTATCAAATCATGCATAATACAAAATGCAAGGTAGGTTAGATGCAAATAATGGCAGACCTCTCCATATTACCACAATTGGAGTTATATTTAATAGGCAACATAAATTTGGCATTTGGTAGGAATAAGATATTATCAGTGGCTCAATAACTAGAGGCATATGGAAAAGGAAGTGACAACAGAAACAAATTAATTAGGATATAACATACCAATTCCTGAACTAGAGGAACAGATATTCTTTGGCCAAGCAAGCTAAGTTGTTCGAGGGTCATCTCAGCATCTCTCAGTGAACCATCTGATCTTGATGCAATGAGTTTAAGGGCATCGTTATCTATTTCTAGACCTTCTTTGGTTGCAATCAACTGCAATGTATAAATAATATCTGCATCCTTCAGCTTTGGAAAAAAGAATTTCTGACACCTGGATATTATTATATGAGGCAATACATCCAGACTCGAACTGACAAGGATAAAAACCAGGCGTCTAGGTGCTCGATCAATGACCTTTGATATAGCACTCCAGCACTCAGTGGATAAAGTATCACAGTCATCAAAAATAAACACTCTGTAGTGTGATGGAAGCTGGGAAACAATCATACTGTCAAGTAGATCCATGATGCTCTCAAAGTCAAAATTACTAACTGGACCAACTTCCCTTATACTTCTACTCTTACCCATATCATGTGCAATGCAAGAGTTGCAAAAGCCACAAGGTTTTGGATGTTCTAAAGACTGGCAATTTAAAGCTCTGGCAAATATGTGAGCACAGGAAGTCTTACCAGTGCCATGAGGTCCATAAAACACATACAACAATCCAACCTTCCTTCTCATAACTGCATTTGAAAGAGCTTGTGCCACCAGATTCTGTCCAACCATATCTCTGAAGGTTCGTGGCATGTATTTTTGTGTTAAGCTTTGATGCCTGCTACGGCGATTCCCTCTCAACTTGTGCTGATCACCTGATCTAGCTTCAGAAGCAAGGTCAGAGTCAACATCATTCTTGAACAAGTTATTAGCAAAAATACCAAGTTCCCCAGAATAGTCATCCCTCCAACAAGCATTGTCACTGCTTCCATAAGATCCAGATGCCTCAACTAGTAAAGGCAGTGCTTCTGCATGAGTCTTGGTAGATGAGCTTGAGTGGTCAGATGCCACAGGCATGTCAGAAAAATTTCTTCCATTGGCAGTCAAGGTCCCCTTCTTTAACCTTGAGTCAGATAAACCACAAGAGAAACTTCTTCCAGCTATGTCAAGGAATGTTTTGCCTCTGTGATGAATTCTAGACCAATTCCAAGGAATGCCGCACCCATTTTTGGGAGCTCTAGTGACATTTTCATCTGCATGCTCTGCCTCATCCATGTGATGTTTATGGTGGATTGAACCTTGAGCTAATGAGTTAGAAGCCACAGACAACTCATTTTCAGCTCCGCCAGTATCTCTAGATGCAGTAGCAGCCCAAGTTCTTCTTGTACTTCGGAACTTACGCCTCTTAACCTTATTCGATCCACCACGCATGCTGGCTTCTGGCTTCATTGTTTTCTCGTGTCGAGGATACCTTCCACGAAAATGAATGTTGGAAGAAGCTAAATCATCGCTATCCAATGGGACATTATTTAGCTGCTCAGAAAGTGTCTTAACTTGAACATCACGAACATGCTTCCCCCTTTGTTTACTATTTCTATCTCTAGATACAGAGTGCCTTGAAACAACATCATGAGCCAAATCTTTACCATCAAGATTGAGAGGTTGCTCTTCACTGACACCCAAAAGATCAGGTCTATCACTCTTCCTACTAGATTCTTCTCTTCCAACCTTTCTCCCATTACCTATTCCACTCCAGCTACTACGTTCACTACTTGCTGCTACCCCATCATTCCCCATAGTCACCTCACCTGGAGCAACTTTTGATGTGCCTAAAGCAATCAAGGGTGGTGAGGTTCCTGATGGTCTTCTTCCTGCCTTCCTGCGTTCAATGCCTACTGACCTTCTTCCCTCCTGAATCATTGTATCATTCTCAACTCTCTTGGAAAGCACATCGACAATAGAAGGTGAATGCCAAGAAGGAGGACTTGCAGAAGGGTCCCTGAGAGACCGTGACCTCTGCAGCACAACAAGGTCCCTCATAAGTGACCTATTAGCCAGTATTGGGCTGTTCTTGTGCATGTGGTTCTTCAAGTGAATACAATTAGTTAAATGAATGTGATTGCGTAGATGATCACTAATGTCACCATTCGCATCCTTGAGTATCCTATTGCGCACAGCCCTAGTCATGATCAGAACAATAACAACTCTGACAGCAGAATCTCTTGTAAATTAAGGAACCAAATCAAGAAAGACCGCATCTTTTGTCAGTAACAGTACCAAATTTTCACAATTATGGCAGTTCAAAAGTCATAACTCAGCACCCATAATAACCCCCACGAATTATTCAGAAATTCCACAATAATGCAGGAATTGAAATCACCAAAATGATCCCACACAAAAAAGGAATAGAAACGAGTCCCATATTCAATTACCCCATCAACAAAGGTGACACAACAAGCCCCCAAGATTTTCCTCAATCACAGAACACTCTTCAGGAGGAATCATTAACCACCCAAACTTCCCTCCAGGCCACACCCAGAATTTCCTTGAACCCATTGAGTCAACCACAGCCCAAAAATTTGACCTTTCCACCAGACTCCAGTGCTGCTCCAAAGGAAGCAGATTCAAACGACCATTTGAGCTCTGCCGAGCAAAATCAGAAGCAAAAATGCAAACTTTAGCTTCTGGGGTTCGACATGCAAAGAAAGCAGAACAGAAGAAAGCAATGAATAGTTATATCAATGCCCGAGTACTACCAAAGCACCGTTCCTCTGAAAAGAATCATATTGCTAAGCAAAATGGCAGTGAATTAATGAGGCAGGGGTACAAAGAACTTGATGTAACATCTAAAAGGGGGCAAAAGAGAGAGAAGCAAGAGAGAGAAAGAGAAGGGAGAAGAAAAAGCTAGAAGGGCACCATCCAATCACCTGAATCAGAAAAGCAAGGTGACCCGTTTCGATCATTAAGTCTCAGATCTCTCAGCGAGCTTCGCATGTCCTTCACGAGGGCTTCTTTCCAAAGAAAACGATAGTCCAACTCATAGAAAGAGAAACAGAGTTGAGCAGCAAAAAGAGAAAGAAGACTAGTAGAGTGTTCAGGAGAGAGAGAGTAGTGTTAGAGGTGGCATTATGGGTGGTAAGATCCGTTGTAGACTGACTCAGAGACGAATCAGAGTAGAAAAGCGGTGTGTCCGTTTGTAGAACGTGCACATAGGAAATTATATATTAAATATATATATATATATATATATATATATATATATATATATATATATATATATATATAATTTATTTTTATTTATATAATATTTGAATATTTGTGACTGCTCATTCATATAGTAGCCAAAAAGAAAATCCAAAAAATAAAATAAAATTGAGGATTTTGAATTGAAAAGGAGGGCAAATGATACCGTCTCGTTGAAATTCCCAGGTTAGTGTTCGAGAGAATGGAGACATTTTTTTCTTAACCTTCATGCAAGAGTGGACTTTCTTCAAGTGGATGTTTCTTGATGTAATTTTAGCACTCTATAGCTTGATGAGACGTTAAACATGTCTATTAATAGCATCAATTGTTATAAACTAAGCAATTATAATTATATTTAAGTGAGTTAGAAAATCATAATTTTATTATTCAATATAAATTAAATAATTTAATAATAAATTTATATCTTACAAATATTAATATATATACTAATAATTAATACCAAAAACTTTTATCACTAATATCATTGGTAATAATTTTTTATATGTATAAACTACTTATATTATACATTATATTTAGTATCGATTAATTTAATTATTTAATTAATAATTTTAAGAAAAATTAACTAAAAAATATAAACACACAAGAAAAATGAAGAAAGTAATAATTACCTAAAGTCCAATACTAAAAACCTTAATTCTAAAATAACTTTTTCTTAAAAAAAACTAATCAATAATATTTATTTCTAAAATTTAATACATGTCGAAATATGGTAATAAGTGGTTGTTTCTAAATTTCTACTATTGGCCATCAAGCTGGTTATGAATTGTTCTCTACTACAATGTCCTCTAGTGATTGAGTGAATTTTCAGGTACTTAATTGTTTTCTTTTAATTCCAAGAGAGCTTCTTTTTGAATTATGTGCACAACCCCAACCATATAAAGTTTAGGTGCTGGTTGGTTTTTTCTATTTGGTAAATATCATCAAAGGAATAATACATTAGTAGGATATAACTAATTAAAAAAGTAGCTACGCAAATCTTTAAATATAAGATTTTAACACATTTATATTTTAATATCAAATTTGGTCTTCTTTTTCATGAGATAAAATTGTCTATTTTATTACATATATCAGATTATGTTTCGTAAATTTAGAATTGATCAAAAACTAATAAAATAATATTAAAAATTAGTTCAAATTAAATTTTTAATTAATCTTACCTTATGAGACAAAATTTAGGACATACAATAAAATAAATAATTTTATCCTCTCTTTATACGTATGTTTAAGTTAATATTAAAAAAAAATTATTTTTATTTTATTTATGATAAAAAAAATTATATCTATTCAACTTTGCTCCTTTGTATTGGTATCTACTCTACTGAGACTATGAAATTTATGCATTACAATATCAAGGTCTTGAAAGTCCAACAAAGATTAACCCAAATTAGACTTTGGGAGTACTCCATTGTACAAATGCTTGCATTGGATACTTTCTTTGCACATGTCATTTTGTCCCTATTCCACTCTTTACCATAAATAAAATATACCTAGAATAAATATCAAATATCAAAGAGAGAGAGAGAGAGAAAATTAATTAATGATGTTAAGCTTACAGGTGCAAGAAATTGAGTCAAAAAATAAAAAATAAAATCTATGATGGTCAATGTGGGCCAGTTAAATTTTAAAGGAATTATAACATATAATCAAATATTATTAGGTGGGCTACATCTATAATGTATTTTTGTACCAATAAAGTGTTAAGTTAAGTGAAAAACAAAACAAGCCTTAAAGTTTTTTCAAGTTAAAAAATATTAAGTTCAAAATTAAGTAGAGATTTATTATTTACACTTTCAAGTTTTAAAGTTTATATAACTTTTGTTTCAAGTAATAATTAGTTTTGTATTAAAAGATATTATTAAGTAACAATTATTTTGTGTTTATATGTAACATATTATTACATGGTTTAATTATAAGATTAATTTTTATTTAAAAATAAGTAATAATTGATAATTTTTTAATTTTAAAGTAATAATTTTTAACTTAAATGTCTTATGCTTAACAGCTAACACCTTGTTAATAATAATGTAAGGTAATGACTCTTAGTGAGGTTAGCGCCATGACCCACTAATTAAAAATTACTAAAACTGTAATTGACTTTGAAATAATTGTTTCAAAACTTCTCACTTCTTTATGTTAAATAATTAATGTGTACATCACAAATTGCTACTGTGTACCACCAAGTCAATGTACCAAGTTTGGATTTTTCTAATTAATTAACTGAATTAGGTCTTAATCTTAAAATCCATTCCAAGCTTGATTACTATTAAAGATATAACCTTTGCCTTCAACATTAAATTTTTTAGCCATTATTAATGAAACATGTAAAAGACAAAATCATGAGTCTTATTTATAGAATGGTCCCTCATAAAAAAGGATATTATATATATATAGTAGCAGTAGTAGATTATCCAATTTTAACATTTTATATGCCTTTAGAAAAGGAAGAAAGGAAGGAAAAGGAATGAGGTAGGACTAAAAATTATCAGAGTAAGTCAACAAATATGTTGTCTTATTTTATAATTGGTACAAATGAATATGATTATTCGTTGTGTAATATTATTTTATAATTTTTTATATATATCACAATAAATAAATAATACATTAAAAGAAAAGAAGGGTAAATCATAAGGAAAACGAATAATAATGGTTACTTTTACAATTAATTAGCTATTATTTTTTCTTAGGTTTAATTATAGGGTTAACTAATTTGGATGAAATTATTTATAGCTTATCAGTGGTGCTAAAATTATTTTTAGAATTTAAAAATTGTATGTTTAAACATAATTAAAATCATAGAAAAATATATTAAAAATGATTTGGTTTGAATTTGGGGATAAGCACACATGGCATTTACCTATTTTTTATATGATATGACATGATGTACTAAATTATGGTTAATGATTCAAAATAGTATGGTATCTATATCTTAAATAAAATTGTTGACCAATCATCTAAGCTATTTATTTTACTTAAAAACTATATAAATATCAAACGAAATAAAAGCTGCATAGAATCTTACTAATTAATTCAGTGTTATGAATACTATTTATAATATTATATAATTTATCCTCAAACCACAACATGTGGTTGATTTGCTGCATACTTTATCAATTAAATTTTAGTTTAAATGTTTTTGGAAAGTTTGAATTTTTAACCATTTGATAAATACTACCTGATTTCTAACTATAAATATATTTATTTAATTCCATAAAATATGGAGATACCCTGATGTAAAAAAGCCCTAATTTAAAGGGTAGGGGTCCTCATGTAAGGAGTGATAACTGGGTATCCTATCATGAACTCTAAGCGAATAAATAGGTAAGCAATAAATAACCGAACAAGCAGATTGCAGTTGAGTTTAATTTAGTCACTTTTTAGTAGTAATAAATATATGGAAAAGGTAATTTTTCATATCAATTATTATTGAAGAAAATAATTTATTTATTTATTTATTAACTATATATAAAGGGAAAGGGAGAATTGACAAGAAAAATGTGAAAGAAAAAAAGTCAAAAAAAGCTGATTTAATTAATAAAAGATTAAAATCGTATCTCATAAAGATATGTTAAGAATTTGATTAAGACCATAGTCTTAAGAATTTACAACATTATTTTATTATATTTTAATTAATTATAAAGTCATGAAATATGATTTAAGACAACACATAAAACAAAGAATTTTGTTGCCTAAATAATTGATATATATATATATATATGCAATGCTAAATGATTAATTGATTTTGGGTCCTAAGGAATCAATTTAACAATGTATAAAAAATATATAATATCTTTTATCTTATATTTATTTTAATTTTAATTAATTAAAGATATTTTAAATGACTTAATAATGTTTGTAACATTATTTATAATTTTTAATTATTCAAAAAGAATAAAATGGGGAAGAAAATAAAGTATGATAAAATACTATTTTATCAAATATCCACTAATGGTTAATTGTGTATAAATAAAATGAAAGTTCAATGATAACAAGATTTACGAATTTTAAAATATTTTAAATTAAAGATTTTAAGTTTAAAAATTTTAAAATTATTTTTATTTATAAATTACAATTATCATCTCAAATAAAGATTGATTTTGTACCAAATGTCACCAGCATAGCATGCAAAAAAAAAAAAAAATTATTTCAACATTATCATGTATGTATTAAAGGTATCTGAATAAAGATACTGATATACCAAACACCTTATAAGCAACTAAATGACAGATAGAATCTGCTTTGACAGAAGATTATATTGGGGAAAATGAGCCAACTTTTATGCTTGAGATAATAGAAGAAAGGGCAACTTTATAAAGGATAAACTATTTTAATAATTTAGTCAGATAAAAAATATTTTGTAATTAAGTATATGATATTTTATTAAATTAATTTTAAATATGTATTGAGTGTGAATAAAACAAAATTTTTGAATGGAATATATATATTATTTCTATTGTAACAATTAAATAAAAAAAAACACTTATCAAGTGTTGGGGATTTGAATTTAATTAGACTTGTGTTTTATACATGCTACCAATTTAAAGGACTTTCATATGTTTAGGAACATGTTAAAGTATTATATTATATATAAAGTTATTTCTAGGGTTTTACTTAACAAATTAAAGTTTTAGGTTTGAATTAGTCTTTGACAACTAAAAAGAAGATGATGAATAGAATTTTTAATTGTTATATGTTAGTTTTTATTTTAGCTTAAAAACCCTTTAGAAGGAGATTAAAAGTTAATTTAGCATGTTTTGAATAAAAAAGAATCACCATATCACCAATTTCCTTTACCCCATTAATAACAGCTTATTCATGAAAAGAAAGTTAATTTCTAGCTTTGGATTTTTTTTTTCTTGTCATGAGCATTTTTAGCTGTTAAAAAAATGTATAATTTTTGAGTATTTAGATTAACTTGTAAATAAAATAAAAATAAAAAACCTCAAAAACTTAAAATTTATGCTTTTCACCAATATGTGGATTAATTCTAAAAAAAAAAAGGCAAAAGCATAATTCAATTATTATTTATGAGAAAAAGCTTTTTTGAGAAACCAATTTTTTTAAACTTAAGCACTTTTTTTTTTAAAAAAAAAAATCCAAACAGAATCTAAAAATATATCTCAACCCACAGATTTACAATAAAAACGCATTATTAAATAAAAATTGAGGTTTCAAACAAATTATGGCTCCAAAGACACAGATGATCATATGCATTCGAGTGAAAAGGACAAGAAAATCCAACCACGCATGCAATATTTTGAAGTATACATGAATGTTATCTGGTGGGTGTTGTGTCTATTTATGTATTTGCATTCAATTGTCTCCAAACATTTGAATTTATGAAACCAACATTTTCTGAAACAGCAGCAACATCCATTAATGTCTTCAAATTAGATCTCATGTGGGGGCCAAGTGGGAGCCCTGCAAATTAACCCAACATTCGGCGCCACTTGTTTGTAGAATCATGCATCCAAAACCCTAGACCCATACTAAGTGAAGCACTGTTCCACAAAAGGCCAGAAAATTGTCACTTGTACTGTCCCCCCTCTCTTTAATTTGCATCCACATGCGACATAACTTATCAACTTTACCTAACATTTCAATCCCATCCACAAAAACATGTTCGTTCAATCCATTTTACTACCATTTTATTTAAAATAATAATAATATCTTATGGGATAAAAAGGGATACTCAGATTTTTGCACATAAGTGAAGAGATCAATATATTTTCAGCCTACTACATATATTGATTGGGTGTACCACAAAGAATTATGAATTTCTTCTCACCAAATACGCCATTAACTGATTATCTGTATTTATAACATGTCATAAATTGAATTAATAAATTTTATAAATTCTTTCATTTTTCTCTGCCTCAAATTTTATTTTAATGCTCAAATCTCTATCTCGTGTTTTAATATATCTCATTCTAAAGTATCTCCATTGCCTTGAGTTGGGACAGGACACTGGGATTTTCTGATTGTGCCCACCCCTACTCTTTCCAATTACATGAAGAACTCTATGAAAACAATAGTACCTCTTTTTGGACCCATGTAATGTAATTACTATATATACTCAACAAAACGACACAGTACAATGACATATGCCTTACTCATTTATGGGGTAATAATTAATTATATCACATGCTCCTCCAAAACAAAAGGTTGGTACTGTATAAGAAATTAGTGATAAGATCCAAATTTCTATGCAGAAAGCAATAAATCTGACCCAAAGTTTGATCTATCATATAGAGCAATCCTTGGATGCTTACACCACTGCACCTCAAACTGTTCTGCTATGGACCACATAGTATATATAATGTTTCTCTGAGCCAAATCACATGACTTTTGATGCTTAGTGCTCTACAGTGCACTCTCCCAAATCAACAGAGAATATTACGTATTGCAATGAATCATATTTTGTGATATATTAAACTCAACGGTGTCTGGATGGATATGTGTCTCTCTGTGTTTGCAGTTGGATAAACATAAAACAATTGAATATGCTAATGAAGGCTTGGCTTTTTTTTTTATAAAGATATACATAAATATTGGACATTAAAAATTAAGATAAAGACAAGATAACATTTAAAATAAGATGAAACTAAAATTTTTTCCTCGTCCCAAGTCTTGTCTTTAATAAAAGTTTGAGACTTAAATCCCCGTTTCATATTTGTTTTATCTCAAAATTATCTTGATATCTTTTCCTTTGGTCTGAATAAGACATTGAAATGTCCCGGCTCGTCCCTACCTTATTCTCAACTCTTAAGGTTTGAGTTTAGGATGTTTGTCTTTCAGAACTCAACCTATTTCTTCTGCAATTACCTTAATTTTGTGGAGAAAAAGAAATGGCCAATAGAAGTTTTGAGTTCTGACAGACTTCTTACTAGAATACACTACATTATATTACAAATAGATTAATAGCCGAGCCTTTTGGGACCATGGGGCCTCCAATGACCAACGCATCAGAGACATGTTATATATATATATAATTTTATTTTTATTATACACTTAAAAAATTAAGTGTATATTGAAGCATATAAAATGAGATGTGAAACTTTTATTTCCTCATAATAATCAAGTAAACTCAGGACCAACCTAATCTGTCTATTACTCTGCAAGCTATATGTATATGTATATATATATATATATATATATATATAGGAGACACGATTGGTGGCTATAACGACTTTCCAGAACCAATTCTGAACTTTTTCTTCATATGCATAGGCTGCCTATAGAAAAAAGCATTAACTTGTTTAGTTGCCGCCCATAGATTTTAGGTTACCAAATTTGAGTGGCAAAGTGGGATACTCATGCAAGTTTTCTTTATTGGGTGAGGGATGAGATTGGAAATGAATGATGCTCATAAATTGGTATATTAATTTGAAAATGGCGGTGCTCAAAAAAGAATTGAGCTTACAAATAATAAAAATAAAAATAATAATTTTTTTTCACTAAGTTTAATATATTTATCTTCTCAAAATTTAAACTTAAATTTTTTTTAATTAAATTAAAATAATTTTTATTAATTTAACTATTCACTATCACTAACTAATTTAAATTTAAATTAAATAAAATTACAAAAATAATAAAACTCTTCGCACTACATTTTAATATATTACACATTTACATTTTAAGTCTTAAACTTGAAACTTTTAATTAAATTAAAACAATTCTTATTAAATTGATTTATGCACTTGTATTAACTAATTCAGATTTAAATCAAATAAAATTATAAAATTGATAAAATTTTCTTTGTTAAATTTTAAAACAATTATATTTTTAAAATTTAAACTTAAAACCTCTAATTAAATTAAAATAATACTTATCAATTGATTTACTGGATCAACAATTAAAAAGAATAGAGTTGAAGTCAATGGTGATGCAAATGAGTTGTTGAATGGATGCATGCTACATAGGATGCTTTTAGGGAGGCATGCGTTTCCCTGCAGTTACTGTTAGAGGTCCATATATAGGTTTTATTAATCAGGCGCCCATAATGAAAAGCCTAATTTAAGTGAGCACTTGTGCATGCATGTGAGCCTTATTCCATAGTGGAAGTTATTTAACTAGAGAATTCTTTTCATGCCTTTTACCAAACATGAATAAATCATTCTTTGAATGGGTTTTCTTGGAAAGTAAAAAACTTTTCCCATACCAAACACCCCCTTAGTAGAATCTCTACATCCAAAATGAAAAAGAGTTATGTTCAACTTTGAGATCAATTATGAAAATGGGTTCCTTTTAAAAGTATTTTAAAAAAATTAATTTTTTTTAATAAAAGGTCTAATTTTGATAATACATTGAAAAGGAATCATCTTTAAATTTTTTTTTTTCGTCTTTTATACTATTATTAATTCTAAAAAATATCTTAAAATTTTAAATTGAATAAAATAAATTTTTATATTTTAAGTTAAGAATAAAAGTGAATTATAAAAATTTATTTTTATTCTAAGCTTAAAAGATGAGAATTTATTTTATTTAATTTAAAATGTTAAGATTTTTTTTTAAAATTAATGATAATACTAAGGACAAAAAAAAAATTCAATCATTTTTGTAATTAATTTAAAAAAGACGCAAGGAGGTCGAAGGAAGAGAACAAAAAGAGAAGAAGAACGATGATAACGGGAAGAAAGAAATTTAGGAAGACAGTTGTTATTATTATTATTTAAAAAGGCAACACTCACTAAATTTTTAATTAAAAAAAGCAGAAATAATTGCTCATTATGACATGAAATCTTTGACTACTGCTTTAACTTTATAATCACATTGACAGTAAAACTATTTTAATAAATCACCAAAGTTAACTTTAATTAACTTAATCTTGAAGTGCTTCATTAAATAATGTAATCCACTTTAGAAACTGTATTTGTTTCCCTGAAGAAACGACAAATGATAAGAAAACGACAAACGGGAATCAGCACGCCTTCCTTCTTTTTTTTTTTTCTTTTTTCTTTTTCTTTACACAAAGTATCTAAGACTCTAAACATATAATACTAATTTTTGTTTATGATAATAATAATAATAAATAAATAATTTTTAATAAAAACTGACTTAAGAAAAATAAGATGAACAAATTAATACATAAAATCAAAACATGCTTATGCCAAAATAATCCTTTTGCTAGTTAAACAATAACTATGGAACTAACCACTAATATTTAATATTATATAAATTAATTCAATTTAAGTTAATTCATATACTTTATATATTTAGAAGGGGTTTGATTCGAGGGACTCAACCCAATATAAAAAATTTAATTTTAGAAACATATATATATATATATATATATATACATTTATTTTTATTTTTTATTTTTATATCTCTCTTATTTTTTATAACTTTATATTATTCCAACACAATTAAAAAACTAGAATATATTACTGGGTATGAAAACTGGGGTGTGGAAATGGACTTTTGAGCTATGGAAACAAACACAAAAGTCTAGCTAGTTCCAAAATATTAAATTAACATCGTCCTTAGCTGACTCTAGTTTTAGGATTGTTGAAGCTTTCGTTTAATTTCTAGGTCATAGGGTTCCCAGTGGAAGCAGGGTGGAGGGAATCATTTTTAGTTATTGGGATAGGTCCTTTGTGTCTAGTTCCCGAGAGACATTACTATAGTTTTATTGGTTCTATCTATCTTTTATCTTTATTATTTTACCTAAGTTTCTTGGGTGATTCAATCTCTAATGATCTTGTAAAAAGCAGATCATCAAACTTGTTTTCCTTAGATTTGGAATGAGGACTTGATCATACCCAAACTCCACCTTTTTGCGGCGCCCCTACACTAGGTTAATTCAATAGCTAGGGATGTTCTATACAAGTTGAACGGATTCCCACGTGTTCTCACCAATATAAGTGGGTTTATTAATTTAAATCATGTTAAAATTAACGTACGGGACATAAATAATTATACAAATAATTGATTAAATATAAATATGAGCCAATTCAAATCTTTATATTTCACGGATTAATCATATTATTTATGCAATTATTTGTGCAAATGAATTTTTTTTCCGTAAGTAAAATAAGAATGAGATAAAGGTAAAAATTAAAATTTACCACATCGAGAGATTTGATCTTGGATGAGAAAATTTGCAAGAGCCTTACAAGAAGATGGCAACCTAAGTCAAGCCTCACTTCTCAAATAAATTATTTATAAATACTTAATTCAAATTTTAATAATTTAATAATTAAGTATTTTTTTTTATTTTATTTTCCACCAATCAAAGTTTACTAACATAGACAATAACACGAATAGTGATATAGCATATGTTCACCAAATTTCATGCTACACACTCATTAAATTTCTAATGCCATTAAACTTGAAATTGTGTTAAAAATGATCACAGCAACAACTAACTTTATTTGCAAATTGGGCTGTCAGTCACCCTATTTTATTTTTTTCACCTCTTCTTTTTATTCTCAAACCCCCCATCCCGTAGTAAAAATACTAAACAATAGTGGAGTGTGA
This sequence comes from Bauhinia variegata, assembly GCA_022379115.2. Lineage (NCBI taxonomy): Eukaryota > Viridiplantae > Streptophyta > Magnoliopsida > Fabales > Fabaceae > Bauhinia > Bauhinia variegata. The sequence goes on from CM039432.1 coordinate 8,935,853, forward strand.
AAAGAAATCACCCCGGGTTTAATACCAAAAACAATATCTCATTTTTGGGTACGGTTTATTGAACGGCCCAACATTAGCATTCAATATCAACCGACCCGACCCGAATAATGCAAGTCTGCAAACAATCTTCCTGGATATATAATGCCCAATTGCTACGTCATTAGTTTAATTTGTGTCCTGCTTTAAAAATATAAAATGGCTAAACATGCAATGAACCAAAATGAAATACGGTTTCAATTAGTTTTAAATGTTTTCAAACCGTGGGCATAGTTAGGTACAAGCTCTTTACTAGCACAAGTGATTACCCTCTTTGTCTAAAGGTATACGTTGGTTTGGTTTTATGCGAATTGGCTTCAAAATTACATTGAAGAGATTTGGCTGATTTAAAAAATTACAAACTAAACTTTTTTCATTGATTTAAGATTTAAAACAGTTTGACGTAGTGTGAGCCTTTAAGTCTGTATGGCCTTAAGCCTATAAAATAATCTGGATGAGTGCTGATCCACATCAAATATAATTATTTACGTATTTTATTGCTATTAAATGGAACCTAAAGTATTAAATGAGTATAACTTGTCATTTTTAGGAAATTAGGAACTAAGTACCAACATCACAATCAAACTACTAATTGAAGGATTAAGAAAATATAAGTATAGAAATGATAATAAACTAAAGTAGATAACTGAAAAGCAATCACATATATAAATACCAAACTAAAGTAATTAATTCTAGGAAAGCCTAATTCTTTAATTTAACTAAAATCTAATTTCTTCCCAAATTAACCTTTTAGTCTTGAAAAAATAAAATCAAATTGTATAAGAATATCAAGTGTAAAAAAATGTAAGAAAACACACAAGTCTATAAATCTAATCTACGGTAAGGTTGTACTTATGACATAGAAAGCATAATTACATTGTACTTAGCTCTATGATAATTGAAGAGTTTGATGTATCTTTTTTGGTGATTCGATTGGAGGGACCCCATTGTTAACTAGATGGAATGTGGTGGGAATCATTTTTAGTCATTGAAAAAGGTTCATTATGTCTGGTTTCCGAGAGACATTAACATGGTTAAGAGTTCCAATCGCTTTAAGCTCTTCTCTTTACTTTATAGCTTTTTTGGATGAATGCAAATCTTGAGAAAAGCACTTCTTCTGAAATTGCTTTTGCTTAGGATCCTTGTCAAATGTTAGCTCACATTCACGTGCACCTTTGCGGCGCTATTAAGAACATTTTATTCCAAGAGCTTATGAATAAAATTCTAACGTAACTTCTTTTTCCAGATTTACCCTTGATAATTAGATTGTAGAGACAAGTTAATGTAAAGAGATAATGAGAATTTATATTGGTAGCCATCTGGCAGATGGAACAATGTGCTCCTTATATTGATAAAATGGCTATCTATGATTCTTTCACTATAACTATTCTTGGAGAAAAGGCAACATCATTCTTCATGAATGCTCAAATATCAGCTCTTCTGAAATTTGATTCCGTAGAAACTATGGATCACCAGTTCGATTTACAACATATACAGTCTTCAATTCTGCAGCATATATTCTTCACAAAACTACTGTCAACTCTCTCTTTTCAGATTCGTCGGCTCGCTCAACACGTATTTCGGGAGTTCATACTTTGCACCTGCAAAAGATTATTATCCAAGATTTAAGATTCAACAAAATAATCCCTCAAAGATTCAATATTTAACAAAAACTTGACTATAATCATATGGGTATCTTTCATTGTAGTTAGTATTCTTTCAATGGAAAAAAAGGGAAGAGATACCTCTTTCATCATAGCAGACTGTTAAGTCAGGATTCTGAACAATAACACCAGCACTGTCTACAATAGCTTGTGCAAGGGTTAAATCCGCTTCAGCAGCAGCTTTAAGTGCATCCCATATCTCTGTAAGAACACACAAGTCATCGGAATTAAGGATAATGTCTTCGGAACATGATCTAGGCTTGATAAGGATCAGACAAGGATCAGTATTAAATGGTACAGAAGGATAAGCCATGGCTAAAAAGAAAAACTACTAACTCATGTGAGTGCCCTTCCTGGACTCTTTAGCATATGCCCCACAAGTATGTTAATTATTGAATAGAGTCAGAGAGATGGCATCAGTAAATAGGTGATATTTACTAAGGAAGTGAGAACAACTTCTAGTAAAGCTATGGACAACTCTATGAATTTTAGTTGCTATAGATGATCATAACCATTTCAATAGAGCCGGTTAGTTTGACAATGAAGCTTTTCATCGTTCATCCATAGGCATAACTGAGAAAATCAATTCATCACTTGAAACTACAAAACCTGAGAGACCTTGGCACACAAAAGAAGAAACAATTTGATATTTGAACCAAGCTAAGGTTGTTTATTTTGAAGTTTCAACAGATTGACTTTGCCATGCATCATCTTTTATGGTTCCGATGCAAGTCAACTAAACATCTCACTACAACATCTCCTTTAAAGAGAAAGAATGATGAAACTTCAAAAAACATAACACCAGATTTCACAAAATCCCTCAGCATTTCTTCTTCGACAACAAGCATGACAAATTAACAAAGAAAAGGAAAAATATAGGCATGAAAACAGTTTCCGTAGCATGGACATAAAGTACAAAGTGCACCAAAGGGAAAGTAAAAAATAGATTTTTCCACGACAATATACAATGCAAACAAACAATTTTAAAAAAGTGAAACATAAAGCAGAAGAACATGATTGCAACCACCTGAAAATTAATTGTGTTAGGGTGTTAAATGTATGTCATTGTTGGTCATATGTTTCAAGATAGGAAATAAAAAGCATTGAGCATTCTCATTAACATTGTTCTATATCAAGGACATATTACCTTTCCGGCCACCATAGTGAGGAGCAGTGTCCCAAAATTCATCACGCATCTGCATTAGCTGTGTCCTCGTAATAGGTTCAGAATGCTTCCACGGTTTAGGCTTCTTAATTTTTTTGGCATTCCCTGTGACCACAAGAATTTATATTCCCATAAAATAGCATAAGTAAGGTTTTGGTATCATTATCATGGCAATGGTGTTGCAATTCACAAATAAGATCGAAGTCTCAAAAACCAATCTCAGCAGATTCAGCACACATTAGTGAATGCAAACAAAGACGCAAAATTGGAGAAGAAAAATCTATCCCCTCCTATGTCTTAGAAGTTGGGGCAACATATTTTGTGAAAGACAATGGACGTTACCTCAATAGTTTCCTACACGATATCCCAAACTTGGAAAGGTAAGACTTGTAAGGAAGACTCATTAGTCATGATATCCGATACATAAAATTTTTTTTTAAAAAAAAAAGTCCAGAAAAGCTATGCTGCAAAAATCAACAGTAAGAATATTCGTCCTTCTTTCCTGCAGAAAGAAAGTAAGAGAGAGAGAAGAAGAGGAAGATAAAGAACAGGAAAAAAAATGCCCCAATTTGTTAAACTTAATTGTGAATCCTCCAGTGTCCTTTAATCCAAAGAAATCAGAATGGCTAGTGTTAGTATATAATCAAAGATTAATCCGATTCAGAGCAACGAGGAATCAAATAGAACTCACATTGTATTACAAATAGATCATTTTCAGAATATATTCTTTCATCCAACATGAAATGAAGAAATACATCTGATTGTAACTTGGGAGTAAATTCCAAATAAAAAAGGACAAACACCTCCTACATAGAACCCCACCATATAAAGCAATCCAATCAGCTGATTCTCAGAAGACACATTACAGGGATTGAATAACTAAAGCAAGATTTGTCTTTTCAAGATTACAGTACATCAAGCAACAATTAACCAATCAAGCCCTCAAGAAGCATAACTCTAAAAATTCCACAAGAACCAAACTTGGTGCCCATTCATTGGTCAAATTCAAGAGGCAAACCCAATATGCCTCAAATCACGTAGACCTATTACAGCAGAGATAAATATGAAATAAAAATGAATCAACAAACTCAGACATAGAGCAAAAAGTAAGAATCTTTACCATCGCCTTTGGTCTGAGAAGATCCAACACAACCCATGTTTTGCAGAGTTGAAGAATGCAAGAAATCAGAAGGGAGTTGAAAAGGGTCAATGCTAAATTGGTGAATGAACTCAGCTATAGTTGCTGGGTGTGAGAATTTTCTAGTGGTGGGATTCCAATTTTCTTCTGTTTTTCTTGGTGGGATTGAGTTTTGAGGTGGTGTTGGTGCTTAAATCTTTGAAACGAAAGCGATTGAACTGCTCTCACCCAATGGGTGCTTGCTTCCCCAATGAACAGGAAACGATACCTATTGAGAAAGAGAGTCCATCTTCGAGTCTCAATATCGTCGTGGAGGCTGTCTACGGTGGGGTCTTTGGCTTGGCTGTTTTTATCCTGTATAGATAATAAATAAATTAATATAATAAAATTTTAGTCTTTTCTCTTTCTCGATCGTCACCGTCAGGTAAAAAGGTCATTTCACATGTGAATTTCCATTTATTTTATTACAAGTTTCTTGTTTCTTATGCGATTCCCTCACTATAAATAAGTTAATTTTATTTGTTTGAAAAAAATAGAGAAAAAACATAAATTTCGATTGGGATATTTTTGTCATACTGGCATTTCCATTAGAACCAAAAAACAAGGAACATTTAATCTAATTATTACATTATGTTATATGAAAAATCAGTATATATATAGTTACCAAAACCAATAAAAAGTTTTTTTTTTATGATGAGATTTAATTTAATGATTGTTATTTTTTTAATAAAATTTTTGTTAACTTCGATATCAAATATTTGAAAAGTATGTTAAATTTATGAAATTCTTATTTCTTCTAATATCTTATAAAATTTGGTAAGAGAATTTTTTCCTTAATAATTCTACTTTCTGAATCGATTAATAATCGTATTTAATATAATATTAAATCTTAATATTTTATAAAAAAATCCCTCATCAACATATTTTAAAGGACTGAGATATATGTAATTATGTTCAAGTTTTGTTTTTTACTTTTTATTGGAAAAGGCTTTGTTAGTCCTATATTTCATTTCGGTAAAGTTGAAAAGAATACAAGTGTATCAAATCAAAGAAAGGGGGGGGGGGGGGGGAGAATACGTGTAAAACTTATATGAAAAGAGTATTTTTGTTTTTCATGTGTATGTGAAAAGAATATAATATTAAATAGTCATTTTTCTATTAATTATTATTTTATTAAGAATAATTTCATGTCATAAGACAAGAACTTTATATTAACCATTTTTTTTTAATATGAATAAAAAGTTGACAAAAATTTAGTATAAAATCATATTGACATGATATGACTTTTTTTTAAAAAAAAATAGGTTACTTATTGATAAAAATTTATAAATTTAGTATATATTGATAAAAATATTTTAGAATTGGTACAAAAATTTTGTGGGTATTTTTCATTTTTTAAAATAGCAATTTTAGAAATAGAAATAGAAACTAGACTAGAAAAGGGACAAGAAAGATATGATATACCAAGGTGGACAATTCAATGGTTCAGACGGAGCCGAACAGCACATGTGCACTAGAACCCTCGATTAAACTCAAGGACGTCGTGGAGTAGAAGCAACAGTTTCCATCCGCCACGTCAGCTTCTCCCTGACACACTTTACCAAACCAAAAAAGAAAAAAAATCCAGAGAAGAGAAAAAATTGAATTCCATAGTTTTCGTTTCGATTTTCCTCTAGTTGCTTCTTCTCCATCTGTTTCCCCTTCCTTGTAATTGCTGAAATCTAGGGCACGATCTCCCTCATTTGGTATCAAAAACCATGAATCTCTTCAGGCTCGCCGGTGATATGACCCATCTGTTCAGTATTTTGGTGCTATTGCTCAAAATCTATGCGACTAAATCATGCTCCGGTAACTCTGCTCCCAAGTCCTCTTTACTCATTATCTCATTTTTGATCTCTCGCTTTGTTTGGTTCTCGAGAAAAATGGTGGGAAAATGGAGTTGATCGACTTACGAAAATGGAAAACTTGAGCTCAAATTTGCGGTTTTTTTCTTTTTCGTTTTTCCAAGTATGGGTGTATAACATTAGTGCCAAAATGTTATTTTAAATTAGTATTGACGATTGGTTGTTCGAACCTCTTCGCAAGCCGCAATTTTGATGTCTCACGATGTCTGATTGCTGAGAGAATAGCAGGAAAATGTAAGTTTGTTAATCAACAAAAAATGGAAAATTTAAGCTCAAATGTGCGCTTTTATTTTTTGGATGTGAACTAAGTGAGGGCAAAAACAAAAATGGTTTTCAAAGTATTCGTTTCTATTAGGAATTTTCTCTGCTTAGTTCTTCCCGATGTATCAACCGAGGGAAAATGGGGCAAAAAAATTTGGAAAATTTCGTTTTTTTATTTTATTTTTATTTTTCTTAAAAATTTTCTGAATGGTGTCATTGTTTGGGGAATCAAAAGAATCATGAATAATAAGGAGAATTTATGAATTTGCCGTTGCATTGATACACTGATGTGGGGAAACTGTTTCTTTGGTCATTTTCTATTTAGGGATTTCCCTTAAGACTCAAGAACTCCTCGCATTGGTGTTTCTGGCTCGTTACTTGGATCTGTTCACGGACTTCGTCTCCATCTATAACACTATCATGAAACTGGTGTTTATTGCGAGCTCTTTGGCAATCGTGTGGTGCATGCGTATGCATCCAATGGTGAAGAGAACTTATGACAAAGAGCTTGACACTTTCCGTCATTATATTCTTCTTGGGGCAAGCTTTTTTTTGGCACTTGTAGTGCATGAGAAGTTCACATTTCAAGAGGTGGGTGTTTGTCAACCCATCTTGACATACTTTATGCTCAATAAGCTTGATTTGATTTCTAGTAGTTGCTGATTTGAATATTTCTTAAACATACATATTCTGAAAGGATGGTGAGTGCTTAATTATTCTCTCCTAGAATATTTTTGTATCTGGTTACACATTATTTCAGTTATATTGAAACATCTATGATTAGGTATACCATATTTCTAAATTTGTTATTATTTGTTAGTTATTTCTATGAACATTTTCCTTCCATAACCATTACCACTTGCATAACTACGTCATTTACCTGATCCAAAAGACTAAAGCTTTAGATGAGCAGAAACAAATGATTATGACTTCCTACAAAATGCTATGACCTGCTTTGTTTTGGTCTCCATGGTTAGTATCCATATTTATGCTTTATCTCTTCCTTTGCTTGGAGTCCTTTTTGCGTCCTAAAGCAGCTTGTAATCTGAGACAATTTTTGTTCCCAATGGTCCTTTTTTTTGCCCCCTAAATATTCTATTTCCCATTTGGGTATCAAAAATTGTTCCTTTTTCATGGTATGTCTTCACATGTAAGGGATTATCAGCATTAGGCTTGATTAACCTGAGGACAGTCAGTGGTAATTTGTATGTTGCATGAGCCAGTGCTTACTGTTTGACTTTTTTTTAAAACCATAGGTTTATGTGTCTTAGCAAAAATCTTTTGTAATTTTACTAAATGTGGGATTTAGCATCTTTTTATGCCTTGATTTTAATCATCCCCGTTTCTTCATATGTAGAACTATCTCAGAAATACTGCTGATTAGTTTCATGAAAGTTCCATATATTTCTGTGTACAAAAGCTCTGGTGGATTATGTTAGTCTTAACTCCAGTTCCACATATTTCAAGAAATATAACTTTAGTGGAAATATCAGCCCTTGCTTATGTTTTCCAGCTAGTAAGTCACTTATTTATGGAAAGTCAATTTTGAACATATTCCTTTTTCACGAAGAAAGAAGTTCAAAAGAAAGCTAGCTTTAAGAGTGAAGTTACAAAATGTTTCTCCATGTTAAGTCTGCGTTAGATGATCTTTAAATTACATTTTTCTTTGCATTAGAATATTTGGGTTAAATTGGTTTACATTTTGTCAACTTTTCTGCCGTAAGGGAATTTCTTAATGTGAAGGAAATGTCACTTTCATTCATTGTGTATTTTTCTAGATGTCTCAGGTTTCATTGTAAATCACTTTAGAAGTTAATATTTGAAAATCAGAACTTATTGATCTGCCAAAATTCCTCTAGAAAGTGCACACTCTAGTAAGTTGTTATCATTTGGCCCTAAAAGTTGGAGCTTCTGGCAGTTTAATGCTCTACAACCATCTGCCTCCTTGTTTTCCCTAGAATGTGAATGTATCTCTTACATCCCTGATACATAGATGACATACCGTTTCAGTAAATGTTCGGTAGGACAGTATAGTAATTTAAGCCTTTTGTAGTGATATGATATTTATGCCCTTTCATAATCCGCAGCAAAACTGGCCTGCCCCTCTTATTTAATTCATGTAAATATTGAAAAGCATGTAAACTTGTTCTTTGTATCCATGAGTCCTACTACTTGTCCTAGAATAGATTGCTTGCACCTTGCTTATCACTTATCAATTATGATACTATAGTCATGTGCTTTACTTAGCTTTATAGACATTCTATTATGTGGTATGTTATGATGAATTCCATGTTAATTTTATTTACATCTAGTGCAGATCTTCTGGGCATTTTCAATATACTTGGAGGCTGTCGCCATACTGCCCCAGTTGGTTCTGTTGCAACGAAGTGGAAATGTTGACAACTTGACAGGGCAATATGTATTATTTCTTGGGTATGTATACTTATTTTGATACTAGTTTTTCTTCGAAGATCTGTCTTTATCATCTAGCTGACTACATTTTGAGCTTTAAGCATATGATGCATATTAGCAGATGATGTTTTCTGAGATATTGGGAATTTTTTTTTCACTTGCTATGTTAGAGCAGCCAAGAAATTATTCCCCCTTCAGAATGATATGTTGTGGATTGTCTCCATATATAGTTTGATAGTGATATGTTTGTCATAATCTTTCAGATATTACTAGATTCACAAATGATATCTATCTCATAATTTTTACAAATCCTAATGTTTCTGCATGTGTTTCCAATCTTCCATTGTTGTGATAAACTGTTTCCATGTCTGCATGATTCGTCACGTTGATTCTTCTGAATCTGCAGGGCATATCGCGCATTGTACATTCTGAATTGGATATACCGCTATGTGACAGAGCCACGATTTACTCGATGGATAGGTAAGAATGCTTAATCAAAACAAGACCTTTCCAAATCATGTCTATTCAAATCATATGCTAACTTTCTTCTTGATGTTTCAGCTTGCGTCTCAGGTGTTGTTCAAACAGCATTGTATGCAGATTTCTTTTACTATTACTTCATCAGGTATCGACTTTTGCCCGATAAGATCATAATCTTTCATGTTATGTTAACATAATAGGATCAGTAACATGAGGAAATTTTCTTTTGCAGCTGGAAGAACAATTCAAAACTAAAGCTGCCAGCTTAAATTTAACGGGGAATTGTTTGGAAATCGAATCACTTTTGAGATGAGTTGCGGCTGGGTTTTGGGATTTTGCAGAGGGTGGTTTGAAAAATGGTAGTGCATAGTAAAACGATGTGATATAAGAAACCCTGTTGGCTTGATCAATGTTCATCAGAGCGGGGTAAATGGGTTTAAAATGAATATGCCCATCTCATAGGCAATTCCAGATTAGGTTATATGCAGAGTCTCCATTTTCATATATTATTATTGTAAAGTTATTTGTAGTTGTAGGGTACTTGTTTATGTTAGAGAAAAGTTTCCTTGTTAAGGAATCATTAACTTGAAAATAATATAGTTCCTACTTCACACCCAAAGAAAAAAAAAAAAAATCTTTCAGAAAATATAGAGTAATGGATCTTTATATTTCTATAATCACTTCATGAACAGATGTTATATTACTATATATTGTTATATTTAATCTGTATTTTTTTTTGTAATTACCAAAGGAAATGATTCTTATCATAATAAAATTCCATGAAAAATTTGTTTTTGGTTTATATTAAGATTTTCTTGGGTAAAAAGAATTTGATTTTGTTGGTAATTATCATCGTCTTAGACATTGAATGTAAATTTTATAAAAGTGTTTTTTTTTTTTTTTTTGTATTATGCAGTTATTTTTATTCATTTGATTGAAAAAAAAAAATTATGATGCAAGATAGTATCTTTTAATCTATTACTTATTTCAATTTGGAATTAATCAAAAATGAGTCAGAATTAGTAAAATAAAAAAGCAACTTTGAACTTATTTATAATATTATTTTATTAATTTTTAATTAATTATAAAATAAAATATAAAACAAATTATGGAATGATAGATTTTTTTCTCTTATTACGCATGATGCTAATAGGACCTAATCTCTTTCTATTTTCGTTGATGGGGGAGTTTATCCCCAACTCGAGTTGTTTTGGAAGCTAGTACAACTTCCCAAGGGTCCCACACTCAACTACTTCACCATTGCACAACGTGTCACCATCCCATTGGAGCGAGTGTCGTGGCAAGTGTACATCACCGCTGCGCCGCAGCACATCAAAACACAGTAGTTATCGCAGCTACTTCCGGTACGTGTCTAAAGCAAAAACCCTAGGGTTTATATCTCATTGATCTGCAATTTGAGTCCAGCGAGGGTCTTCCTTTAACGATTGTAAGCTCTATTTCAATTTTTTTTTTAAAAAAGATTTAGCTTCCTTTTTATAGTTTTTGTCTTCTATTTTGTTATGTCTCTAGAAAGGACTCTGTATTGTACCATGAGGTAGGCAATTCTGATCACTGACTACACATCTCTTCGTGGGGTGATTTAACCATATTAGATCAGAGTATTATTGAGGTGCATTTGTAAGGTTTTGTTCTTATTATTCTCTTTTGAACTGATTTGCTGTGAGTTTTGATTTGTAAAGCTTTGACCCATTTGTTTAAATTTGCTTCTTCTGATTTTGGTTGATGCGCAAATAGGAATATCAGAATATGCTGAGTGTTTGTCACTAATATTTACAACCTGTTGTTTAAATTTATTTCATTTGATTGGGTTTGCAATATTTTTTAATTTTTTATGGTGGTTGAAGATTTTTCTTACTGTACTGGCAATTTGCATTTTGGCGATGTTGAAATCCTTCTTTGTGAAGCTTTGTTTCACTTGTGTATGTCATGTTGAATGGTTCTGTGAATTTGCCTAAATTAAGTTTGATTGATATGCGAATAGGGTTCTTGAATGGGAAAGTTTTACTTCGAGTTTGACTAGATTTGCATGGCCATAACTTTGGGGATTTTGTTAGAAATAGATTTTGATCTGTAAATTTGTTGGAGCTTTGGTTGAATATGTTTGGGAAATATCGTATGCCCTCCTGTATGTTTCTGATTTTCTATTTGTACGTTTAGAAATGAAATAGTTGGAATTCTGCAAAGTATGCTCGTATCAGAGTATAAGTCTTCGTAAGTATGAATGTGGATATCAGCAATCTTGGCTGATTAAAGCTAGATGTAAATATTGGTTATCATTTAGAATTTATCTTGAATGTTGGAAGTGGAAATATATGCCATTTCATATGGATATAATTCTGTTCTATATGTAGATATGAAGTTTTTAATTGTTGTAACACGGTTCCTTTAAAAAGATGAAATTTTGTTTTCATATTACTGCAATTTTGATAAATTATGTCCAAATTTTTGCAGAGGTATTGATTAGTCAAAATGGGAGGAGGATTTAGAGTGCTGCATTTGGTTAGGCCATTTCTTTCATTTTTGCCAGAAGTCCAGAGTGCTGACAGGAAGATTCCGTTTAGGGAGAAGGTTATATACACAGTCATCTCTCTCTTCATCTTCCTTGTCTGCAGTCAGCTTCCTCTTTATGGGATACACTCCACTACTGGTGCTGATCCATTTTATTGGATGCGTGTCATTCTTGCATCAAACCGTGGGACTGTTATGGAACTTGGTATCACACCTATTGTTACTTCCGGACTAGTGATGCAACTCTTGGCAGGATCAAAAATCATTGAAGTGGACAACAGTGTCCGTGAGGATCGCACATTATTGTTAGTCCTTTAATAGTCATTGTTAATTTAGTGCCATCCATTTTGTCAGGTTTAAATTATATTCACAATTGTCTAGGAACTTTTTTTAATATATATTTTCATGTTTTATGTGGTGTTCAATTATGCTTTGGTCCCCATAGATTGACCCAGGATATCAATTGGGGCCCATAAGATTACTTTTTGTTCTAATTAGTTCATCATTGTTTCAATTTTATACTTGCAATGTCTGCACTAATGATTCAGGGGCCTGATTAGGAAAAAAAAAAAAATTGAAAGTATGACTATGAAGAACCGGTTGGATCAAACTATGCTGACCTTGAGCATATTTGAACTTATTTTTATGATCTCTTAAGTGATGTGATGTTTTGATCTTGTGTGCCAGCAGTTCTATCATAAGTAGATAAGTGATCTCTTGCTGCTGTTGGTTTCTAAATCTTGTGTTCTTTTTGTAGCCTTCTTAGGATCTTATGGGATCTGTCAATGTGGTTACTGAAGTCTGGTTTTGCAATTGTATCCATTAGATCTTTGACTGGTCTTTTTGTACAGGATCTAATGACCATTTGAAAAGGCTATGAAGAATTCGTATTTTATCCTATATCCAACCCCTTTCTTTCCCCAAATTTGACATCTATATATGTCTTTAGAGTTCTATCATCTCTCTTTATGTTAAGGGGACAAAATAAAAGGCAATGGTAAATTAACTAGGGGCCATTCATGTGCACTCTATATGAGCTGATTCTATTGTAATTTTCTTTATGGGCTTATTCATCTGTTAATTCTTTCTATTAAAAAATATCATGTGTTCATTTGTTTGTTATATTTAATATTAACAATGCTTTGTTTCCTTTGCAACTGTTTTGCAGAAATGGTGCTCAGAAGTTGTTGGGAATCCTCATTGCTATTGGTGAAGCTGTTGCATATGTCTTATCTGGAATGTATGGTAGTGTTGGTCAACTTGGAGTGGGTAATGCCATTCTTATAATAATTCAATTGTGCTTTGCTGGAATAATTGTTATATGCCTTGATGAACTTCTTCAAAAAGGATATGGTCTGGGTTCTGGAATCTCACTTTTTATAGCAACAAATATCTGGTAAGGATGAGTGTTTTGTATATGTGTTGGTAGCATCTGAACTGGATGTCATATATTTATTTTAGACAATTCATTACTTTTAGTTAACATTTTTAATTGATTATGTAGTGAAAGCATCATTTGGAAGGCTTTTAGTCCTACAACTATCAACAGTGGTCGTGGTGCTGAGTTTGAAGGTGCCGTCATTGCACTGTTCCATCTTCTGATCACTAGGACAGATAAAGTCCGTGCCCTCCGTGAGGCTTTCTATCGGCAGAATCTTCCAAATGTTACTAATCTTCTTGCTACTGTCCTGATCTTCCTTATTGTCATATACTTCCAAGGTTTCCGTGTAGTATTGCCTGTGAGATCAAAGAATGCCAGAGGGCAACAGGGGTCATATCCAATTAAGCTTTTCTACACCTCCAATATGCCTATCATCTTACAATCAGCGCTTGTTTCAAACCTCTATTTCATCTCCCAGGTACTTGCATTGTATTGAACGTTTAACGAATAATTTCTTGATTGAAGCTAAATGTCATTTACCCAAAAAGAAAAATTGTGTCTTTACAGTTGCTATACAGAAAATACGGCGGAAATTTCCTTGTGAACCTCTTGGGAATTTGGAAGGAGTCTGAATATTCAGGCCAGTCCGTTCCTGTTGGTGGTCTTGCGTACTATGTAACAGCCCCATCAAGGTAGCACTTGTTTATTTCTCTTGTTTCAAATTTGATTACGACTGGAACAAAGTTTCAGTGTCATGATCACTCTGCAGCTTGGCAGATATGGCCGCCAATCCTTTCCATGCTCTGTTCTATCTGGTGTTTATGTTGGGAGCTTGTGCACTGTTCTCAAAAACTTGGATTGAAGTTTCTGGGTCTTCTGCACGAGACGTGGCTAAGCAGCTCAAGGTATTTCTGACATAAAGTTTTGCTTTTGAAGATGAGATGCAGTTTTACTTCCAAAATCTGCATGACTACATATTTTTATCACCCCAAGCATTGGAATATCTGCACAAAAAGGAACAAAGTGACTTGGACAAATCTTTTTTGTCGATTACCTCAGACCAATCAATCAAATACGGATTAATATGTAACCAATGGAACACTACTTGAAAACGGCTATTCTGCTCAGAAATGAAATGATCCTGGAAATTCTTGCTCCCATTGGACCATTTGTATCTATATGCATTAGGATCATGATTCATGGATCTATCGGTTTGAGAAATCAAAATAAGAGGATCAAACCATTTCTTTTGATTCTTTTTCAAATATGATAAATGTTGGTTGATTGTGAAATTCATACTAGTTGTATGATTCAGAATGTTAGATGTTTTGTGCAGTTGTTAATCCTCTTGTTTTGGCAGGAACAACAAATGGTGATGCCGGGACACCGCGATTCGAATTTGCAGAAGGAACTGAATCGCTATATACCTACTGCAGCTGCTTTTGGTGGAATGTGCATAGGTGCATTGACAGTGCTGGCAGATTTCATGGGCGCAATTGGGTCAGGGACTGGGATATTGCTTGCTGTGACAATCATTTACCAGTACTTTGAAACATTTGAGAAGGAGAGAGCCAGTGAACTTGGCTTCTTCGGCTTTTAGGTGTTACTACTCTCTTTGCTTTAAATTTCACATTTTGCAATGTAATAAATATTATATAAATTATATTATTAAGTTTTTTAGTAATTTTGTCCCAAAAATAATTATTATGGGTCCTTATTCAACCTTTTTAAAGGCGCGCAAACTTTTCGTCCATTTTACCTTGACAAATAAAAAAAAGTAAAGCAAATAAGAGCATATACATGTGTCAAGTAACGATAAAATTGATTGGACACCTGTTAATTTGATGGTATATTTTAGCAAAATTTTACTAAGTTTTATCTAAGTAGAATTAAATTACATTATATATGGATGAATTTTCATGGACAGTGGAAAGAAGAAGATTCTATCTTCTTTGTAGGGATGTTAACAAAATATGTGTATATATATATATATATATATATATATATCTCTAAAATCACTTATCTAAGTGAGAATTCAACTATAATTTATCATGTTATAAGAGATTAACTTGTACTACTCATTGAGTTAGTGTGCCTTAATAAATTGTTTAATTGTATATGAGCACATATAATGAATATAAATTGAGCAATGTTATATATACATTTATTTTGTGTACATTTATTTTTTATATTTTTATTTATAATTTTATTTTTACAATCAATTACAAATTTTGGAGTGTACACAAGGTGCACATTTATAAGTGTGAAAATATCATTTCTTCTATAAATTAGGGGATTACTATTTTCACACTATATTTATTAAAAATTCATCTTATAAAGTAGATTTAAATTTTACAAATAGTTGTATTTGTATAGTATTATCTCATATCTAATTCAATATATAAAAATTTTATATTTAGTAAGAAAAATTTGATTCATACCATATTTAAGTATAAATAAGATGCAATATATTAGTAAATATTCATTCATGATATCTTTAAATAATTAAATATTCTTCAGAAGTTAACATCAACAAAGTCGTTGTAGTATAGTGGTGAGTATTCCCGCCTGTCACGCGGGTGACCCGGGTTCGATCCCCGGCAACGGCGTAATTTTTTGGGGTTTATACGGTTCGACCCAATTCAACCGACCTAGGCCTGCCCGACCCATGTCCCATTTTCAGCACCTAGATCTGTGTTTTGAAACGCGCTCAGAAAAGTTTCCTCCTACAACGAAGCGTAAGCTATGAACGTCGTCGTCGTTCTCTGGGCTTGAGGTTCGTCTCGCAAAAACCCTAACACAAATCTTGTCTTCCATCTTCTTCCGATTATTTCAATATTTTAATCAATCTATCTGATCTTTCTTGGTTGTCTCTAACTTCCGAGGAGTGAACTATTTCTTGGGGTATTATCAAGAAATTTTTTTTTCTTTGAATACACGATGTATGTGGGGAACATTGCTACGTTTGATTAATTTTCTTTACAATCTTATTGTCATATATGTCCGTTTCCTGAGTTGGTTGTCCTGTCTGTTAAAGCTTGTGTTGCTTTGTGATTTTATGCATGCTTTATCAGTTATTTAAGGCTTCCATGCAAATATGCATTTATTTTGGTTTATATTCAGAATTCTGGCATGTCCTAGGAATGATCAACTAATGCTCAACTAGTGGAATGTACAAATTGTATCACAACCCCCGAACTTTCTATTCTCTCTAAACTTCCTCCTATTACATGCAAATGGCTCTTTCCTGAACGTGCATAACATAGTCTTTCACTCCAGCAATTTTCTACCCAAATATACTCAAGAAATTCCTTGCGTAGCATATTCTGCTTTCAGCACTAAAGCAACCTTCAAAATTTACACATCATTTCCCATCTTATTGCTTCAAACCTACCCTTTCCCCAACAAATCCTATACTAACCGGTATAGTAAAATATAGTTGAGAAGAACTTTATTACTTAACAAATTCAACCCAAAATTTTGGCACCATTGTACCTTATTTGTACAATAGGAATGCCTAATAATTCTACTCACTTAGCATCAAGTGCCAATGAATATTCCAAATCTGTCTCATAATAACAACAAATCAAATCTACTAAAGATTTCAAGGATGATACATTTTGGGATCACCGCCCCAAGAGGAACTTGTATACATTTAGAAAAACAAACAAAAAACTCCAAATGGCATCATTGTACCTCCTTTGTACAATTGGAAGGAATGCCCTAACCAGTGAAAGAACTTTTATTACTTAACAAATTCAACCCAAAATTTCAGCACCACTGTACCTTAATTGTACAATAGGAATGCATGATAATTCTTTCCCCTATTATTGCTTCCAACCCACCCCTTCCTCGAATATCCCATGCTAAACCTTCATTTACTATCCTCAAAAGTAATCTATCCATGAAGCAAGAAAACCAAATCTTATCCATACCTCCTTTCTATCCTCAATTCAGCTAAATGAAAAATCCGTTTTGGTGTATGATTCTACATCCATGCTTTCTCCTGCTAATTTTTCTAATTCTTTTCCCTATTAGTTGATTATAACCAGAATATATTCAATAACTTTTGGAACTTAAAATCTCATCCATGATTCACACTTCAAAAAGAGGAAAGTTACTTCACTACCACTAGAGGTCATAAACTGCAGCTTAATTACTATCTATCTCATATGTGTTAAAATATACGTTTCTATAACTGGGGTACAATACCAAATGACCACAAAAGTAGACAAAATGAGGTTAGATTTTCTTACTTAAGTATTATAACTTGATTCACATGGTTAATGATGGAAGCCCACATGGATGTTCAAAAAAGGCTTATGTAAAAGAGAAAATCACATAGTTAATTATTAGGCATTCCTATTGTACAAGTAAGGTACAATGGTGCTGGGTCTTTTGGGTTGAATTTTTTTAGTAATATAAGTTTTTTTCAATTACATTTCAGTGGTTAGACATTCCTATTGTACAACGGACGTACAATGATGCCATATAGGCTTTTTGCTTGCTTTTTTAAATGTATAAAAGGTCCCTTTGGGATAGTGAATACCAAAATGTGCCATCTTTGAAATTCTGTTTAGATTTCATTTTTTGTTTTTATTATGAGACAAATTGAGTATTTCATTGGCAATTGGTGCTAAGTGGGAAGAATTATCAGACATTCTTATTGTACAAATAAGGTACAATAGTGCCAAACTTTTGGGTTGAATTTGTTAAGTAATAAAAGTTCTTTTCAAGTACATTTCATTGGTTAGGCATTCCTATTGTACAATGGAGGTACAATGATGCCATGTGGAGTTTTTGTTTGCTTCTCTAAATGTATAAAAGTTCCTTTTGGGATAGTTATCCCAAAATGTGTCATCCTTGAAATTTTATGCACATTTCATTTGTTGTTACTATGAGACAGATTTGGAATATCCATTGGTACTCGGTACTACGTGGGGAGAATTATTAGGCATTCCTAATTGTACAAATAAGGTACAATGGTGCCAAAATTTTGGGTTGAATTTGTTAAGTAATAAAGTTCTTCTCAACTATATTTTACTATACCGGTTAGGATAAGATATGCTGGGGAAAGGGTAGGTTGGAAGCAATAAGATGGGAAATGAGGTGTAAATTGGAGGCTGCTTTAGTGCTGAAAACAGGATATGCTACGCAAGGAATTTCTTGAGTATATTTGGGTAGAAAATGGGTGGAACGAAAGTCTATGTTATGCACATTCAGGAAAGCGCCATTTGCATGTAATAGGAGGAAGTTGAGAGAGAATAGAAAATTCTGGGGTTGTGAACTTACCGAGAAGGTTAAGAATTCAAGATTGATGTGGTGGGTTCTAGATCAAATGCAAGCAAGGAGCAATGAGGGTTTCAGATCATTTATTGCTTGGTGTTTGCTTAGCATTTTTTGCGTGATAGAATTTGCTAGACTAGGATAGAAATATGGCTCTACATGAGCATAAAGAATTTTGAGTTATCATAAGCATCCTAACAATAAATTCTACAAATTCTGGAATTTACCTTGCAGCATTTTAGTTTCTTGAAATTAATATTATATGAATTTTTTTATTTTATTATTCATCTACAAACAACATTGGGTATTATGATAAAGGTGCTATGGATAATCCAATATATTAGAATATCTTGATGTTGATTAAAAAAAAAAGAATGTTATTGCAATTGAGGTTGCAGTCATGCTGTGTGTATAATTATTTTTCACTCATGATAGTTGTCATTTTCCAAAGAAAGACTTACGGGGGAACCTTCCGTGCTGTGTGTAAATTGTTTTTCACTCATGATATTTGTCAATTTATGAATTAGAATTCTCTTGAGTACAGTGTTTGTGCTCTTAGGAAGGTGGAGTCATTGATAATGGTAAATGATACAAGTGTTTCCTCTGTCTAATTTAATTCAAGATCCTTTAAGTTTGCTATCATATTCTTTTCCGTAGGTCTTGGAACAGAAATCCAAGATCTTTAAAGGTTTCTTGAGCTAAGGATCCTTAAGGATTGATACTTGAAGTTTATATCATGTTCAGTACTGACTTTATGTTTCTCTTTTTTCCTCTTATTTGTTTGATATGCGATACTTTAAAGGCTAAAGGATTTCTTTTATTGATTTAATGGTATTAATTTCCTTTTACTTGATGTTTATCTTGAGTTCTTTATCTGAGAGCCGTGATACTTTTTGGTCAAAATTTTGGTTGGAACAAGATTTATGGAATTTTTCATTCTGGAAAGTGCAATGACCAAAAGGACGCCTATAGAATATTTATTAGATACTTATACCGTTAATTGATTCAGGCAATGCAGGACAAGGCTTCCTACCATATGAGGTTCAATGATGCCATCTGAATTTTAGGAGTTTAGGTGATAAGTGAATGTATAAGTCCTTTACCAGAATTTGTGCGTCTTTCATTGGTTATTTTTATCATTTTATGTGAAGATGGGTTTGGATTTAGTTGGCACTAGTTGTTACTGCAGATAATTTGTTTGCACTCCTACTGTACAATAGAGGTGTAATGATGCCAAATGAATATCTGTCCCAGCTGTCTACACTTTATAAAACGTCCCTTCTGTTCAGTTTTGTATGGTGAACCTGCAATCTTAATAGGTAGGGGTGGGCACAAGACAGGACGTCCCGGTGTTCCCTCCTGGCCCGAAAGATTCGGGACAATTTCAGGACGGATGGGAAAATTCGGGACTTAGGGATGGGACTAGGACACAATTTTGTGTCCCGGTTAATTTTCGGGACAAGACCGGGACAAGCAAAATCCCATCCCGATCCCATCCTGAACTTTATATAAATATGTCCCATTCCATCCCATCTCCATAACTATATATATTTGTCTCGTTTATTACTTTCTACACCTCCATTTTTGTTATTTACACACTACATTTCTTCTTTTCTGCTTGCTTTCAACACCCCTCTTATTACTTTATACACTCACTTATCATTTCCCATTTCAGCAGCCTTTTTTTTTTTTTTGGGCTTTTTTTTGAAAAAAAAATTTAACTAAGACGAGATGGGACAGGATCGAAACAGAACCGGGACAAAGCTATATAAAACTAGGACAGGACGGCCAAATTCTCGGCCCGTGCCCACCCTTATTAATAGGCATTCCTACTACAAGAGGTGTACAATGGTGCTGTGCAAAGGAACAAAAAGTCCATTTTGAAGGCACATTTGAAGTGTTTTATTTGGCCTAGTGCTCAAGTGTGAGTGGTCATTTGGTATTCCTAATTATAAATGGGAGGTTACAATGATGCCACGTGAGTTTTCAGGTCATTGCGTTACCTACTGGTTTAGATGATGCCATTTGGTAAAATGAAGGCATTTACAATGATGCCATGTATACAGAGTCTTCAACATAAAATGTCTGCATCTTTCAGTGTTTGGGTTTAGGGTTGTATTGGTTGTCACTTGTTGCTACCTGTGGATAATTTGGAATATTCAATGATGTTTAAATGTATGGAAAAGTACTTGAAAATTTTGCATCTTTGATTGTGAATAATTGGGACCAGCTATCTAAATCTATAAAATGTGCCTTCAATGGAATTTTGTGCTTTTCTCCATGTCTGCTGAGATTAGATGAACTTGGAATCTATAAAATCAGTAGGCATTTCTTTGTACAAATTAGATATGGTATGAATATTATTTGTCTATGCTTTTTGGATACGTATTTGAGAAGTATCAAGATTATTTTTTAAAAGAAGAAAAATATTTGATTTTCGACACATACTAGATACTTTTATAATATTACTTGATATTTTAAGTGATTTTTTTAGTAATTAAAACAAATAAATATCTTATTTTCTTACTGTTAAAAAATTAAAAATTGACTTCTTTTCAATAAACTATGTCCTTATTATTTTGTTCTATGACCCACGTCTTCAATAGTACGTGAGAAAGAGAGTGAATTGTGAGATTATTTACAAAATGTTCTTATTTTTTACAAGTTTGCGGACATTTTTCTTTTTCGTAAAACAAGAATAAGAGAACATCTGATAGTTGTTCTGATTTTTTATTTTCAAAAACAAAAGAACTGTTTTAAAAAAATAAAATCCTTAAAACAACCAAACAGCCCTATGACTTTTTGATTTCTTAAAATTAAAATTATAATTATTGTTTATATCTTGTGAATATCACGTGCTGCATCACCATGTGGGTGTTTTTTTTCGAAGGTAATTATTCATTTATCTTAATATAAAATGAGTAATATTATTTACAACTACAAATCTATAACTGTTATTTGTATACATGGCATAATTTTACTTAATTATACTCATACTAAATTTATTTGTGTCATTCAGGTTTTCTATGTTTTTTTATTATTTTAATTATGGCTCTAAGTTAAAATTTGAAACTCACAATTTTTAAAAATGACATCTGAATTACTTAAAATGCTCATTTCATACTTTTTTTTTAAAAAAAAAATTGTTACAACTAGGAATGTTTGATAAAAGGATTCTGTTTTAATTGTAGGAATTTTAACTTAGAATTTTGTTTCTATGAATGTTTTTAAAAATAAAATCCGAGAAATATGTCAAATTGAAAATAATGTAATGAAAGGGGTGAGATTCTAATTTATTAATTTTTAAGAATATTTTTTTAAAAAAAATATTAATATTTAAGCTTAACTAATTAAATATATTTTAAAAATTTTATAATTCATAAATTTTAAAATTTATATTTCCATGAACCATGAAATTAAAACATAGATACAAACACTCTAAAGTTTAGAATGAAGTGCAGCCACTGAAGGTGTCAAACGAGTTGAGTTTGGTCAGATTGGCCTAGCCCAAAATACTTTTAGACAACAAGTGGTGTCTTGAGCCTAATTTATTTAATTATTTTTTTTATTATTTACAATGAGAAATAAATAGAAGTATTTCTAAATTCAAAAATTTTTAGAATGAGTTTCGGCTTGGCCCAATTTTTTTAATTTCACCTCCCATGTATTTTGAAATTTCAACTTTTTAAAATTTTTAATTATATTTTATAAGTAAAAATTTTGAAATACATGATATATACAATTAGAAATTTTGAGATTTGTAAAGTTTTAAAACCAGAATAATTTGGCAAACTTGCCGAGCTAGGTTCAAATTGATAGATTGTCCTATTTTAAACTTGTCACATGCTGAATTTTGTCTTTGTATTTCTTGGCCATGTTATACTCATAAATGATTAATATTTTTCGATGAGATGAAAATAAAATTTAAATTCAATAGACTAAATTAATTGAGATTTTTTTAAATATAAGGATGAAATTAATTAAAATTATAATTGTAAAATGTAAAAATGACATTTAACTAAAAAGTATAGATGTACCATGTGCCTCAAGTATAGTGTTATTTTAACAACTAAATAAACCTGTTAGCATTTGAGAACTTTAAACCAGACAAATTCTTGCACAAAGCATGCCTGCATTGCCGTCCACTTGACTCTTGTCATGGTTGCGATTTTCACAAAGGGAAAATGCTACTATGCACACACACGTATATACACACTCCTTAATGCACTATTTATATTTAAGTGAATTATAAAGATAAAATAATAAAGAAATAATATATATATATATATATATATATATATATATATATATGCATATATAATCACTCTTCATACTGTGGTAATAATAATATTATATGGTGCTACAGCTCTTAATTTGATCCATCTTTTCTGCCACTATAGAGACAAGAAAACCTCTATGCCATTAAAATTCTCTGCTGCTCTCAAACCATGTTTCCATCATGGCCGTTAGATTCCATATATGATTCAGATTAGACCCATGTCCCTGTGCTTTAAACTAAGGCTGACAAGCAAAGACAAAGAACAAAAGCATAGTGTACCAAACATGAGTACAAATTATAATGAAATAGTTAGTGAAGTTGGACAGAAATGCTGTCCCCTTCTCTTGGTCCTTAGAGGTATCAATTGGGAATATGCACCTTTCTGACTTTCTCAATGCCAATAGTTTGTCCCCTTTCAACAAGACAAGAGTTGTTGAATGAGGAATATGGATTTGCTATAGTTCACCAATGTGGATTGTTCCATCCTCATCCCATGGCTCATTTTCATCAATATCATTTTTGCATTTTATAACTGTTGAAAGAAGATTGAACAGCTACCATAGTGAATGTAGAGAAGATTATGTTTGATATGAGTAAAAATTATATTTAAAATATTTTTTGTTTTTTGGCCAATGATAAATAGAGGGAATTTCTGAATTTAACTTGGAGGAAGAGATGCGAGATTGAACCCAAATGTCAAAACGATAATATTAGAAGTGAAGTGAGTTCAATTAAACTGTATTTAACAAAAAAAATTAATAATACGAAGATTAATTAATTTACACTAGACTTTATTCCTTATGAGTTTTCATTCAATATCAAGAGGAAAAGGCAAAGTCTCCAGTACAGTGCTTGGTGGCGTTCTCAGTTCCACTACGAAAGTCCCCAAACTTTGGCTAGATTTTGGGTGTGTTTGATTAGACAGTACACTATTTTTCAATATCATGTGGGAAGCCTGCCATGGCATTGGGAGACTATGGTTGAAATTTGGGTGCCGAGACACCGTAATCAATGGTACCATTTTTTGTCTGAGCTTGCCAAGCTTTTTGGGGCATTTGACAAAATATGTGGGGCATGATATTATATTACACATTTATTTTATTTATAATTTTATCTTTATAATTAACTATAATTTAAAGAGTATACACAAGTAAATATGTGAATAAATTTATGATTTTGGGACTTCTTAACATAAACATATATGGAACATTTTTATCACCAATCTTATTTTACAACCTACACCTAATTGAATCACTTACAAACTTAAATACTAGAGTAAACTTAAAGCACTCCACGTATCCTAGTATAGATAAGATGAAGAAGAAGAAGAGAGATGAATTGGTAACGTGGGTTTCTTTAATGGCACAATACCCACATTACAGTCCTTTTAATTTTTATTCTTTATTCTTTATTGAAAAAAAAAATCAGCAAAATCTAAACTAAGAAGGCAAGAACTCACGGATACAAAGCTTAGAACTTTAGAATATGAAAACCTATTGCGCACAGGTCTAGAAAAACACATTTTTGTTTTAATTTAAAATGTTTTTCTTTAAACTAAAAAACATAAAAATAACACTCCACTAGGAATCTCTTAAAAAAATAAAAAGCTTCTTCAAGAAGCTTCCTCTTATTAAAAAATAAAAAATAAAACATTAATTCTCTATTTCAATTTACTAGGAGGCAACCTTATTTTTTGAAGAAATAAAATAATAGTATATGTCTATTTGTTTTTCCAATGAATGAGAAGTTCTCTTTCCCTGTTTGCTCACTATTTCACCTTATAGTAGCTAGTCGTAAGTCTCCTGTCATGCTTTCTATGTCCAAAGATCATTTCTAATGGTGAACCCCTTCCCGTTGCACAGTGTTATGCATCGAAGACAAGTGTTGTTTCATGACTACAGAGCTCCACAGTAGAGTTCCACTGGCAAAGAGAGAAGAGATGCGATGCATAATCAAAAAACGGATACTCAGGAATCTAATTTGTACGAAAAAATAATAAAAAATTAAAAAGCGGCATAACCAGATTTGGAGCTAATTTATTATATCTTTCATAAACCAACAACATAATGAAACTAGAGATTCAACAAAAAATTGTCCAAATTAAATGTAGTAAAAATTAAATCTTTTTCTAAACCCTAAACCAAATTCAGTTTCAAACCAAAAAGAGAAAAGAGAAAGGAGAAAAAAACTACAAATAAATGAAACCGAGAAGCTAGAACCATCCTCTTTGTACTATTTGCTTCCATCGAAGAGGCGATGACCAGTGGTGGAGCAAATACAAAGCAAATGAGGAGACCCAAACGAGGAGCCATCGAGTCTCCACGTGTTCACACCCACGACCTCTCCAGGCAACCACAAGTTCATAGCTTTGGCAACGAGGAGACCCAGAGATGCAGATGAGTTGAAGAGAGAAGGAGAGGAACCAGAGAAAATTGCCATGGAACCATAGAGAAAATGAGAGGATACGCGATGAAGAAGCCTCTAGAACCCCTTCCTGTGACTGTTGGATGAGAGGAGAATAAAACAGATCTAACGACAAGGAAGGAGCTACGGATGAGACCGTTGGATGAGAGGAGAATAAAGCAAATCTAAAGGCATCCAAGGTGTCATTGTGAGACCCATTTATGCAACTAATATAAGTTGCACCACTAGAAATAATTTTTTTTTAAGTTGTATAAAGTGTGATAAGTGATGTGACAATATAGAACCCACAGAAAATTTATTAAACAATGTTGTATGCAACAAGTGTAAGTTGCACCCTTAGAGATGCTCTAAAAGTTTAAACAAACTAAACCTACAAGGCCACAACAAATGATAATGGCTATCTTTTGTAGAGTACTTTCTATTATTATGGTGCTGCTTTCCTTTCAAGAACCATCTAACAAGGTATGAGATGCCTGAAAAAATTCTATTTTTTCTCCTCCTTCTAAATTTTCTGTGACCTCTTGTTCTATTGTGTAACTCAAATTTTTTTTTTTATTCCTTTATTTGTCAATAGAAAATAAGAAGGAGGGAAAACCAGAACATAAAAACTATGGGATCAAAAAAAAAAAGATGAAAACAAACTGATATAGTCGGGGTAATACAATTAACAGACCCAACCCCACGTCAAACCGAATAAAACCCACCTATTGGGTATGCCAAAATTTCGGTCAGAATCGGGGAAGGTTTTAGCATCCATTGGGTACAATTGGTCAAGTTGATTTGGGTTCAAAATTGATTGAACTCAACCTATGGACAGCCCTATTTTCAAGTTCAAACTCGACTTAACTCAAGGAAGTGGTCTAATATAGTGGGATAACCTCTAAAGATAAAATTTTATCACTTTTATATTTTAAAATTATATTCAATCTCTTATTTATATTTTTAAATTAATATTAAAAAACTCACATCTTTTATCTAATATACGACTAAAGAAAATTTGGCCCAACTCTCAACTCTAGGGATAGCAATTTTCCCCACTCGGGTAGGGATCGGTTAGGGATTCTTCATTTGAGATGGGGATCAAAGCCTCATTTTCCTGTGCGGGGTTGGTAGTGGAGGTAATTTTTTCCCTGTAAGGATTTTGAAGACGAGGGCAACACTCCTCGCTCCGCAGGGATCCCTATATTTAAAATTTCAAAAATACACTTATTTATTATAAAAAAAAAATTATATGATGGTAAAAGTAATATAGTAATTATATATTGAATATTAAAAATAATAATTATATATAATATTTATAAATAAAAAGTTAAAAATTTTAAAATATTAAATATCTATTGTGCCCCGCGAATTCCTGATTCCCAGCAGTGACTAGAGATGGGGGAAATTTTTCCCCGTATTATGAGTCAGGGATCAAGAACAAGTGGAGAATCCTCCTTAGGGTTAGGGACGGGGACACCATTCTCTACCCCGATGCCATCCCTACTCAACTCAATACAAAAAATCTTGAGAGTTAAAAGTAGTTTTATTGAGCTAAGGCTTCTTAGAAATTTGTTCTTGTGCCTGTTCTGTCAAATAAATATTTGATTTTGACTTTACGATCCAAAAGGCTATTTAATTGGATTCAATGCCAGCATATATAGAAGTGTACTTAGAGAGTTAGCAAAGTCTGTCTACAAACAAAGCTTATACAAATAGCTCCATGATAGAACGATTGGTATGATCTCAAAATATGAGTAATTATTTAAGAGAAGACAAACTTTTTCTCATTCTATAATTCTACTCATATTTTATTTTCATTACATGACTAGCTCTAGAGTGTCCTGAAACCAATATTTGTGAAGTCATTGTTACTCTAGCAATTAATTAATTAAATCTTAGGCTTGAACTTAATTATGATTTTGAATGTGTTCAAAAAGGTAGATTATAACTTATTTAGGAGATTATAACATACTGACCTTGTGCGATAAGCTAATAGAGCTGTTTGTTAAACAAAAAATGAAAAGAGATTATAGCTTTTGAAAGCTTTATTAAAACGTTATTTGAAGTAGCATATGTCTTCTAAAGTTAGTTGTCAATATTTCAATTTCATTTTTATCTTTAGGCTATCTTCAATAATGTAACTCTTGTTAAAATGCTTGCACTTATTTTAATCATTTTTTAATGAATCTCATCATGCCACATTTTTAGCTTGCACTTATTTTAATCATTTTTTAATAAATCCCATGATGCCACATTTTTAGTCTTACTCAATTTAAATTCAAATTAATCGATAATAATAGATAATAAGTTCCTATTGCGCTAAACTTATACCATTATGAGATGTGTTACAAATATGCACACGTATATACATATACACTCACTTTAACACTTTTTAAATTTTTTTTTACTTTTTTATTTATAATTTTACCACTACAAATAAATTAAAAATAAAATATGTGCAATAAGATGTAAGTAAATAGGTGTACAAATAAATTTATATTTCCCATTAAAGTTGTGAAGTTTCCATTCGAGCTACTTCTCTCTTCTCAATAATTAAGGCACGTTTTCGAAACTTATGAACTAACCTATTCAATTCATTAATTGGTTCTTATCCATTTTCATGTGTTCTTGTATACTATACATCTGTCCAAGTCTTTCGTCTTATATCTTTCTCCCTTTAATCAAAAGAATCCATATTTTCTATATATGCCAGAAATTATATATATAGGACCACAAGCCATTAAATTCCAATTCAGAATTTGGTTTTCTTATAAATGATATAGTTAAGTATGTCCCCATTAATTGAGCTCCATGTGTTGAAAGAATGGACCAACAATATTTTAATAAGACCAACACAATAATAATGCAACTCTTATGATTTTTTCCATTTTGCTTGCCATTTACAAAATTAATCACTACGGAAAAATAATTTCTATACACCTAATATTTTGCCCTTGATATCAATGCAACTACCACCAATTTCTTCACAACAACGTCTTGGCATTCTTCTACATAGAGCAATACTCATTGCAAATCATTTTCATTGGTTAGATGAATAACTTATTCACTATTTAAGTTGTTGGTATGCAGTGTCTGTATCTTTTTCTTTATACTTGATAATGAGATCCCATTAATAAGATACTGGTTTAGTAGAAGTAGATTGTGTTTCAAAGTGTTTAAGCAAAAAGTTTTGGAGGAAAACATTATTTTCATCGCTTACACTATATACTATTAATAAATATATTTTTAATATTTTTTAGTTAATAAAATATTTTCTTACATTTTATATCGTTAATAAATATATCTTTCATTAATTTTCGTTAATGACACTTTAATGAATCTTGTCTAAGCGTCACACTTCTTAAGTTTTGTTAGAGTATAGGATAAAAATTTAACGAAATGTATATTTATTTGATTTGAAAAGTGATAGATGATTTTATTAACTAAAAAGTATTAAAGATAAATTTATTAATGTTATATATATAGTATCAAGGAAAAATAATATTTTTCTCAAAATCTTGAATTTACAGTTACCATTATTAAAAAAAAAATATTATTTACCGTTGACAGGGCAAACAAAGATTAGTCTCCGGGAAAAAAGAAAAAAAAATTCAAATACCATGTTTATTGTAATATTTAAAAAGTTATCTTATATTTATTTTCTTCTTTTTCCATTTTGGTTACAACTTTAAACATCTACATGTACATTCATATCTTTAATTTTTAAAAGTGCATACATGATGAATGTAGAATAATCAAACGTACTTCTATGATTAATCTACATTTAAAGTTGAGTATACCTACCACATTGTAACAGAGAATGAAGACGTATGAGATTGGATACCATAGTTTAATGCTTATAAGATGGAGTTTTGGTCTCCAAGTTAGGTGTGCATGTGGAGCCACAAAATAAAGTTATATTATAAACTAAACTATATTCAATTTAGAAAAAAGCAAATAAAAAAATTTCAAGAAATATATAACTTCTACTTTTTGACATCTCCACAAAGATTGAAAGCTTTTTTAATTCGAATTTATTGTTATTATCTAATAATAATAATTTTACGGTTATTAAACTAAGTCATCATTAAAATTATAGTTTTATTTAATAATTAAAAAATTTATTATTGTTAAGTAATAATTACATAAGATTCAAATTGAATTTTTTATTATTAAAAAAAAAAACAACAAAATCCTATCTAGACCTAACCCAAAAACCTACCCAATTCGTAAAAACAAGTTACATGCTAAGAAAGATTTAAATTTAGATAAGGTTTGAACCTAAGACAAATGATTTTTTCTTTCTTTCCCAAAGTTGTATACCCAAGAAGCTAGCATATGATATAATTGCCCATTATACCGATCTAACTAATGCCATTTCATAATGCTCCCACATTGACACACGCATGGCAAAACCTTAGGGAAAATGTGCAAATGGGTCCCAATAAATTAATAAGCATTAGACAAGGACCTTAATGAAGCCCCTTATGTGTTCTTAATACCATATGGCATAATTTTTTGACTTTAGACATTTTATTAGACTAATACAATGTCATAATTTGAATGTCGGACGTGACTAAAATTAATCATAAATATTTGGGTGATGGGAAAAGAAAGAAAAGAAAAACTATTAATTCATTTGAGGGCATGAGTTCGTTTTCCTAGAGGTGGTCACTGGCTAGAGATAAACCTTAATTAAATATTCAAGGAAGTGATCAGTATAACACTAAACTTTACACAAAGTTTGGTGATTTTAATCTGGTTGTATTTAAATAACTTTTAAATTCTTTAATACTACATAAAAGGCTTTAATTTTAAAGTATTTCAAATTTAAGGAAAACATCTTAATTTAATTATTGAGAGAGAATTATTAATTGCCCAATACAGAAAATCAATTCTTTAACAATATAAAGTATTGGTATTAGATGCTTAATTATTAAATACAAGTCTTTTTAATTTTTGATTTATATGTAAAGTATTCTTACCATTTTTAAATACGAGATTAGTAATTAAGATAACAATTTAAGGTAGTTCAACGAATATCAATCACCCTCTTAACAAAAAGAAGAAGAAGCATGTTGTGGCCCCATAGAAGCAAGGTCGTCAGTAGTTGTTAGCTACTTTTTCATCCATGTGGAAATTAAATGCACAATTTGTGAAATTTAATAGCAAAAAGGAAACAACCATTTTTTTTTTTTCACATAAAATTACAACATACTTGTAAATTGTTTACACCTAGATTATGTCCATATTCTTTTTTCTCTCTCTCTCTCTAAATATATATATATATATATATATGTGGTTTTAATTCTTGTCTCATTTATCAAGAATTTTATTTTAATAATTTAATAATAACTATAATACTATTTTATAATTTCTTAAAAAGAAGTCAAACATTAAATACTATTCATTTTTAATGTATTAAACTAATAACTAATAAACTATTTTTAATAAAAATAACAACATAATTCAAATTCAAGACATTTAGCTTTCAATACTTTAAAATGTTACTTCGTTTATTATTTTATTTTTAGTTATTAATTCTTACTTTTTCACCAGGTTTAAATTGTATTGATTTGAAACTTGATTAATAATTGAGACGTTGAGTAATATCCTTTTTCACATTGTAGGTCAATACGATGAGTTTGAGATGAGAGTTTTTTCAATAAACGAAGCACTAAAATTATGTTACCCTACACTAATAGCCAATAGGTCCAATGCATACAATGTTCATAGACTTGAGACTAATAGGGGGCTGCGTTTCAGTCACCATCGTTCTTTCGGCTACCCCTCTTTTCTGATTTTTTGGTCCCATCAATTACATCAAAAAAATTAATAAGACAAAAGGAATAGAACTAGACATTGTAAAATTCAATGTGATTAAGTAATTAGGTATTTGTTTAATGAAACTAGATTAAGACTTGACAAGTTTTAAATTAAAGGTAATGAGTTTGAGTTTTGAAGTTATTTTTATTGAGAGAAATTTATTGATTTTTATTTATTATCAAATAAAAATTATAATTTTATCAATTATATCAAAATTAATAAGATAGAAGGAATAAAAAAAAAAAAATACTATACAATTTTAGGTGATTAGCTAATAATGTATTTGTTTAATAAAAATAGATTGAATATTGAGATTTCTGACATATTAAGTTAAAAGAGTTTTGAGTTTAAATTTTAAAATCATTTTTATTAAGAGAAAATTTTTAATTACTACTCCTTAACAAAGACTAGTTCTATAATAAAGAGAAGGGGAGATATTCTAGTATAAAACCTCAAAAGAAAAATAGGTGATTAATAGGCAGAATTTTTATGTGATACATTGTTCATAGAGTGTAAAGTTTATTTAAGTAGGTTTATATATATATATATATATATATATGGAAAAGAATGCTTCTTAAAAATTATTCTAAGTAATTTGGACAGTTTTATAAGATTAACTTCTAGAAACTGATAAAAAGTGCTGTGATTAGAATCACCATAGTCTTACCCTTTTTGATTAATTCAAAAACCGTGTTCTAAGAAAGGCCGAAGTGTTCTCACGTAAAGATGGAGCACATGCATCTTCTTGTTTGTCAACATTTTTTCAACTGTTGAAAAATCTTAGAAAGATGTCCAATTCTTCTCCCATTTTAGAATAGAAAAAGTTTTTATTTCTATTTTCTAATAACAACCAATATTTTCATTATGTCATTATTATTATTTAAAGTGAGGAAACATATTTAAAATAGAATAATAATCAATAAATTTATTTTAATAAATGTTATTTTAAAATTTTGAATTCAAAATTCTTAATTTAGAAAGTTTGTATACTATTTTTTAATTTAACATATTGGATAAATGTGGTATATGGATATCGTTTTGAAATGATTGTAGCATAAACCTTTAGTCTAGTGATAAGTCATTTAAGGTAATATCTAATATGTTGGGATTTAAATATCCAATAGTTGCACTCATAATTCATATCAAAATATTTAAATGAGTCTAATTAAAGTTCATATTATTCAATTTAATAAAAAGCAAATACTAAATAAGATATAATAACTAGGTAAGTTGTATCAACATAAAGCGGACATTTAATGTGTATAATTTGCGTCAAATCATCAATACGTCAGCTTAATGTAAAGCACTTTTATTGAAAGAGATTTTATATTAGTGTACTAAATAAAAATGATTTTCATATAAAAATTCCAAACTAGGTATAAACCCAAAAGACGGTTGCATGAGTCTCATGAACACATTACTTTCTGCTTTTTCAGCGGTTCAGATATAGACTTACGGTTTTTACTGCAGAGGCAATGCTTGTGAGCAGTTTCAAAGCAATGAAAGAAAAGAAAGGACAAAGAGAAAAAAAGAAAGAAAAATTAGGTAATGCTTTTGTGATCTGATGTGTGTGAACACAAGTAAATAGTGGAACTTAACTTTCAACGTTTTCTGCTGCAGACTAAGCCTGCACTGCAGCAGCTTATCTCTTATGATTCTCTCAATGAATAAATTTCGAAAACCTCAATATGCTTCTCTTCTCTTTACCCCACAAATCAACCTAATATTTTATATAAATAAAAAAAATAAAACCTTGGTCACCAAGGTGGTATGTGTGTGCATATATATATATATATATATATATATATATTCTATTTCCAATATTGGGTGCTAATCGTACTTAATAAAATTATTGTAGTCTTGAGGTACTCTGATTAAGTTAAAGATGTTTAGTTTAAAATTTTAGATTAATTTTAAACTTAATTTATTTACAATATCATAATAATTTATGCTTAAATTTCTTAACAATATGATTTTCTTATTTTGGTGCTAACATTATTATTTTCTTAATTGATTAGTACTAAATATCTCAAATTCATATTAATTGAAAAAAAAATGACGTGCAAATCAAGGTAGCCTATAAACCAAATGCTACCAAAATCACTAATTGATCATTTGTCATTACCTTCTAATTTGCACACAAGTAAACAACAATTCCACGGATTCCTAGTGAGTCATCGTTGATCAAATATTCATGTTTGTGTTCTCCAACGGTCAAGCATAAAATTTTTGGGCAAACTTAATGACCATGTTTTGTGGGGTCCCTTATTAGATCATAGCATCAATTAAGTGAGACAGTAGGGCCCACATACCATCATCTCTCTGTGCAGCACTACAACTATATAAATATTAAATATTATTCCAAATCAAAGGAGAAAATAAAAAGAAAAAGCCAAAAAATATATTAAAAAAAAAACCAATGGTTTATTAGTAAATATGTACTTATCATCAGAAAGTAGAGACTATCTCATCTTTTTCTTTTCCCGCGCTTTAAAAATTCTTCCTGAATTTTTTCCCCTTAATTTGATTAGTTTATGTATATAATAATAACATTACAATATCTCCTTCTTAGGCTCCAATCTGATAGTCAAAGATTTGTGCCTGCTTTTCCAACCATTTTCTCTTTGCTTCTTCACACTTTCTCTCCCAATCCCGAGTCCAAAAACTCTCCCTTTCTTTCATTTTCCTTCCCAAATTTTCTTATGTTCCAAACAAATCTTTCAGATGAGATGGAAACCATCAAACCCAAATCAGCAATCAACAATAGGAGCAAGAAACTGGCCAAAACTTTCC
The DNA here is from genome assembly GCA_022379115.2 of Bauhinia variegata. NCBI lineage: Eukaryota > Viridiplantae > Streptophyta > Magnoliopsida > Fabales > Fabaceae > Bauhinia > Bauhinia variegata. The sequence goes on from CM039432.1 coordinate 8,969,413, forward strand.
AGAAAGTCATCAGCTTCAGAAGTGCAGCAAAAATTGCATCAAACAATGGAATTTGCATGCTCACATCACAACCCAAAGTAAAGGAAGATTCTTTCACTGATCAGATCAAAACCCACCAAGCAAATGGTAAGAATGAAGATTCTAAAGCTCGAAACAGAGCAGTCATGGAGGCTCTTGTTGCTAGGCTCTTTGCTGGTGTTACCTCCATTAAAGCAGCTTATGCAGAGCTCCAAATGGCTCAGCATCCGTACAACAATGAAGCCATTCAAGCAGCTGATCAAGCAGTGGTGGACGAGCTCAGAGCAATTTCTGAATTGAAGAGAAGCTTCTTGAAGAAAGAACTTGATCTTTCACCCCAAGTGACCATAATGCTTGCAGAGATTCAAGAACAGCAAAGCCTAATGAAGACCTATGAAATCACAATCAAAAGGCTTGAAGCAGAGGTGGACCACAAGGATTCTGACATCTCTAATCTGAAAAAGCATCTTCAAGAGTGCATTTCCTTCAATAAATCGCTCGAGAAGAAGCTAAACTCAAGTGGGTCTTTGTCAATTTTGGATAATCTTCGAATCTCAGTGTTGAATCCAACCCATTTTGTTCAGTTTCTTCACTATAGCTTAAGATCAATCAGAAGCTTTGTGAAGCTCATGACGAGAGAAATGGAAAATGCTCATTGGGATCTTGAAGCAGCCACCAAATTCATTCACCCCGATGCCATTTTCGCCAAACCAAGCCATAGAATCTTCGCATTTGAATCCTTTGTTTCCATAACCATGTTTGAAGGCTTCAACTACCCAGACTTCACCATTTCCAGTGACCCTTTTGAGAAAAATCACCAACACCGCCATAGCCAAAACCTCTACTTTGAAAAATTCAAAAAGCTCAAATCTTTGAACCCAAAGCAGTATCTTTCCAACAATCCAAACTCATCCTTTGCCAAATTCTTGAAATCCAAGTATCTTTCAGTGGTTCATGCCAAAATGGAGTGCTCCTTGTTTGGGAATTTGAACCAGAGGAAGATGGTGAATTCTGGGGGATACCCAGATTCTCCTTTCTTCACAGCTTTTGCTGAAATGGCAAAGCACGTCTGGGCTCTGCATTGTTTGGCAATGTCCTTTGATGAAGAAGTTACCATTTTTCAGGTGAAGAAGAACAGCAGGTTCTCGGAGGTGTACATGGAATGGGTCACTGAGGAATCGGTTTCGCAGTCAGGGGAAGACACTGATTCCGGCGCCGTCGAGCTCCGGGTGGGCTTCACGGTGGTACCCGGTTTTAAGATTGGTAAGACGGTGATACAGAGTCAGGTTTACTTGTCGCCGGTCGCGTCTCCGGCGAGTAGCTGATTTTCATTTTTGTTAGGAGTCCGATAATATTGTACATTTTGGCGGTAGTAGAAGATGCTCACGCGCTCTGTTACACGCTCCGGCACTTGAGTTATAGTAATATACATATAGTAGAAGATACACCATATGAACTATTTTCTCTTATGTGAAATCAATTGTATATTATATTCTGTGATAGTAAATTGTAGTCTTGTAGTCCTTATCATGTTAAATAAGAGCATGTTTGGTATTATGCTAAATAGGATTTGTGTAAGAAGCAACCTAGAAATGATTATGTAGTAAAACCAAACAAGTCATTAGATTAGAGTTTATGGACTTATTAAGAGAAATGTCACGTTACATTGCTTAAGTAAAATATTTTTACACTTTTTAAGTATAAGACAAACTTTTAAAATTTTAAATTTATATCGTCATTTATATTCATATAAGAATCATAGACATTCAAATTTAAAAATGTTGATATCATAATAAAATTTTATAAAAAATTATAGAAGAAATAATAATTTTTCATTAAAATATTTTTCTAATTTAAACTCATTCATATGCTAAAGGTGTTTAAGTGGTGTACTCTTAGAAATTAAGCTTCTCCTTGTCCTTCTCTATCCTTTAATGGCCCTTTTGTGCATGATTGGTGGCCTAGAGAGGCTAAAGATGTAACAAAATCAAGTACTTGCATATCATTAGCATAGGAAAAAAAGATGTTTGTACACCTCTTTGCTCACACCTTGTTATACACTTATTAATTTCAATTTAATTATAAGAGTAAAATTATAAAAAAAAAAATGAGAGATAAAAAAATAAGAGAATTGCGAAATAAAATATAAAATTATGTTAATAAATAAATGTGTGTAACACATTTGATTGGCATAAGGGGCGCGTGGGATAATTGAATGACTATATACTTGTCAATTTTGATTTCCCATTGAAGCCTTTTGGTCTGGTGGGGTCTATGGGGTGCTGGGCTTGCTTTGTTTGGAGCCAGAGACAGGAAGGGTACCAGCAACCGTAGTGTGAGTATAGACAGCATAGGCATTTTTGTAAGTGGGCCCACATGAGAATTGAGGGTAGGCATATGATGTTAGATCTGATGATGGAAGAGTGAGAAAGTGGTGGTGGGGTTGTGGGAGATGATCAGATTTTGGGGAGAAGCTTTGGATTATAGTTTAGATTGTCCTTGGAGACTTGTAGTACACTTTGTCATTAACTTTGTTCTAAGCAGTAAGCATAGACTAATCATATGGATATGCAACTTGATTGGATTTGATCAAGATTGATGTAATTTTTAATCAAAATAAAGTCTTGATGTCACGTTGAATGTTTTCGTTATAACGGATCTAAATTTATGTTCTCCCCATAAACATGATTATCATGTTTTAATATGAGTCATATGTTATTTATTATGTGTATCTCATCTACTCTATTAATATTGTTGAATAGTCTAAATACAAACATCATAGGATCATGATTAACTTAAACATAAATAAATTCATTGTCAAGTCTTAAAGGTTTAAAGAAAATTTACAAATGTACTTATAAATTACTCATTAACGAGATTATTATATCAGTTGTGAGACTGAAACTTGTGTCTTTATATAATACAATTTCAATTCCTATCAACTGAACAAGTATTTGTTAGCTTCATTAGAACACTCTTTTGTTAGGAACAACACATATGTTTCCTATAGAAAATATGAAGAACAATGATGTTGACTCTTTCTTCTTGCATATATATTATATATATAATATAATATATAATTCAATAGAGGGTATTTTCATATTAAATTTTGTAAAAGAAAAATAAATAAATTAGATCTTGAAACTCACTAGAATTCTGTCACCTCAAAACTCAAAGAACAATTAGAGAGTTGCTTAAAACATTGCTCGTAACAAAAGCTCTCACATTGAATATTGGTTTTTATGAATTAGACCAATTTCAGTTGCCCGATGCTTGACAATTTTGACAAACTTATTATAACTTCTAAAGTTTTAATTTATCATATTTAAGTTGCTGAGAAGGAATGTCTTTAGAGGTCCCCATATTCATAAATGTGCATTCAAATTATATGCAAATAAGGAGACTCAATGATCAAATACATCATGGGCCTGTTTTGCTGCTTTAGTACTTCACTCAACCTATTAATATATTTTGGTTTGGTTTAACATAGTAATGTGTCATAACCATATCATTATGCAAATCAAAGCATGCATATCCAACAATGATAATGCACTAACAGGGGCTGTTTTGTATATGAAATTTTTTTCTCCTTCTTAGGAAACTCATTAAAAGAAATGAGTTATCTGTGTTTATTCGAAGATACGAAAAATTTCATGGTTTGTTGGGAAACTAAAATGTGTAAAATTTTAATTTTTTAAATTTCACTAATGTCAAAGCTTTACTAAAAAAACTAAAAAAAGTAATCACCTTTATTATTTGGAAATTTAGTTAATAATCAAATATGAGAACAAACTTACTTAGTACCTAACAAATATTTGTTTAATGAATTACTCAAAAATGATGCCTACAGCCAAACATCCCGTGGCGCCTAAAATTGAAGTAGGACTTGTCTGTCTCTCTCGCAGTTCAGATTCTAGACAAAAAACTGCTGCAGTTTTTCACAATTTTCTTTTACTCTGTTTGTTACCCATGTTGGAAAATGTCACATTCCTTCTGGCAAAGGTCATTGATAGGATGAAGAGGGAGGTTCTGACTATGCTTCAGGGTTCACGGGGATTTAAGAGTAGACATGATAGGACTAGCATGGCTGTCTTTTACCTAATGTTTTTCTGTGATTTATCTGCACACCAACTTGCCACCAAGCACAATTAGCCACTCATTATTCACTGCCATAACCAAATTTTATGTGAAACAGATATATGCAAGATCCGGATGTGCTCATGTTTTTGTAACTAATATATTTGTTATATTTAAATTTAGATTATTAATCACTTATTATGTATGTGCTTTATTTATTATTTTTGTGATGATTTAGATTAATAAATAATTTAAATATAAACATAACGGAAATATGATAAAACCAAACATAAATAAATTTATTTTCATTTGTTAGTGTAAATATGATAGAGAAAGAAAGATGAACGATGATGTGATGCAGTTGACAGCATTGTAATTGTTGCCACGGGTCATTGACTGAGTCAATCACTTAATACAATGCTCAATAACAACTACAGTGCAGTCTATTAAGTTAGTCACTTAGGACACAGTTGCAGTGTAATGTACCGTAGTTGATTGCACCAGGTCCAGATTCAACAAAGAGGGAAGGGAGAGAAAATGCTAGCCATGTTTTCTCTTATTTTCCCTCTCTTCTTTTCTCCCTCCTACTTTAAAGGATCTGTGCTCAATTTTATAACCCTTTACAAAATGAGGCTATAATCACTTTCCAAATTTAGATTTCATTGTTTATTCCTAGCTTAATCTGCACTCTTAACGCCATTTTGGCCAGATCCAGCTGCTAGGTACTAAGAAATAAAGTGACTATTTGTTCAATTCGTATCTTTGCTTAACTTTCAGAAAAGTTCAACTGTTCCACAATGCCTTTACTTTAATAAACTCTTGATTTCAATAGTACATTATTTTACACAATTTTTTTTTTTTTTTTTATCTATATTAACTCATTCGGCACATTTAAAATTTCTCTACAAATACCAAGTTTTTTCAAATCAATATTATGTCAAGTTATATAAATTATGTTGGTGCGAAATAAATATTCCCTTCAGCTTTCTTTATTTGATGTCACAATTTGATTTGACAGTTTATTTATGTGTTTTTTTAATACATCTAAATATTCTTGTACACGCATGAAATTAATTTTTATTTAAAACGTGAGGTTTAATCAATAAATTTCTTACAATAAATTTAGGATTAAAACTTAATACTAAGCCAATGTCTTATTAGTATTCCAACCCATCTTACTTATAAGGCTCTTTCTAAAATTTTTGATAGTTTTTTAATATAAAATCTTTTATAAAGTTTAGAAGCATTTATTATATTTTTTCACATTTGCCCTTACTTATTATTGGTTCTTTCTAATTCTAAGTTTTAATTAATATAAATTTTACTTTAAATTAGGGTAAAGTTGAAAATTTGTGATATTATTTTTCAAATATTGAATTAATTTTAACAATTTTTCTTAAACTATGTGATTCAAAAAACACCCACGTAATATAATGTTATTTACATAATTGATGCAATCACCACATGCATAATTATACAAGTTCTTGACCAATCTATTAGTAATTGAAGTTATTCAAACTAATTTTCCTTGTATTGTCAACAAAAGAATAAATAGATTTTAGAAGAAGGGTTTGCTAAATCAAACACATGGGAGAGCTAGACATTAATAAGGAGGTTGGAATTTTAAATGAGACAAGCTTGACATCTCCTTGATTCTTCAACAAATCATGCAAGCATATTGATTAGCACATAGCTTTGTCGGTTGCATCAGCAAACAAGTATTGTGGGTGTCAGTGTCAAAATTTTAACTTAACAGAGGAGAATTAAATAAATTTGGTGCTTAGCCCTCTGTGAACACAGCAGCATCAAAGAGAACAGACTGCAAGCAGATCAGCTCTTCACATTCATCGCAGATTTCATCATTTGAACCTGGCAACATCTTATCTTCACCTCCATTGTCACACTCTCATGAAAATCTGATTTGTTGCAGTCAACTGTTGACCATTCGATTAATATACATTTATGTTAATGATACAATTATATGCAAATTAGATAATTGGCAGTCAATTGCACCAAATTCAGATTCCACTCCCATATCCTATCCTTTGTACTGTTGATATAATGCTGACATTGTCCAGGAGATTTATAAATTGTGATCTTACTCAAAATTCTAATAATAAATATTAAGAAAATTATTCATATGCTTTAGGATTAATCATTTTTCTTTATATTTAAGTTATTTTCACACTTTTTAAGTGTGAAATTAATCTCTAAAAATAATAAACGATAAATTTTTTAATAAAAATAACTTCAAGATTTTAACCTATTTGAATTTGAAGTTATAACAAAAATTATTAAGGAAAAACTAATAATATGTTATGGAATCATATAGCGGAAAATTGAAGGAATAGCCAAAGACAGATATGCATGGACCTGCTCCCTCCAAATTTATTTTTGTGTGTGAGATTAATATCTCAAGCCAATAATAATATAACACAACCAAACTGATTTCTCATAACAAAAGTATAAAAAGAAAAGAAAGGTTTATGCTGGACCATCCTCAAGACCCAAGAAATCTTGTCAAAATAGAAACTAGATAAATAGAAAACAGTTAGAATTAGTTGATAATCCATTTCTGAATAATTTTGATTGTAGATATTACAGTTATGTTCAAATGTACTTCTTAGGCTCAAGTAATATTTATATCAGTGTTAGCTTTAGTTTGCGTTGGCAGGTTTCTATACAGGACTTAGTTAACCTTTTCTCTACTGTCTGGTTTCCTGATAAAAACTTGACAGCGGTGAAAATGGATTGACAAAAGAAAAGGCTGAAATGACTCAAATCTCTTATAGTCAGAAGTAATAACTTTTTAACAGTTTGATGAAGTTGCAACAATAATAACAACTTCATTCAATAGCTGAGAAAAAATTACTGCTGGGCATTGAAATGAATACTGGAGTTAACATATGATAGAGTTATAAAAGAAACAGAAAGCAAAAGAGCTGGAGCAATGCAACCATTTTAAGGACAAATATTGGATTCAAGGAATCCTATCAAGTGCCTGCAACATAGACTAACCAGAAGGAAAACATAAGTTACAACAGCTGAGCAACACCTCTGAAGCTAAAATGCTACTTTCAAAAGCAGAAGTACATAGAAACCACTTAAACAAACCAAAAATATTCATCAATCTATCTTAACTTAGACCTTTTAGGCATACTACTACTCATGCTTGCCCGCGACTTGCCAAAGGCTTTCATCTTCCTTCTTTTCCTCTCTTCTTCACTGTCAGATTCATCCCCTTTCTCCCTATCTGCATTGCTGGCTTCCCTCTCCAATTCTTCCCATGTTTTCCCCTTCTCTTCGTCAGAGTTCTCCTCTGAGTCCTCCTCATCATCATCCTCAGAGTCCACAAGAGATTCACTGTCAGAAGCATCGTCTTCAGACTCCGACTCAGGTTCCACATCTGAAGGTTCATAACCCTTGTCTGACTCCTCTGAGTTCTCTGATTCTGAATCAGTAGCTTCTAAATTCAAAAACTCCCAACCCCCACCTTCAATGAAGCTTTGTGGGTCATCAGTTATTGTCTTTAGTATCTGACGCCAATTAAGATTCAGCCTGCTCTCATAATATTTGATGTCTGTTGTGTCAAGCCACTCCTTGATGCCATCAAGGGATGTGGAAGGGATTGAATCGATCCTGAGAACATCCCGCTTGAAGTCCTTGAATACTATAGTCATATCAAAGTTCTTCTGCCCCAGGCCAACTCTTTCAAGATTCACAATTTCAATCTCACTCAGTGTGACAACAAGGAAAGGAGTTTCTATCAGTTCAACAAGGCAGGCTGAAGTGGGAACTATGAATACTGAAGATTTATGAGGTACCCCAGGGAAGCCAAGTTCTCTCAGAGGTTGATCAAACTCAAGGTCAAGACCATTAAATTGTGGCTGTCCCCAGAGATCATTGACCCGATTCACGAAGCTCTGAAATTCCACATTGATTTTATTCTTCCTTTCTCTCTCACGTTGTTCTTCCTCAAGCTCATCAGGGTCATAAGCAGATCTCTTTCCACCCCCAACGTTCTGAACCATGTCCATTACCTCAACATAGAACTGTACGTCTTTGGTTTTCTTGTTTCCTACCATTATATGATTATGCAGATGGAAGTGCAGTAGTGTAATCATTTCATTCTCTGCTGGCTGAAAGAAAGCATGCTTAATGTTGCCAAACATCACATCTACACGTTCATCTTGCCTAGTGGTAGAATAGCGAAATCCATTCACATGAGCCTCAAGTGTACCAGGTATCTTTCTTCCACGTCCTCCAAAAGGTGGACGGATCCAAAGGTCAGGCAATCTTATGGGCTTAAATCTATTGTTGGCAAGCTGCAGTTTCTCCTGAGTAACCAAGGTTGCTCTCTCAGCCCTCTCAGATTCCCTTGCCACAACTTGCCGCCTGAGAGTTTTAATTGACTGGACCACCTCACTTATGTGCCTTGGGTCCTTGGAGCGGAATGAAGCCTCTTTCAAATATATAGATCCCTGGAACTTCATTGAGTTTGAATCATGAGGACTGAAAGGGGTCCCAGGAACATTAAAAATGATTCTTATATAGCAATTGCGGTTAGTGTCCTGCTGGCTGGAAACAGTTCGTATGAAAGCCACATGAAAAGGCACCATGCTTCCATTTATTGGCAAAAGAACTGCTTCATTCTTCTGATCAATCTGAATCATCATCTCTCTGGGAGGGGGAAGGTCATTTATGTTCTTGTAAGCAAAAAGTTCAGTTGAAGTCCTTGCAGCTGAACGATTGTCCCCTGTCTGACTTCCACCACCAGCAAGTCGCCTTGCAATTTCTTCATTTTTCTGACGAGCAAGTTCTGCCTGATGTTGCCGCCGGAGCTCCTCCTTTGAAACCTCATGATTGTCTGACCTTAAGGTTGTCTTAGACATGACGGGCTCTGCACCATTGGCCTCACCTTTTGTGCTTGGCTTTTCTTCCTCCTCATCTTCATTAAATGAATAAGCCACATCTTTAAGAGCCTTAGAGCTCAATGATGTGACTACTTCTGTCTTATCTTTGTTGACAATGACAGTGTCAGCAAGCAACAGAGAGAATTTCTTGTTCTTTGCCTTACTGTTCTGGATCTGCAAGTTCTGAAATCCAAGTGACACATTGAAGACCATGCCATCTTTTACTATCTGCTCATTTTTAGCATTAAGATTCAGGCCTGACTCTCTAAACTCAATACCAATGCCTGTCCCAGCAGATTTTGTCAAATTAGGGAGTAAGTCAGGAGCATCCTTTTTTACAACAGAAACTGCAGCTTGGTATGCAGCATTGAACTTGTCCCCAGGCTTCAAGGAACCAATGGCTGCTTCCTGGGCCTTCAAAAGAACTTCATAAGCCTTACTTTGAAGGGAGTCTGCATCAATCAAGAAGGTCCTAGCTATATTTGAGCAGTAACTTTTATATCGGGCCCCAAGGGCACATATAATGACACTGGCTGAGTCATAATAAAGTAACTCGTCATTGCTGACAGCACTAGGCTTAAGATCAAATTCTCCGCCACTCTGAAAAATTGGTGGATAACAAATATCAACATTCTCTGCCTTTAGCTTACAATTGGCTTTTGAAGGTTCCAGAATGACTTTCTCAGTCTCATCCATTAACGTAGAATGAGAAACTCTCTTCTCCTCATCAATTACATTCTCAAGCTTTGGAACAACAAAGTTTTTCATCACACTGGTTGTCAGGTATGATGCTCTCTTAATTGAGGTAAGCTCCTCATTTTTCTTCGTAGCAAACAGACTAGATAACCCATTGGACACATCAGCAAGCTCAAATTTTGTGCTTTTTAATTTTTCAACCCAAGTTTCAAGAAGTTTCCCTTCAGGAGCCTCTCTTGGTAAGTATCCAACAGTGGGAACATCATGACCATCTGCCTTTGACTGAGCACGGATAGAACGGAAAATAGCATCCATTAGAGCAACTCCATCATCATTTTTAGCCTTGACATGCATAACAACATCCGCACCAACTGCCTCTTTTGCAGGTTTTTTGACAACATCAAGAAGAGAGGCCTTCTTTTGGCTGCACAAAAAGTGGATCTGCTTCTTTGTGAAGACCATAATAGTCTCAGGAAACTCATAACCAAGAAGCCATATGTTCAGAGCCGAGGATTTCAGGTATAGCAGATCCTCTGAAGCTGGAGGTGTTGCTATTGCAATTGCATCAGAAGAACCCCATAGATCATTTTTATGCTCATCCCATTGTGAATAAAAAGTTTTCAATCGTGATTGAAATGTATTCACATCAATAGAATATGGACTCCCCACTGCAGTGGGTTTTCCTTTACTTGGATCGTTACCATTTCGATGATCAGCCATTTGTGCAAACTGTTGTACAATGCTTCTGAAAAACAAAGACAGAAACAACAAATGATGAGGCACTGAACAAACAATAAATAATGCACACTTCTTTTCCATCCATTACCTTGGTCTCCATAAGGAATGAAGAAAAGGTGTATTATTATTCTTACATTTGATTGCCAGTCAAGTAGTTGTAACAGAAAAGAATTATCGTTTTAAGTGTCAATTCTGCGTCATATATTGAGTTTATATGCTAGTGATTGCATAAATATAAACAACATCAAATAAAAAGAAAATTTCAAGTATAAAGTTATATGTCCACTATGCCTACGTGCAATGTGCGTACAAAGCACAATGACCAATGTCATTAATGGACAGTTAAAAATCCTATACTTGTTTCATCTAAGGAAAACTAATCAAGTTTTGTTGGGAACTTTGAGTAGCAAATTTAAGTTCTATGCACAGGTAGTATACGTAATGTAATGAGGCCAGTATATAGTACCTTCCAGTGAATAGTACTGGGAAGATTCAATTCTCTGAGTAAAAGTTGACTGGAATTTCACAGCATTCACAACAGGATACCAAATATTAGTAATCGAGAGTCCCTCAAAATGCTATCCTTTTACACATGGAAGGATACCTACATCCACAAAATAAAAAAGATTAAAACTTTACATACAGTCATATGAAATATACTCATAAATTCCTGAAGAGAATAAAACGGGAATCAAAACCAGTAAACAACTACGCTTATAGATAATGCCATAAAGTAAGTGACTTTTACAATTAAATCATACAACCAACAAACTAATTGAGAAATAAGCACAAAATTCTTAATGGGTTTAGCTGTTCTGAAATGGATGGTAATCCTTTGGCAACTCTAAGATGTATAATTCACAAGCTCAATCCTCTCAATTAATCAAACTTTGGTTATAACCTCAAAAGTTTTCCTTCTCATCACTACTTCGAGGGTTTCATAGGACCAATTCTAGGGTTTCAACCAAAGTAAACACAGATGTAGAAACACCTTAAGAACGGCTATTTCTCTTCCTCAAACACTAAAAGTAAAGTTAACAGACTTCTCTGTTCCTCCTACTACATCACCCTGCTCCAAAATTTGAAACCCTAAATCCATTTTAAAACAGTATACGAAGAAATATAAAATTCCTATTTTTCATACCCAATACTTGTCCTTCGGAAAAATTTGACGGTGAAAAACTCAGCAGGAAATAAGAAAATTTCACAGCCATTTAAGCGCCACCGACTTCAAACTTTAACCTAATAAACACAATACATCTACAATCCCAAAATCCCATATCGGAAGGGAGGTCTAAACGACCCAATGTCAAGTAAGTCACAAAACAAACCGGAAATTGCAAAAAAAAAAAAAAAAAAACCCTAATTTTTCCGCTGCAGCTGAGATAGATAAAACATACGAGCATAGTTTGCTCTACAAAATCCCTATCATTTGATAAAAACTTAGCCATTTTCTGAAGAGAGGAAGGTTAGAAACCCACCAGTTGCCGAAAAGACTCTTCTGAGCAAAGCTGATTCTGGTGGATGACTGAGCGACGGAGAGTGTGGGAAGAGAAGGATATGGAAGAAGAAGATGGAGGGAAGCGAATGAAGCAAATGGGCGGGGACGAGGAGAATGGATGTGGGTGCGACAGTCTATAATTATATACTACTTAATTTTTGTATTTTTTTAATATTTTATTTGTTGGTGAGAAATGGTTTTGTTTTCTAATTTGAAATTTGTCCGCTTTATATATATTTTTTATTTTTATATAATTATATTAGCATGATACAAATTTATTAAACTAAGATTTTTTACAAATTGAATATGAAAGAATTTTAACTTAGATAGCACTTACAAAAATATTTTTTACATTATACAAATACACATGAGAAAAAATCTAGTTACTTATTTTCTCTTTTCATTTTATAAAAAAATAAAATAAAATTAAGGGATCAAGTTTAATGAATATAATAATAATAATAAAGTAATTATTATTATTACTTTAAAATATAAAAATTTCAATTTTTTTTTCAAAAAACAAAAGACCTGGAGATGCTGAAGCATGACTGCTTCAATTTTTTTTTTTAAAAGAAAAAGATTTACAAATTCAAAAAGAAAATTGTCTTCTATTTTTTTTAAAAAAAAAAAACACTAAAAAAGTTTTCCATTATCTACAAGAGTAGCATGAATAGATATCAATGTGCATAATATATAGCTCCTACAGAAAACAGTTTCTGAGGCACTGACATATAAGCAGAGAAGCCATCAGAAGGATCAATTAAGTCTAAATCATTTAGACTGCTAATTTGTCCTAAGTATGTCAGTTTGCCTCCGACTTTCTTCCAGCTGCTGCTTCATGTTTTCCATTCTCTTTATTCAAATGGCAAACTCGCATGACTCCAGCAAACATGGTATAAATGGGCGAGGAAAAGAAGCGAGGTTGTCTAGTGTTGAACCAATTCAGTACCTGGGGATAATGTTCTAGTCCTGTCTCCAAGTATGGCAAATCCTCTGCAGGAATGTTAAACATCCCCTTGTAACAAGCATAGGTAGCAGAGATTCCTGATGAAGCTGCAGCTCTTTCTGGTGAGGGAGGAGGCAGATTAGGAGCTGAAAATGCAAAGCAAGTTTTCATTTCTTCGTTTTGAAAAACTCACTTGCATGAGCATGCTTGGCACCAGTAGCAGGAAGAAGGTTCCTATTGCTCATAGGAGCCTCTTGCTGTGCTGCCTAGAACAAAGCAGCAGTAAACTAAGAAAAGACATAGAACAAAAAAAGCTTAAGCCATGGTGCATACCTGCAACTGCTGAGTAGCCAATGTCTCAGTCAAAGACAATCCCTCAAGTTCCCGTTGTTTCTTCCGTGGAGGATGAACAGCTTCTTTCTCAGACTCTGACCTTGAATGAATTCTCCCATGAATAGAATCAACTTCACGAAGTCTAATGCTGTTAGCACCATCCTGAAATGAAAGGCTGCAGCCCACCTGCCCCAGCTTTCATGTTGAGTTTTTTTGCTTTCTCATTTTTATTCAAAGAAACCAACACATCCTTAAGAGCCTTCGAGCTCACTGAAACTTCAAAAACCATTCCTTCTCTTACAATGTTCTGGTTTCTATCCTCAAAATGTAAACTTGACTCACTACAACCAATATAATCAATACCAATACTTGACCCAGCACATTTTGCCAAATTAGAAACTAAGAAAGGAAGTTCATTTTCTACAACAGAAATCGCTGCTTTGTAAGCACACCGCATCAAATTACCAGGCTTTAAGGAATAAATGGCTGCCTCATGGGCTTTTTGAAGAACCTCGTAAGCCTTAACTCGAAGGGGTTTCGGAACAATTAAGAAAGTTCTAGCTATGCTCGAACAGTAATATCTATATCTGACCCCTAAAGAACAAAATTATTGTGCTGGCTATGTCATAGTGAAGCAATTCCTTACAGCTAACTTGATTTCTGCGGTCAAGTTCTCCACTACTACAAAAAAATGGGATATAAGAAATTTGAATACGATGCCCTTTCTGTTTAGGAACAATTTTTTGGAGTGCCAATATAGCTTGTTCAGTCTCACCTGCAAGTGTAGAGTGAGAAACCTTCTTTTTCTCATTAATGACAGTCCAGAGCTTGGGAACGACAAAGTATTTAACTATGTTGGCTGTCAGGCATGAAGCATACTTTATTAATGCAATCTCCTCGTTTGTCTTCGCATCAAACAGGCTGTCTAACCTTTTGGCCACGTCCCAAAGATGAAAATTTGTCTTTTTTAATTTTTCAGTCCATGCTTGAAGGAACTTCCCTTGAGCAGCCTCTGTTGATATGTATCCAATAGTGGGAGCACCGTCACCATGTACCTTTGACTGAGCAGTGATTCCATGAAATATAAAATCCATGTGAGAAATTTTATCATCTGATTTTTCCTTGACATAAATTTTGACATCCGCATCAACTGCCTCTTTAGCTGGTTTCTTGACAATTTCAAGAAGAGATGCCTCCTCTTCTTGAAGATCATTATAGTCTCCGAAAACTCAACCAAACAGCCATTATGTTAAATGTACAAGCTTTTGTGTTGGTAGATTCAGTAAATGGAGGTGTTGCTATTGCAATTGCACCAGATGAACCCCATAGAAAGGTTTTGTGTTCATGCCAGTGTGAATAGAATGTTTTCAATTGAGATTGAAACCTTTAAAGATTAATAGGATTTGTCATTCCTGATGAGCAATGCATACTTCTTTCATGGCAACGATTAGCAGAGAGTGGCCATCAGCATACTATGTTTCTGAAGAAAAGAAAAACGCAAAAACAGAAAGCATCAAAGATGAGCAACTAACAAATAATAACTAAGACATACAAGGATGATTGCATAAAATTAATGTGGTTACCATTTCAGTGTTCTGCTAAAAATTTTAAAAGTACATTACCGTAAAATAACTACAAGATGCAAGAGGATGCCCAATTTGAAAAAGTTAAATACTTAATGCTTATAATGGATTGTAGAGTAACAAGTGGCAGCTCCAAGATAACTACTCACACCCTCTAGGAATGAGACTAATCCATGTTCAGGACAAAAGCGATAATCGGTAAACAACTCCAATGTTTCATGCACATATATTTACTGTTAATTGTTCATGATTGCACCATTTTTCCATCATTTCCATAAGCTCAGACTATTCTATTCCTCCCACTTTCTCATGCTGCTTCCAAGTTTCAAACCCTTGATCCATAACAAGGCATAAATTCCATTTTCCTAGGAAGGAATTGATAACCATTGTTTTTGAGCAAATTGTAAAAAAACCCATCAGGTGAAATTTACCCCTTCTGCTTACAGATGCAGCAATTGTCCCACTGAGGTTTCTAACTTGCACACAGGTCCTCCCTGTTAGGATTCTGCCCAAATAAAGGGTTAAGCTACACAACTTTAAATCCTTTTTCACCAAAATACAGCTTTTCTGCTTATCTCCCTACAGGAAATAACAGGAGTAACTGGCTCTATCCCTCACTCGGTACTCTTTTCTCTCTTCTCGTCCAATATTTCATTTCTTCTTTTTCTCTTTCTCTCTTTTCCTTCTTCCATCCACAGAATCAGGTTGAAAACACATTCTCAAATCTCAGCTTTCAACATGATAATTTAAATAATTAGACATGAAAAGCATGAAACTTTCAGCAAAAGAAATGCCAAAGAGAAGATAAATGACCCAAATCAGTTCCA
This sequence comes from Bauhinia variegata, assembly GCA_022379115.2. Lineage (NCBI taxonomy): Eukaryota > Viridiplantae > Streptophyta > Magnoliopsida > Fabales > Fabaceae > Bauhinia > Bauhinia variegata. Next base: position 8,985,045 of record CM039432.1, read on the forward strand.
GATATTCCTAATAATTGTTGAAAAATCAAGCAAATAGACAACTAACCAGTTGGCGTGTAAGGAAAGCCCAGAAATCAACTGTTGAAGGAAGCAAATGAGTAGGGCGCTAGTGGAAGGGGCGTTGCTGGAAAAGTCAAGAATGGTCGTCAAGGGACTCTGCCGGAGGCTGCAATGGATTCCTCCATATCTCAAAGAGTGATGCTATATCCACATTCATTTCTATACACATTTTTATATATTTTTTATCTTATCTTTTTTATTTTCTTACTCAATTTCATCACTATCACTATAAATAAACTAAAAACAAGAGATCTTGAAATGGCAGCACTGATGGTGTCAGGCTGCAGCAGTGTTTTCTTTTCCTTTCTCTCCTCCATTTATTCAGAAATTAGGACTTATAAATTAAGAATCAGAAATTACAAGAACAAAGAGATTGAAAGAAAGAATTTGAGGTGGAGAGCTTCACTTCAGTTGTCAAATTGCCATGGCGTGAGCCATGTTAATCGCCATTTTCAGTTGCCAACTCGCCACGACTGAGCAATGGCGACTGGCGACACTACATGGCTCAATCGCCACCGTCACTAGCGACCACGTTCTTTATTCCGGCGACTAATTTCTTTGCATTGGCGAAGGGTGGCTAATCGTCTCTTAATAGTTGATTGAGTAATCGTCTCTTAAGATCCAGGTGGCCATCGAATCCATGCATCATCGTTATCATAAACTCTGTTTTTCCTCCTCATCATCATTATCTTCACTGCTTTTTTTTTCTGACTTGTCATAAACTCTGTCTTTCATTACATTTTCCTTATTCTCCAAGACACTTGAGTCCTGTTGTTGAATTGAAGCAACTGTTTTTTTTTTTTAAGTGAATCACGTATGAAACCTTCCACTTCTACAGCTTCACTTCTATGATCAAACGTTGGCTTCTTTGTGATTATCGTTGGGGAGATCTTAGAAAGAGTTTTGTCATCATTATGATTAATCTTTTTTTTAAGGCTTAGGGATCTTAAATGAAAAGTACGACAAGTAGAATCAAACCCACGATTCTAAATGTTAAATGATGGCAAAAGATGTGAACTTTCATCAATTTTATTACACAAGAGAAGCATTTAGGTAGGAAAGGATTCTAAGAAATAGTGTTATTATTACTTCACAATGAGCAACCAATAAAATAGAAGCCAAGTCTTTTCAGAGACAGTATAGTTCAATTTCCATCTTCATATGCCTATAAAAACCATAAGAGAAACAAACATCATAAGGAAATCCAAAAAAAAAATTGACATAAAGAGAAAGAAAGGTATAAAAATCTAAGATTGACTCAACAACAAGAGTAAGGACATGCTCAAAATCAGCTCAATATTACTCATTTCAATAAAAGGAATGCATAAAATCAATTAATATGCAGGAACCCTTGAACCATCTGCACTCCGTAGCTTCCAAAGCCCTATCATATAATAGAAACAGGTGCGCAGGAAAGTGCCCCTGGTGCAAAGAAGATAACAGGGGGAAAAGTATAGAATCGGCGACAATGTTTTAATCTAAGTGAAACGACAACGTTTTCAATCATCAAAAAGCGAAAAGAAAAATTAGTTGGCCCATGCAGGTCTCGAACCTGCGACCTTCGCGTTATTAGCACGACGCTCTAACCAGCTGAGCTAATAGGCCAGTTGATTATTCAGCTCCAGAATATATTTAAGTAGTAAATAAAACAATTTATTTTTTTTTCCACTAACCGGACATCGGTGTTTCCTAGTTTGTTAACAATCATCTAAGAATGGTGTTTGCAGGTCCTTGAAGTTAAGTAAAATGTTAGGTGAGCTGGTTTTTTGGTTGGTGTGAGTCTTACGTGTTCCTCCAAACAAAAAGAATGTGGGTCAAATACAAAGTCTCTAATATTCAAGTTAATGTTTTAAATTGAGAAAATTTTTTAAAATATGTATTTGATTGTTGACGGCATTATAGTGTATTTATATTATCTTCATACAGGAGTCTTTCTGTAATTTGATTATGTTCCTTGTTGTTTGGGCTAAGCTCTTAGCCCTGGCTCATTTTGCTTGTTATTTGGGCGGAGTATTCGGTTCTAGTCCATATTAGATGGCTATAATAATAATAGTAGTAATAAATACTTTTTAATTTTCATTAAAAGAAAAATAGTGACTAGAAGAGAGGATATTGAACCCAATCCATAGCAAAAATATGCAAACTAAACAAGCGAAACAGACAACTTTATTCTGTTATATAATTGATTCTTTGCAGTGAGTACATACAGATTTTCCACTGTCTTTTTCTTTTATTCTGTAATATTGATCCAAAAGTACATAGTATATATTCTCCATGAAACAAAAGAAACTTGTTAAACCCTTTTGGGTTTGGATTTTACATGCATATATAAAACAGAAGCAAGAAGAGCATTCAACTAAAAAGCATGGTCATGACCTAGTCCAGCCTTAGGGATAGAATAGCATTAGCATATAAAGTATAAACTAAATCCCTTTAAATTCAATGCCTTCCTTGGTCAGAATGACCTGAAAACTTGAATGGTGCATGATTCCCTCTATGGCTTGGACCAGAGGGTGGCATACGGCCCTTTGAAAGAACATGAATGGCCATTCCACCAAACCTTAGCTTAGGCTTTATCTTATCCGCCACGGCCACCCTTGAAGCTCCTCCTCCTCCATGGTTTCTTACCGGAGCCGCTGAGTATGATGGGATTGCAGAAACTCTGGATGCCATTGACATGATCAGTAAGATATAGAGATAACAGAAGAAGGAAAGTTTTGCACCAAAGGTAACCATAATATGCTTTGGTGAGTGTGAATTAAAATGATAATAGAGAAAGCTACTTACAAGGGTTCAAGACACAATGATATGTGGTGACAAAATATATATACTAGTGAGATTAGGCTTGCACTTTGTGATACATTAACATTGAGATCTGAAAATGACTTTGGCAGCTCCCCAGAAAAAGAGATTAATAGTATTAAAGTGATCAGTAAGCTACAAGTTGACATGACTTTTTGAGTTTAAAGTTAGAGTTTGATTACAATGCACATTTTTGTATGTTTTCGCCTTTTATGATTACGTGATTTTTTTGTTTTTCTACAAAGTTCACATGAGTTAATGAATAAATGTATAAAACATTCAAATCTTCAAAAATTGTTAACTTCATTTCGATTGCTTAATCACATGGAGTGAAATTAACAACTCTTGCATATTAACTATCTAAAACATTTAATAAATCGTTTATGTAAAATAATAATTCAAAATTTTGTGAATTTCGTGTAGAAGCACATTAAAAGCAATAATCCCATTAAATTTGTAATTTAAGATTTGTGTTAAAAAAAAAAAAAACACAATTCTCCATAACATTTTTCTTAATTGTTTAGTTCATACCTAAGATATCCTAACACTTTGTAAGTATGAGACTATTATACATGTAGGCTGTAGGGAATGGAAGAACATAGTAAAGGTATATTTATTTAACAATGACGATTCTAATATTTTAAATTTAAGATTTAAATTTTGAATGCGTGTTGAGATTCAGTCTGCTTTTTACTAAGCTAACATATTGTTAGTAATTAAGTTGTTTTATCAACTAAATGATAAGCATGTATCTGACTTTGCTAGTGCCACAAATCTTGTAATTGATCACCAAAGATGCATTAATTATATAAAATTTATTGTAATCAAATCAAATAATATAGATTAATTGAGTCAAGCTGAAAAGGTCTAGCCATTTTATCCACCGAGAAAAAGAAAGTGTGCAATAATAAAGTACATCGAACTAATAATAGTACTAAGAAATGACACCACAATTATCATAAGCATGTTTTTAAACAGCACAGGCAGTATAATTGATATAAAAATCATATTCTACATTTTTTAAAAAGGAAGTGGATGACTGGGAAATGCTTCTATCTAATCTTGGATTGAGCTAGAGCTAGACAATATTGTGGAAAACCCAGAAAGAATAAAAGAAAAGGGAAGAAAACAAATAAGAAAGTTAGGGGAAGGAACGTGGTAGTGAATATATTTGACTTGTTAGAACATTAGAATTGGAGATAAGCAACGAAGAGATCAAAAAATTCTAAAAGCAAAATTATGAAGAATAAAGAGGAAAGGGATGGCATGTTGGCTATATACATGGTTAGGGTGAAGGATAAAGTTGTTGGCGATGGATAAGCCTATATTCACATTGAATTTAGCCCATTCTATGTCTTCTTCTTTCTTTTTTCATAAAGTCATCAGCTGCATGCTAAGTAAAAAGGTGACTCAAGTAAACATTGTACATAAATTTTATAGTGCTAGTCCTGTTTTAAGTCTTGGCCTAGAAAATATGATTATGATTGTGTGGTGTTTGACCTAAAAAATAAGATTGTATTAATTAAGCCAACAAGTAAGCATGCGTGTCTAATATAATGGAATCATAATTTTTTTTTTTTTTGATTTAAGGTATTGTCACACCCTTTAAATATAAGATCGAAATAAAGAGCATTAAATAATAAATCTTTCAACCAAGTGCAATTTCAAAAGTAGAATCTTTAATCTACTAAACTAACACCTTATCGTTATAGAACTTTTAACCTAGATCCTTGACAAACTATATAATATAGTTTGTGATCATTGCATATCCTTTGAACCGTTTAACAATTTTGAATAATAATACATTATCATGATTATTCCTTAATCATGCAAGTCAAAAGGAATTTAGATTTGCATCACAGAAATTGGGTAGTTAAGGGTAGTTATCTGACTTAACATGTACTTTTCTGCTATCACTAACAAGTTGATATAGAATGAAATCTACCAAGAAATTTTTAAATGCTTTAATTTAATATTGAGAGGAATCATAAAGCAGCAAACTTTCTTCTAATATGCAACCAATATGTATCACATGATGAAAATAAATCATATGATATTATTTCCTCGCAATTTCGATGTCTCCCCATTTTCTTTAGATTTGACCTTATTCTCTAACATCTCAATCATATATGAAACACTATTAGTGGAATTTTTATGAAGTACAGGAAAAAAAAAAAAACAGTAGTAATAAGAGTTTGATATAAAACCATGTATTTATATGTGTCAGCTTTTCTTATCATAAGTATATAATATCAAAGCTTCTAATAATAAGAAGTATATTGGTGAACATGTGCACATAGAGATCAAATCTTTTTGTGCCCTATTTCTTTAATTGAATTAAAATTTTAATACATAATATTGGTGAACATGTATTTTATTTACACTTTAATTAAATCTAAAGGGTTTGTACATATGCAAAATGGCCATTTAGGTGTGGAAGTTCTATTTTAGATTTTCCACTCCAAGTATAGTATTAGAAAATTTGCATTTCACATGTTGCCTCTTCATTTATGTGAATTACCTTGCTTCATTAAACCAATTTAATTGGTCCACCAAGCATTGTGGAAAATTCTTTTAGAATGCATGATGTGTTATATTGTGGGACTCACGTTATACTTATCAATCATTAATTGAGATATAATTACAATATTCCATTTATTTCTTAGTGCAATCACATTGTATAATCACCAATAGCGTCGTTAATTCTAATGATGAGAAATTAGAGTTATTTAAACATGTTATTGTCCTGAACTCAAATATTTTATAAGTATATAGAAAATATCTTTCTTGCAAGCTCGAACTCTTGAGATTAATCGGCAGCAATTACAGCACACCTTCCTAACTTGGAAATGACACCACCACGGTGAAACAAGATATTGAGGATGACGACTCTCTGCTTCCTCCAGGAAACTGAGAGTGGAAATTTTACACGTAATCTGTGGTCCAACTCGACGATATTCAGCATTCGTGGCGACTAGACAGCCACCAAGTTCACATGTTTTCATTTGAAGAAAAGTGAAGTGTCATCATAATCTTCTCTCTTTGATTCTATATATTCTCTTTCAAAACTTGCTCTCTCAATTCGTTCTTGACAAAAAGTTTCAGACAATATAATTTGCAGCAGAAAAAGAAAAATAGAAAAAGTTTACACCAACTTTATATCTGTCTCTCTCGTGTCCCAAATGAATGAAAGAATTGGATAAAAGACTTGTAGAATTTGCATGGCCATTGATCTTTGATCTATTGGATAATGACTTCCATAACGTATGAAAACTTCTCGTTGGATTCTTAGTCCAATCAGAGAAGAACTACATACTAGGAAATAAGGCAGTCGCCTCCTAAAAAAAAGTATTTTTCTAATATGTGTTTTTCATCTTAAGTGCTTGTCCTTTTCAAATTTCCATACTACTCTCTTTTGTATTGTGTTAAATTTTATCTTTCTTAACGTCTTGGATTTAGTGTTGGTTTGTTAGACATTGTGATTCTTTGTTGAGAATTTTCCAAGTGAGGCTGTTTTTGTGGAGCCCTTGTGTTGGTTTACAAAGGGGCAAAGTTACGTATGAAATTGCAATCTCTTGTGAGCAATGACATTTCAATTCTTTGTTCCTTCCACTTTTGTTTCCTTTGTGTGATTTGCTTATCAATTAATTACATCAATGATAGAGTTATAGGGTATGATTTTCTTTAACACATTCATGCTTCGCTCAGCAGAGATTCTTTGATTGCTTTTGGCTGATTATTGTTTAAAACTTTCCATTGCTCTTCTTCAACTCTTTAGACATGTCTAAGCTTAAGATTAGTGTGGTGGGAGAGAGCGATAGGTAAAAGTCACGGTTTACCTAAATTGTTAATTTTATCTTAATATTATATAATTATACATTTGCCCCTTCTCAAAAAAAAATTACATAAATTTTACATTTTAATCACTCTAAGTCTTGACATTTTAATTTAAGATTTGATAAGTTAGCTATTTTTAGTAACTCCGACCTGTATATATATAAAGCCTCTGTTTCTAGGGTTTTAAAAGTGAGAGCTCTTTTTTTATAATTTCTTTGCAATTCCTGTGGTGAAGATCTATTGTTGCCGTAGCCCCATTTAAGTGAACCATGCATGATGCATGTATACTTCTTGTATTACGTGTATTTTATTATTTATTTATTTATTTTACTTGATTTTCCCCAAAATGGTCTATGTTATGGTTTTCTTTCTTTACATAGCATCGTGTAATTGTGTGGTGCCTAGTTTAGCAGAAAGTGACTTATATAGAAACTTAAACACTACTATCCACGTTCAATTTTTGACTATATATATATTCTTAGTCGGGACCATGGCGTCTTGATTTTGATTGAAAGAAAAAGAAATAGGAAAACCACAGGAAGCATCGGGCAATTCCAATTTCTAATTCAACCTTTCATGTGTGGAATAATTATTTATTTTTAGAAATTGGAAGAAGATTATACGAAGACTCTAACTAAAGAAATGTGCTATACGTATTTTTATATTTTTTTTTTTATAAAAGTGTATATATGAGGTGTATATGAAAAGATGTGCACACAAATTTTTCTTAAGCTAAATGATATCTAGATTAAATTACCTTGACACCCATGACTTGATTGAGAAATTAAAAGAAAGAAAGAAGTTGCTGAGCACTGCACTGCATGCAAATTGTGTGGTGGGAGAAATACACGTCTTGCTGACTAATAAGCTTATTCTACAAGCAAGAAATAAGCTATATACAACTCATAAGTCAATGAATTGCAGTTCAAGTTTATTAGTTGGTTGTGATTCACAGCACATTTCCTATTTTCTTCTCTTTTATTTATTGCATGCTAACCCTTGAGCTCACTTTGACTCATTAGAAAGAAATTGGTGTATGTCTTGTCAAGACATTAATGGCAAAAAAGTGGAATAAGAGATTTTAATCTATAAATCTAACAGGTAAATAAAACTTCAAGGTTGGAAATTGGGACACTTAATCATATATAGATACCTCAAACGTACGTCAATGAATAGTAGGTCACAATTTACCATTCTTTGTAAGTTCACAGCACTTTCTTACCATCTTTTTTCTATTTCTCAAGGTCTAAGTCTTTAGCTCATATTATAGTTTTGAGTTAATATTTATTTTGGTTTTTCACACTTAAAACTTTTATTAATTTAGTCCATTACACTTTAAATTTATTAATTTGATCATTTACATTTAAAACTCTAATTAATTTTGTCCCTCACATTTTAAATTTATCAATTTAGTCATTCCCACTTCAATTTTTTTTATCAATTTCGTCCCTTAAATTTATCAATATTTTTGAAATGTGAGGGATTAAATTAATAAGTTTTACAAGTTTAAGGGACTAAATTGATTAGAGTTTTAAGTGTGAGTAACTAAATTGATTAAGGTTTTAAGTGTCAGTGACTAAATTGATAAGAGTTTTAAGTGTAAGGAACTAAAATAGATATTTACTCTATAGTTTTTAGTTGAATGAGTTCTTGAAATTGTATTCAAGTTTTTTTGACCTAATAATAAAAAGATCACATCCGTTACATAATAAGAATGAACATATACTTTATTTTTTTAACAACTCAAATTTTTGAAAGACATTTTAAATCCGAAGAAAAATTTATCTCACACTAAAAATGTATTGAAAAATTAATAATTAAAATATCGAGAGGCACATGAAAGGTACCAAGAGATGTCATCATCCTAAGTTTTTAATTTTTTAATATATTATATAATTATCATACATTTGGTCCTCTAACCTTTTTTTTTTAAAAAAAATTACCTTATATTATATATATATATTTTTTATCTCGACCACTTACTCTAATTTTATCTTAGTTCTATCTCACATGACCAAAAGAGTGTTGAATACCATGAATGTACAATGATCAAACATCCATTAATATTTGATACAGTTTAAATTTTATTCAATCAATTCAATGTAAAAATAAATAAATATATCGTTTTTTTTCTCTTGATTCAAAAAATAAACATTTAAAATATGATAAATTTGCTATGATCAGAAGCTGCAAAAAGCAATGAACACGAGATGAGACGGTGATGCCCTTCAACAAACCCAATCCATGTTGATGAAAAGTAAGAAGGAGTCGGTAAGCGTAAGGATAAGAGTATATATTAGACGCGTTTTCCGTCTTGATTTCTGGCACTTTTGTTTTGCTAAATGCAAACCAGGTGGCACACCATTAAGGAACATATACTTGTATATAGCATAATAATAATAATGGCATAGCATGTCCATATCCAATGCCATTTTTTCCTCTTTCACACTTTAAAATTATAAAAACTCACCTACCCCTCCTTTCTATCACTCGACTTATCTCCATTTCAAGCAATTTTTGGTTTGTGTTCATTGCTTCAATTTAATGCTTGTCGATCAGTAAATGTAAAAACATTTTTAGTTAAGTAATTTAATTTAGTAGTTGTCACATTTTAACAAATGTCTTAGTAATTTTTTCATCAATACTCTCAAGACCAAGTTAAAATCTTTAGAGTAAAATTTTTGGACTCTCTTGTGCCACTGACTATTGACCCAAAAGAAAAAAAAAATTGTAAAACAGATTATATTGTTCATTTATTAAATAATAGATGAATGATTAGATATAAAACCCCTGGTAAATAAAAAAAAAAAAAAAAAATTCCCAGCTAATAATATGCTAATAAAGTTTTTTCTTCATCAGTAGACATTTAATATTACCTTAAATATGCAGACTTAGCAAGCTCTAACTTGATTTGACCTAATTGAGGTAAAAATTATTGATGTGACCCATATAAATAGTGTAACAATCAAATTGAGGTTAAAATTATTGATGTGACCCTAAAAAACCCATATAAATAGTGTAACAGCCACATTGAGGAAAAAATTATTGATGTGACCCTAAAAAACCCATATAAATAGTGAAACAAGTTTCAATCTTACCTTTTTTTTTTTTTTAAGATTTCAAATATTGTTCTAACTTTCGAACTCAGCAAAAAAATTAGCAAGAATTTTATTAAAAAATAGTAACTGATAAGTTAAATTCCACTCTCTCTTACTCTTATTATTTTACCACTTATACTTGTTAGAATATTTATTGCCTCAAACATTTAGAGTCCACTTATGAGTGCTGCACTGGACATGGATTTTCTTTTGCTATATGGTGGTCAAACCCAAAATAATTCTTGACTTAACCGCAACAGAGTTAAAATTTAAGTAGCATATAGTAAAAAATGTTGTATTAACCTAAAGAGAAACAAGTAGCATGTGATGGAAATAGTTTGTGAATGACTTATAATTGTTCAACAGAGATCTGCATTTTCATGGCTACTATTCTAATTTGAACTGGGATTCTCTCTCAACTCAAAAATATCTCCAAATACACAAAGCCCTCTGTTCTGAAAGGCCAAAAAGATAGAATTCAGATCAAGAACACAAAAATGCAAACTTTTTGCATATAGAGCCAAAAAAATTGAGAAGGAAAAATAAGAGTTAAGCACGTAGAATTCAAAACTGTTACTAGTAATTAATCTCAAAGGGATTTCATATAAACCCCAGAGAAACAAAAACAGAGAACTCTATACCATCTTACACAGTTGATCTTCTTCAACTATACCCTAATTATATATTAATCTCACCCTAATCACCTAAAAAAATTTGAGAACTTCACAAAACTGAACTAATAAAAGAATCATGTCTTCTCCCAAAAAAAAGAAAAGAGAGACAAATCAATGGCCAGCACCGGGGCTTGGCACAGAGCTTATGAGGTGCCTTGCAATGAGCTTCTCATAGACCACAACAGCATGGCCTTTCTTGCTCGGCGCCGAAGCCGGCACGGTACCCTTCTGGAGAGAACTCAGAAACAAGCTGTCGCTCGAAGATGGAACCGCAGTTTTCATGGCTTTCTTCTTCTCCAACACGCCCAGAAGCTTTCTGCCTTCGAAGCATGAACAGAGCGAAGCAGAGAGAAGAAAGAAACTAAGCAGCAATAGTAGCAGAGTGTTGAAGCGAGCCATGGATAGAAATGTCAGAAGAATTGGGAAATGGGTTTTTTTGTGTTGAGGTAATGGGAGGAGTTGTGAGAGGTGGGAGATCTTATATAGACGAATGGGTTAAGAGAGAGAGAGAGAGGGAGAGGGAGAGCGTGGGGGCGAAGCTTCTTGGGGGTGCCTAAGTCAAGGGAGAGGGAGTGGATTTTGAAAAAAATACATAAATAGCTTGAGAGAAAAGAGCTATGTTTTTCATTGCTATATTAGATTAACTAAGCCCTTTTAATCTTTTTTGGTTTATGAATTCATTTAATGTAACACTAGACTCAAAAGAAATTATTATATGTGATCTAAGGGTAAAATGTTAAGTAATTTGACCTAAGATGTTAGCTTAGTGGCATAAACTTGAATGGACTTAGATTTGCTGTAATTGTTATTAATAATAATAACTTTTAATTATTGAATAAAACTATAATTATAGTAATAGTTTTATTTAACGATTAAAAAATTATTATTATTAAACAATAAATTTTATAAGATCCAAATCTAATAAGAATTTTAAGGTGTTCCTAACCAAAAGCCATATGATTGTGATCTTTTAGTCTCATGACACCTTCTTTAGTCTTAAGCATCAAAAAAATTAGGTTTGATATTTTAAGTTCTATTTTTCCTACGGACACTTTCTTCCCTCTTTTTTCAACATTTTACGCTTTTATGTAATATAATTAGCAAAAGAGAATATTATTTAATTTTAACTTTGGTTCAAATAAATAAATTTTATTAGTAAAATTAACATAAAAAAATAAAATTATCTATAAAATTACCTAGTTATGTATAGTTGTTTATGACTATGATACATAGAATTTTCTTCATTGGAGTCCCTTTAGTCAAAGTTGGGAGTGATGTGTTCATTAATTTGATATTTACTCAAATAGCCAACGTTTGCCGCGTGGGTGATGAGTTAGGTGAGGCTGAGATTAGCCGCCGGCAAACCCTTTTTGGGGATTTCGGTTCTGTTCCTTCCCCGTCAAAAACCGCCCACTCATTGATGTGCGCGCTGTTCAGCCTTGTGTCGCATTCAGGCTTGGAAAACAAGGAGCCAACATTTTCTGTGTTGCTCTCAATTTCATTTTCTATTACATTTCTTTCTCAATTCATAAAAAAAATTTAAAATAATAAATAAGACAAAAATTATTAAAAATAAATTTTTTAATTAAGGACATAAAATAAAAATAAGACAAAAAAAGTAAAAATGTAAATTTCAATTGAGTTATTATGTTAGATTTAATTTTGACAATGTTAAATGTGTTTGATGGGTTTATATATTAAAAAAATGTTTATATATAGTTTAGGACCTATTTAGATAATTTTTTAATAAAAAATTTCTCTTAATGTAAAAATTAGTATAAAATTTTTCAATGCTCAACTTGTTTTTATTAAATTTATTGTTAAGGCTGAATTCTTATTTTTAGCCAACTTAGTTCTTGATGTTATGCAAAATGAGAAAAATTATTCTTACGTAAAAATTAATTTCATTTTTAATATAGGATTATATACTCATATATTAAAAAATATAATTATGTATAATGCATTAAGTGACTCTAAAACTTAACATCTAATATATATATATATACTCACATTCTTCGAAATTTTTATTAATTTTATTTTTTATAATTTAAATTTATTAATTTAATCTCTATGTGTTTTAAAATTTTTATAAATTATATTTTTAAAATTTATTAATATTGACAATAATTTATGAATTTAATAATAATTTAAATTATAATAAAAATTAAATTAACAAATTTAAAATATAAAAAATTTAATTTAATTAAAATTTTAAGTATAAAAAATTAAAATATAGTGTTACTCTATATATTAAATCAAAGAAAATGTTTCTGGTCATCATTTTTCAAAGCTTTGATTATATTAGGAGTATGGTATACAATAAATGAAGTTAAATTCAACGTTATATTTGACTTGACTCCAACAGAGATGTTCTCTCACAGCGGCCGACCACAGCCGAGCCGAGCCGAGCCATAAGCTAAGAAAGCCAAACAAGAGAGCTTAAGCATCGGATTCTCGAGGCAGAGTCAAACCCATAGAGCTGAAAAATAACATCTATATGGTTCAGTTCAGGCAACGTTACAAATGAAAACCGTGTTTGTTTTTAATAAAATAGAAAAAGCACTTATTCTCTGAAATTCAAATAATTTATTTATTAAATATTTTTTTTAGAAAATTAAATTGAATCTAATTTCGTGATAAAAAAGGGATCCATGTTCCAATAATCAAAGTTAGAAAAGAAATATGTTTTTTGATAAATTAAAAAGCACTTTAATCTCTGAAATTTTATTTATTTGTTGAATTTTTTTAAATTAAGCTTCATATAAAAAAAATTAAATTAATTCCAATTTTATTATATAAAAAAGACCCAATTGTTAAGATAAAATGGTAAATTCTTTTTTTTTTTTTAAAGAAAAAAAGTTCTAAAGTTTCTAATTTTGAAATTGCAATTTACTTTTTTTTTTTAGATCTATATGTTATATATAAATTATTTTATGATAATATCTATAGTTTTCAACTTCGATTTATTTCTACACATATCAGCATTAATAGTTAATCATTTTATCCAAACAATATATTATTAAAGTTATTTTAAAGATGTAAGCCGACATGTTTTCCACTGCACTCAAAATGTCGGTCAAGAATTTATTATTAGGAACAAATATTAATAACAATAAAAATAAAAATTAAAAGATAATTGGATAAAAAACAATATAATTTTTTCAAAAAATAAAATAAAATTATAGTCACAATCAATCACATGGCAATGTTTTCTATGACGTTTTCGTGTTCAAAAATTAAAAACTTTTGGCATCATTTCTTGACTTTTCGGCTATAAAATTTGTTTGGCCACACAATTTGGATGCTTGTGAACTTTCTAACTTATACGATATTGTTTTTGGGGTCAAATCTTATTTGTCTAACTCAGTTAGTGTAAAATTGACGTGCTTATCAACATGTATTATCTTAGTGATAAAGAGTTTTAAATATATGATTTGAATTTAAATTTAAGTTTATATATGCACAAAAAAATATCATGTCCGTTTAAGTATGTGACTCAAATTCAAATTTATATATATATAAAAATTATCTTTGAGAGAGTTCTACCCTTATTTAAATTTTTTAATTAATTTAAATTAGATTAGTTGTGAATTAATGGATACTTTTATTATTTCACTTTTGTCATGAAACCAATGAGAAATTCTTAAAGTTACTTTTATTATTTCACTTTCGTCATGAAAGTTTTTTTTCAACAGATGAAATTATAACACAGTCAAAATTAAGGATTTATGTTATGTTTTATAAATTACAAGCCAAATGAAATATATATGTAAATGAATGATTAATTTCCGATAAAATTAAATTTGGAAAACCAAATTTCCAAAACAAAAGTTATCATTATCATTATGATTACATATTATATATATATGATAATGCAAACTTGAGTTGTGTTGTTGGTTTGAATGTCACAACATGTTTATTCATGTTTTGTTTGATCTTCTTGACCTTATTCTGAAAGAATATTAGAATTATCTTATATTAAGGTTTTGCTTTTAAGTCAGCAAAGCCAAACGTGTAATCAACACAAAGATTTTAATGGAATCAGATAAATGACAATTTTCTTTAATCAACTCAATAAGATCTTTTCAATAAACATGCAGGCCATTTTTTTAAAAAAATTATATGTATATGTATATATTAAACAAGCTTTTCTTAAAGGAATCAGTGGCACTTTATTTTGGTCATATCAGCTACAAGACAAAAACCAAAGACATTTGCAACTTTGTAAATGTTGCTTTAGATTAAAGGGTATACATAATTAAATATCAATGTCACTTCCACACTTAGTAAGATTGAGTTTTTTTTTTTTTCATTTTTCTTTTAAAAATGGAAATTAATATGTGATGGCACAAGTTTAAAGTTTTTCTAATTAACCAAAATTTTCACTGACAATTTTTTTAAAAAAATTACACTCAGTGTCTTCACATTATAGCTTTTAAATACAAGATTAATTTTTATTTGATGCAAAATCAATAATTATTAGCTCTTTGTCAATTTTGAAACCCGATCATTTTTAGTGAGCCAACACCTTTTTCATATACCAATTAATAGCTCTTTTACAAAACAGATTAAAGAAACTTTCACATCACATGTGCTGGTTTATTTGGTTAACATATAATAGGCAAATAATTATGACATTAGCTTGACATGACTGTTCAATATTCTAAGTTATATTCATCATAAGTGGCTTGATTAGTGCAAATTTGTTTTTATTTCTTCTAGCCGCCTGTGAAAATGGACAATGTATAACTCTAGAATATAGGGTTTTGATGGCTAATAATAAACAATATTTAGATCAAGCAAGGGCAGTTCACTCCTATGGCTTATATTAAATCTTAGGTATTGAATAATATTACCGGCGGCCAATTCCACCAAAATTCAATTCTCACAGGAAATCTAGATTAAGATATCAATGAAAAACTCTTAGTTTATTTATAACTTATGCTTAACTAAAAATATGTTAATAAATGTAGCCCAAATGGGTCTTGAGTTATTAAAATTTTAGAACCATCTTTTATATATTTAAAAATAATTTATCGATTTTAATTTATTATCTTCAATAAAAAATTAATCTCGTATTTAAAAAAAATATAAAAATATTTTAAATTAAAATGATACTTACATTTTATACTTTGACCTTTCTAACAAAATCCATGAGCTTGATTCCTTAGTCCTCTCTAATTCATTACATATTAAATCATATATATTCCTCAGAGCTTTGTACAAAAGATGGAGGAATTGATTTAACAAATAATTATTAAACTATCAATATTTTTATATATAGTCCTCTTTGGTGTAATTAATTAATTATATGCTGAAGATATTGCTATATAATAATTTATAATCAAGATCGTTTAATTAATTAATAGTTATATTTGGAGCACCAATAATACATCGCACAATTAGCACAGTGATCAAGTGCCTAGGATTCTTGAACCATGGCACAGAAATTGGCAACACAGAAACATGCAGGTGTTGTCTGCACGATAGAGCTAGCTCCACTGGCAGCACAGGTGTGCAATGATGCATCTTCAACCCTCTAACAGCTATAGAATATCATATAGATTATCATTTCTTGCATGTATTTTATATAGTTCCTATCGTACAAAGCCAGTAAGAAATAGCTTTGAAAAAGAAACCGTAATTATGGAGATTCCAACTTCTCTCTCTTTTTCTTTTGATAAAGGTTTTACTTATAAGTTTACATCTTATATATATATATTCACCCACTAAAAAAAATCAAAATCATAAGAATGATATATTAATATTTAAGTATATAGTTGGATCTGTTAAACATAAAATAGAGTTTAAGATTTATTATCTTAAAAAAAATAATTTTTAACTATTAACATATTCTTAGTACGTATCAAATTCATTGCATAAATTTTTTTATTTATAACAAATCTAGCTCTTATATAAAAATTTTAAACAACATGAGCTATTCAAATTTAGATAAAATCATCCTTGCAAATAAATAACTTTATATTAGATTAATTTATAGATATTGTATTTGATGCATTACAACGATAATGCTCCACACAAGTTTTGACTTATTTACTGTGAAAAAGAATACCAAGTAGGGTTGACTTCATGCCATGGTGATAGCATGACATTGGAATAAGATAGCAATATAAAAATCAAAGAAAGAAAAGTCACAGTAGTGTGTTGTTGAATTGGATTACAGCGTCGGCAGAATTAAAATAAAAGAAGAAGAAGCTGCTGGGAAGAATGTGTACAGAAAAGCCTTGAATCATTCACTTATGTCTGCAAATCAGGTGCTTTCTTTGCAACATGTATGGTTTACCTAATTGCCTAATTTCTGTAAACAAATCCCCACTCTGCTTTGTCCATCATAAAGTGTCAACGGCAAAGACACTGACACCACTAAATCACATAACATGTATATGTATGTAGCACCATATATATATATATATATATATGAAAGGATTGGATTAAAATGTTCCTATAGAAGATAACTTTTTCCTTTCTCTTTTCCTTAGATCTCTTAGTGATTAGTGATTGATTTGTGTTATTGGATTAAATACACAATATTTTGTGGCCTTTCTTACATAATAGGAAGTAAATCAAAGGAAAAGAAAAAGAAATATGACATTACTTGTGTTTATAAACTGTTTTTTTCTAAGCCAGGTCAAGTTGGTCAAAATCAGATAAGGCCAGCCAAATCAATTAGAGCCAGGCAAAATCGACTAGGAGCAAATGAAATCAAATAGATCAGGAGTTAGGTGAGAACCTACCAAAGAGCAATAAGATAGAGAGGTTGGATGGAGCAATTTGTCCCCACCATAATCTAAGTTAGTAAGTGGTTCAGTGAAACAAACCTAACTAAGCTCTTAAGTTCAAGGTGAGAGGTGCATACCAAAGCATAAATTATGGGTATTTATAAGAGTATTCATTGGCATATTGATAAATAAATGGTCAAATATTAGTAAGATGATGAAATAAAATTTTGTTGTCAAAAATCTATTAGTTGATTAATATATTTACTTATAAATTGATTTTTGACTAATTAATTAATTTTTAACTCACACTTGATTAGTCGAAGGATGGAATATATCAATGATCAAATTGAAAAGTAGAATTTGGTGTATTTAAAGTCTTTGTCCCTCTAAGAAGGTCAATTTGGCTGAAACAGCCATATTATATGCTTGAACTTTTAAGCATTGATGTATCTTGAAGTAAAATGTTGGTGGGACTAAAAAGAAGTGGAAAATTTTTCAGGGATACTACGATTATTAAAATATTTTAAGAGACTGTATAAAATTTTAAATTTTTTTAACATGTTTTCTTCTGCAAGATATGGACATAAATGTTTTCTTTTAAAGTATAAGCACGTTAACATTTCGAGTACTATTTTAAGGTTGGTCCAAAGATTTAAAGGGGGTGCTGTAAATAATTAAAATAGATCAGGAAGCATTTGGAAGTAACATTCCTTTGTCCATGAAGAAAATAGCTAAACATTCAATAAAATATTAAAGCAAGCAGAGAGTTACAAGCAGCGTTTGTAGTCCAACGGTTAGGATAATTGCCTTCCAAGCAATAGACCCGGGTTCGACTCCCGGCAAACGCATTTTTTTTTTTTTCCTGTTTTTTCATGATCTGTCACATGTATGGCTACAATAGAGCATTTGATTTATATTATTGTTTCTTATGAAACACTAAATATAATTTAGATCTCACTTTATATCCTTTTACCGATCTTGAGGTTATAAAATAATATTTTAACTTTGTAATAATGTGTATAATTGAGTAATTAAAAATTTGATAGAACATGAAATAGAATATCAAGTAAGACAATAAAATGTTGACATGATTGGAGATATGTGGTAGACATGTTTATAAAGAGACTTTAATGGCCCATTAATGATGGATGAAAAGTTATATAATTTACATATGTTACTTACAAAGTAATTGATTATATTAAGTATTAGTTATGGAGATATTTTTAGGCTATCTTGTTGTAAGGTATCAGTGAGAGTATGGAATATACATTCAATTTCCATAAGAGAAGGGGTTAGTTATAGGGAATATTCGATGTGATAAGATCCTTAGTCTAGCTTATAAATAGTTTGTGATACTCCATTTAAATAATGCATATGGTGAAGGCATAGGCTAGAAGAGCTCTATCATTTTCTTTTAAGTGTTGGAGTTTTACAAATTTCTTGCATAGATATGGCTAGAGGTATGTCATTCCACTACCTATTCATTTTATTTTTCTTTTATAAAGTCTTTCATTTGGCATCAAAGTTGTTGGTTTAAGTTTTGCATGATCAAATTTATATGTGCAAAAGAATTTATTTGGGCATATACTTTGCTATTAAGTTATTTTGATGGATCTAGATGCAACTCCAATTTTTGGTGAGCCAACACCCTTTTGATACACCAATAAAGGATTAATAAGAAATTAAGGATTAAAAGAAACTTTTACATCACATGTGTTGGTTTATTTGGGTAACATATAATAGACAAATAATGATGACATTAGCATGACATACATGATTACTATAAGCTATATAAGAAAATGGATTTCCTGTAGTTGATTGCGCGGTGCAGTCGGTTGCAGGTCGTCTGATCTATCTATTATTGTACAGTCATTTGTTGACTCTGCAATAGTAAATAGATCGGATGACTTATAATTGACTGTAAAAAATTCGACTGCAGGAAATCCGGGTCCATGCTCATGATAAGTGCTTTGGTTAGTACAAATTTGTTTTATTTCTTCTAGCCGCCAGTGAAAAATTGACAAAGTATAGCTCTAGAATAATAGGGTTTTGATTGCTATAACTTCATTAAATCTTAGGTGTTGAATATTACCAGCGGCCAATCTCACCAAAATTGAAATTTATCACAAGAAATCTAGATGAAGATATCAATAAAGATCTCCTAATTTATTTATAACTTAAGCTTAATTAAAAATAAGTCAATAAATATAGTCTAAATGGGTCTTTTTTTTTTTTTTTTTTTTAAGAACTTACCGTTTTATTACTTTTGAATATAAACCAAAATTATATCTACATTTTATACTTTGATCACCTTTCCAACAACCATGAGCTAGCTTTCAGGCTAATTAATTATACTAATATTAAATCAAATATATTCCTCAGAGGACCTTGTACAAAAGATGTCATGATATCACATTTATTTTACAAAAAGCTCTGGCCTAGAATAAGAAATAGAAGATTGAGAAGTTGACTTAGCACACAATTAACCATCAATTTTATAGATGATTGTTTGTGTAATTATATATATAATATTGGAGATATTGCTATGTAATAATTTACAATTAAGTTCGTTTAATTAATTAATTGTTACATTTGGAGCCCACATTATATAATGTACAAATTAGGACATGGTCAATTAATTAGGTGCCTAGGATTCTTGAACCATGGTAATATACAAAAATATAATTACATGAAATTAAGATTGGTATAGAGAGCTTTGCTGTGTTTGTAATCTTATTTAATTTAAATTAAATTAATCAATTAATATAGTATTAAATATCAGAATATTTTCATAAAAAAATCAATAATAAGCAGCTTTATAAAATAAACCATTTTTATAGTGAGTGATTAATTTAAGATCTCAAATTCTAAATAATAAATAAAGTTGTATTGCTTTTATAATCTTGCCGGACTTAAACCATGTTAGGGTTGACTTCATGCTATGGTGGTAGCACGAGGTTGGAATAACAAGAACAAATAACAATAACAATAACATATATATATATATATATATATATATATATATATATATATATATATATATATATATATATATATATATATATATATATATATATATATATATATATTTAAAACAGAGTCACAGTAGTGTGTGTGCTGTTAAATTGGGTTACAACGTGGGGAGAATTAAAATAAAAATGCATATTAAAGAAGATGCTGGGAAGAATGTGTACAGAAAAGCCTTGAATCATTCACTTGTGTCTACAAATCAGGTGTTTTCTTTGAAACACATACATATGTTTTACCTAATTACCTCGTTTCTTTAGCCAAACCCCTACTCTGCTTTGTCTATCATAAAGTGTCAACGGCAAAGACACTTATACCACTACCTGACATAACATATATACATATACCACCATGTATATATCTGTACATATATATATATATATAGAGAGAGAGAGAGAGAGAGAGGGAGACGTTGGATTAAAATATTCCTATGGAAGATAACCCTAACCTTTTTTTTTTTTATTTTGCTTTTACTTTGATCTCTTAGTGATTAGTGATTGATTTATGTTATGGGGTTAAATTGATATATAGTATTTGCTTTGCCAAATGTTTTTGCTGAGTCAGGTCAAGTTGATCAAAGCCAGGTGAGGTTGGCCAGAGTAAGGCCAGTTAGAGCTAGGCAAGTTGGCCAAACAAGTGAAATAGGCCATAGCAGAGCTAGATGAAAACTTGTAAAAGAATCAGGAGACAAGAAGCTCACGTGGGACTATTTGTGCCCACTTTGCTATAAGTTAGTGAGTGCTTTAGTGAAATAAACCTGGCTAAGTTGTTAAGTCCAAGGTGAGAAGTAGGCAATGGACTATTTATAAGGGATTAAAATTTGCTATCCTACTTTTTTTTTTTCATTTTCTGTTTCACTTTTTATGATTAATTAAAATAAAATAAATAAATTAATTTATAATACATCTGTCTCACTTTTTTATATGTTTTACAATAATATATAAAATATTGCATAAAACAACAAATTTAATTTCATTTATAAGAGTAATTAGTGACATACTTGTAAATAAGTATTATGCTTGACTTTTTAAGCATTGATGCATGTTGAAGTAGAATTAATGTTGGAGGAACTAAAAGAAGTGAAAATGTTTTAAGGGGTATTAAGGTTTTTAGTGTTTTTTGATGATTATGTGAGAGAATAGAACTTTAAATTTTTTAAATATTACCAAAATCTCTCCCTACTAAACTAAAAATTGTAAGAGACTACATAAATTTTTAAGCTAATTACAAAAAGGTCCTGGCATGCTATTTGAACATGCTTTTTTTAAGTACAAGCATGTTAACAGTTAAAATTGGTTCTATTATTTAAATAGGGTGCCGAGTGGATGCTGTAAATAATTAAAATAGATTAGGGAGCAATTAGGACTTAGAAGTAGCAGTCCTTAGCCCATTGGGAAAACAAAGTTAATATATCATTAAATAATAAAAGCAAACAAGTACTTGCAGGTAGCGTTTGTAGTCCAACGGTTAGGATAATTGCCTTCCAAGCAATAGACCCGGGTTCGACTCCCGGCAAACGCATTTCTCTTTTACTTTTTTTTTTTTCCGACTTGAAAATAGTATCATTGTATTAACCAATAATTTATAGACAATATATTTCATAAAGAAAAGAATCCAATGCATTGGATAGAAAAATTCATAATATTTCTCCATTACTTTATTATTTTGCTCCTTGTTTGTTTTTATCGTTCTTTTTTTCTTCAAGGTTCGAAATCCGAACAAAAACCACGATCAAATAAAATGATGGAGAAGTGTAGACTAAGATATTCTAGAGAATCAAGTATGTGGTTTATATTTACCCGTGCATTTCAAGTATCACAGCAACGAAAAACTGGAACTGGCTCAATCCCACTCGTTCCTTTATTGCTACTCCTTGACACAAAATGGAATTGTGCTCTGTCACTTTGCCATCCTCCTCAACGCTCAATCTTCAGGTAAACTCATAAACTCTGCTCATGTTCGTTTTACTACAATCGGATACTGATGTTAAACAAAATGTGTTGGTTTTCTAATCAATCCCCTTTTCTGGAACTTGATGCTATAGCCCTGTTCGACAAGAATGCTTCCGTTTGAGCAATTGGGTGCGTTTATACTTGCAAAGTATGAGAGGATACGGATAAATTTGCAAGAAATTTTGGAATTTTTTGTAGTACGTCTAACATGAATGGAAAAAAAAAAAAAATTCTGGAAATGTGGGAACTTTCTTAGTTTTAGTCCAAAATTTCATCATTGATTGAAAAGGGTTTGAAACGTACATGGAACTGAATCCAAAGTTCTTCTTGGAACCTTCGTAAGTGAAGGCATGTTTATCCATGCATGCTAAGTTCTATGTTTGCTGAAGTTGAATTTCCAATGCCATGTTAGCTATTTACTAACTTTTAGTGCCTTTTTTTTTTGTGGGATTTGTCGTTGAATTCATTTTCACTAAATTATTGTACTGCACTTAATTCTTGCTGTAGGGTCCTACATTGCCTTGTAGAAAGTTCTATACACTTAGCAAACCGTTTCTTCAGATTTATGATAGACCTAAGACATTAATTTACAAGCAAAGCTCCAGCTATTACTCTTCCAGGACATACAGAGCAACCATATCAGCAGGTTGGGATTTTGGCAGATTCATAAAAACATTATATTTTTTCAATGGACCACCGTCCCCTGCCAAGGTTTGTTGTCATGTTATAAATTCTGGACTAGTCCAGCTTCTGAAGAAAAGCTTGTTATGGGTTCACTAATGAGTATATTTTATTTCTGAATTGTGAAGTTCTTTGACTTTCTAGTTGAAAAACTATCCAGTCCTTCCCCAAGTATACCTGTCAAATCAATGGGAACTTCTGATGTTGTTCTGGTAGCTGGAGCTACTGGTGGTGTAGGTCGAAGAGTGGTTGATATATTGCGGAAGAAAGGAATTCCGGTTCGAGCACTGGTATTGTTTTTGAGTTAGCTTGCTGAAAAGTTTACACCACTTATGATTTATTAAATTATAAGCCCATGAAGAATATAAAGTTGAAAAAAAAAGAATATAAAATTTACATTTCCTGTTAATATTTCCCAGGTTAGAAATGAAGAGAAAGCAAGAAGGATGTTAGGCTCAGATGTTGATTTGGTGAGTAACCTAGATGAAATTATTGAAGTTCCTTCCAATTCCCAATGATCAAATTCAAACCAATGGGTACATGAAGTAATTTAAGAACAATTTGCTAACAATTACTTGTTTGGTTTTTTGACTAACCATTTTGGTGACTATTAGATGTTATTGAATCTTATCACATGCTGCTACGATAAAAGTTTTATGTGGTTTTGGAAGTTTGTGTCTTTTTATGTGGGAAGAGCCAATCAGTTCAAGTCATTGGCTTATTCTGTACCAATTTTTGGATACAGGATCAACAGAAGTTTCAATAACTTTTGTGAAAGATGATCATGTTCAACAGCGCATTAAATTTCTTTAGTGTGTAGTTTTTAAGTTGGTAATTGCTTATGGTACACTTAATTTTGGATTTTTTATTAAATTAATTACTTCCTGTGCTGCCAATTTATCCTTCTGCAAAATATCAGATCGTTGGAGATATTACAAAAGAGAGCACTTTGGTCCCTGAGTCCTTTAAAGGAGTGAAGAAAGTTATCAATGCTGTTTCTGTCATTGTGGGTCCAAAGGAAGGGGATACTCCAGATAGAGCAAAATACAGCCAAGTAAGATCATCGGCTTCTTCTTCTTCTTCTTCTAATACATATATGATAGTATATATATAAAATTTTTTAAAGAGAATTGAAAAAGGATTGTGCTAAAAGAAGTACTTAACCATCAGTGTTGGCTTCCATCTACCTGTCGCTCTTTTAATTTATATCAGTTATATACTTGACTGCCAAGTGGATCATAGTTTTTTCCTCCCTAATGGAATGAAATTGTCTTTGGTGCAGGGGATTAAGTTCTTTGAGCCAGAGGTAATTAACTGATTTGCCTGTCTGTTCATACTACATTCAGAGTCAGAATTGTCCTTCTTTGTTTAATTTGAAATTCCATAATATTCTAGAAAGTTTTGGTTCTTAGTTATTGGCTCATGAAAGCAGATTAAAGGTGATTCACCAGAAAAGGTGGAGTATGTGGGGATGAAAAATTTGATCAATGCTGTAAAGGAGAATGTTGGAATTCAAAGGGGGAAACTTCTATTTGGCTTTGAAGGTAGATTCCTAATTGTGAAAATGATTGATTCTATTGCTTAATTGCTTGATGTAGTGGACATCAAAACTATATGCATGTTTAAAGCATAAGAAGGGAAAATGGTAGAAGGCTAGAAGCTGATAGGGCGACACTGGCAATTAAGTTTATGTAAAACATAACAAAAGAAAGTAAAGAAAGGTGAAGTTCGGTGTACTAATAAACAAACTCTGAGATAAGTTCCATAGGCAAGTAGTAGGAAGACAATTTAGAGGGAGAGCTATCAATTTTGAATTGGAATTAGTTTGAAATATGTAGTTGCAGTAGTCATCTGAGGTATCAGAAGATTGTCCCTGCTGTTTGCTATAGCTTTCTACAAGCAAAATATGTAATGCAGATACTCATTGTTGATATGTAGACTGTATTTATTTCATATTTGAGTTCCGTCTGTAATTAAAATTTGTGTTCCAGGCGACAATTATAGGCAGCTTTCTTGGGGTGCCTTAGATGATGTTGTAATGGGTGGAGTTAGTGAAAGCAATTTCCAAATTGACCCAAATGGTAGTGAAAATGGTGGACCAACTGGCGTTTTTAAAGGTTCGTTTGGAATTCCTGCAAATGCATGTCTGACTGTGTGTTACAGATGGTAACTTGTCCTCTATGTTTGAGTTCTCAAAATAAAATAAATGCATGTCTGCTTCAGGTGTTGTTTCAACAGCAAATAATGGTGGCTTTACTAGTATCAGGACAAAGGTAAATTACAAATCTTTAAATTAGCTCTTTCCAATCTCCTGACTTTTTCATAGTGTTGCTTGCCAGGTTTTGGAGCTGGAGAACTTAGCTATATGTATATTATATGCCATACTTTGTACAAATTTTCTTCATATTTCTTTGAATTAACTTCAACAAATTCTATATCAATTGTGAAACTGTCATCTCTTTCTTTCCTTCAAAATATCAGGATCTTCTAGATAGATTTTGAACCCAATTTCAATTCAGAATATAGGCCTGCATCTTCCATTTACCATCTAGAAGTGTTGATTTTCTCTAAAATATCAGAAATGAAAGTTTCAGGAATACTCGTACCCTGTTAATCCCAGATAAGTCCGAAATTTGATTTGTCTTCAATTTTCTTTTTCCTGATGTCATTCATTATGCAATGCTTATGAAATGCAAGTTTTCTCAATCTATGGACATAATCTGGTTTTCCAAATTGAGTTACATTTCAACCAGACCCAAAAACATAATTGCATCAGTATGCCTTGCTTATCTTTACACCAAAATGAGAACGAAGGAAAAAAAAGTGGAATGAAATTGAGCTGGATTGATATTTCCTTGTGATGAACGCATCCCTTTACCATATCTGTACAAATAGATTACCATATAGATATTAGATTCTTTTTCATTCTATTGTATGTTGTGATTTTGCTTCAACTAAGTACTTTAAGAATCCAAGTTAAGTCACATAATTGATTTTCAGAATTTCTCAGCAGCTGAGAATCTGTCTGCATATGATGGTTTGGAGCTCCGTCTTAAAGGTGATGGTCGTAGATACAAAATGATTATTCGCACAAGCCGTGATTGGGACACTGTTGGTTACACTGCAAGCTTTGATACTGTGGCAGGAGAATGGCAATCGGTAAATGACATAAAAACACATTTTTTACAGTGTATATCATCTAACAGCAATTCTGAAGATTTTTGTTTGTCCTTTCGTCTTTCCTAGATTCAATTGCCATTTTCTTCCTTGAGGCCTCTGTTTCGGGCAAGGACTATGCCCGATGCTCCACCATTTGATCCAAGCAATATTATATCACTGCAGGCATGCCTTTACCGTTAGTTTTTCCATACACTTTTCATCTTAATGATCTTGCACAACTGTTCTGAAGGTGGAGGAAAATTCTGTGCAGCTCATGTTCAGCAAGTTTGAATATGATGGAAAATTAAATCCAACCTTTATAGAAGGTCCATTTGAGCTTCCTGTATCTAGTATTCGGGCCTACATAAAGGATCCAATAACACCTAGGTATAACTTCATCTGTTGGCTGTTTACCTCCTCCATCTTTCTATCCTTTTATCTCTAATCTGCTTAATCTTCTTTTTTTTTTTTTTTTTGTACATTTATTCCACCTGTAGATTTGTACATGTGGGCTCAGCAGGAGTGACTAGACCTGAAAGGCCTGGACTTGATCTAAGTAAACAGCCTCCTGCTGTCCGACTAAACAAGGAACTAGGTGGTATTCTCACATTCAAACTGAAGGTACAAACAGATGCTTGCCAACTGTTTTTCAATGATATAGTAGTAATATTGTAGCCTTCCAATTTAACACTTGAGTTGTTTGATAGTGCTTTTATATGCCTATCATAATTGCAAAATATAGTAGTAGTGTTTCTGGTTGCATTTGGATGATTAGGAGACAGATGTCTGGATTTCTGTTTTAACAAACTTGTTGAATGAAAATGAAAAACGTTTAGATTTGATCTCAAGAAAATTTGTGGATCAATTTCCTTTTTTTTTTTTGGCTATTCTAGATTTGAGTTAATTATGGAAATTAATTTTGCATAATTCTAGTTTGCTTTGCCATGAGAAAAAGTTGGTTGACTTGTAATCTCAGTAGGCACTGCCATTTTCTATAAGCCATACTTGCATCTTTATCATCTTTATACATGTATATATGTATAGCCAGATGCATTTATGTGCATGTATCTATCTGTGAGGGAAATTGCTCTTTTTCTATAATTTACTCCTATATTATGGTCAAATAAGTGCATTTGCATTAAATATTTAGTAGCTGTCATTGCTAAAGGTATCTCCTTATTGTTTAGTTAAGAAGATCTGACTTCCTTTACTAATGGCTGTAAATGTTGCAATAGGGAGAGGATTTAATAAGAGAAAGTGGCATTCCCTATGCTATTGTCAGACCTTGTGCTTTGACTGAGGAGCCTGCTGGAGCTGATCTTATCTTTGATCAAGGAGATAATATTACGGTATCGTGGATACATAGTTGTCTTATCTTGGTTGTGTTATACTGTGTAGCATGAGAATTTATTTCTGCCAACTCTAAGTAAATCGTTGCAACTATGTAGTATTTTTTCTCTCCCATCTCATTTTTCCTGTTTGACAATTAAAATTACAGGGTAAAATTTCAAGGGAAGAGATTGCTTATATATGTGTAGTTGCTCTGGAAAGCCCTTATGCATGTAACAAAACATTTGAGGTTAGCCTCTTCCTTTATCGTATAGTAACTTCTACGTTGTATGTACTTTTTTAGATGTTCTACAAACTTCTCGAATTTTAAACTTTTTGCATTAGATGATAGATGTGAAGAAATCTAGCTTTGATAAATGTGAGTTACGTTTCATGATTTTCCAAGTTTAGAATAAAGAGCTCGAATACTCTCATGCATGCAGCATATAATTCTCTCTATGAATATCAGAATTTTGTCATCACAAGACTATTGTTAACCTTGTTATCACAGCTTGAATTTTAAAATACCAGTATCATGCATAGTGGATTCACATTGCACAACTGAAAACCAAAGGCAGGCTTGGTTTTGCATGCTTTCTTATTCTTTTATCTTTGATAGCTAAGGATAACAATCAGCAAGACAAGGGTGGAAATGGAATGAGTCTGGGTATGGGTAAACGGATCAAGGGATGAGCTCTAGTAACGGTTATTGCAGTTGCCTCTTCCATGTCAACATTGCTAATTTGTCCATCCCTGTCCTTCCATTCAAAGCATTGAATCATAGAAGCAAGGGTGGTATGGACAACATTCAGTGCTAGTGAAGCTCCAGGACATCCTCTTCTTCCACTTCCGAATGGCAAAAGTTGATAATTCTGTCCCCTGACATCTAATTTGCCACTTTCATTTATTGTGAAAAATCTTCCTGGGCGGAACTCAAGTGGATCATCCCAGTAGTTAGGGTCCTTTCCAATAGCCCACACATTAATGAATACTGGAGTGTTTGATGGAATGTCATAACCTCCAATGGTGCAGTTTTGACTTGACTCTCTCATGATCAGTGGGTTTGGAGGATGTAGCCTGAGTGTCTCCTTCACCACTGCTTGGAGATAAGGAAGACTAGCTATATCTGATTCAATTACTATTCTGTCCTTTCCAATCACAGAATCAATCTCTTTGCTTGCTTTCTCCATAACAGTTGGGTGATTGATTAGTTCTGCTAATGACCATTCTATAGTAGCAGCAGTACTACCTGTCCCGCCAAGAAATATATCCTGTGAAATTAAAACCCAGAAGCTGTTAGGTAGCTCTTCTTTTTTCAATTCTTTTTTAGGATGTTATAACCTTTTAAGTAACAAAATAAGTGAGCTATAAACCTATAATCAAGCTCAATCTTCTCAAATGATGCATGTGTAGCAAATCTATTTACCAATTATTGTAAAATTTGGGGTGGTAGCAAGTCACTTAATTGGACATAGATTATCTATGGTAGAATATCAGATGTTTCATATTATGTTGATGGGCACTTACCACAAGAAAAGCTTTGATGTTTTCTCTTGAAAATTTAACCTCCGAGCTTTCATCTTCTGATATACTTAGCAGATGATCAAGTATGTCTTTTGATGTCCCTTTTCTGGTTGACATTTTTCTTGCTTCTTCATGATCCTGCATAATTCTTTCAAGCAAAGAATCAATGTTGTCACGAGCCAACTTTAGCTTCTTTCCAAATCCTTGGAGATCTAATTTTTTACAGAACCAAAAATAATCTTGCAAGTTAAACTCCCCCGTTAAGGCAGATCCTACTTTTACCCGCTTTGTCACCTCATGAACTTCATCTTCAGTGCTAGAATAGCTTTTTCCAATTGTCATTCTCATTATTATGCTATTCATTAGCCTTAGAATCTCCCCTCCCACATCAATGGCCTCACCCATTTCAGCTTTCTTGTGTACAATCTGCAAAAACTGGTTTATCTCCTCTTGTCTAATTGGGAGGAGCTGATCTAGCATCCGGCCATTGAGAAGTTCTGTCATGCAAAGTTTCTTCATGAACTTCCAGTAGGTTCCATAAGGAGCAAAACCAAAGTCAGCGGCATCATACGTGAGATAACTGATGGCAACAGTTAGGGGTCGGTTACAAAAGAAAGTTTCATGGGTTTTGAAGATTTCTTTCGCCATATCTGCAGAGGAAACAACATAATAAGGAATGGACCCAAAATAGATTCGAATCAAGGGTCCATACCGAGTTGAGAGATTGTAGAGAGCTCTATGAAGAGGTGGTCGAAGTAGGTGGAAATGTCCAATAACCGGCAAGGCCAATGGACTTGGTGGAAGATGAAGCCTTGATTGAGTTCTAGTGAATATGGCTCGGAACGATATTATTGAGACTAACCAAATCAGGAATATTAATAGGTAGCCTTGAATATTGTCCATTGCCTTCAATTTCACAGGGAGTATATTTACTTCAAATAGGTCTATTTATAGAGGGCAGGGTGTTAAATGTTTCAAACAGCATAAAGTAGTTTACTCAAATGGAAAAGGCATCATATCATGAAAGTTTTGGCTTCATGCAACTTGGATGTATCATTTGTCAACCATATAAATGCTTACAGAGATATATCATACATGGTTTCTGTTCTAAACTGAAGTACAAGAAACTTAGGATATTTAAATGGGCAAATCTATCTCTTCATGTGATTCAAGTTAATCAGTTTATGCGGAGCTACTTATCTCTTTGTTTGGCATTTCATATTCTTCTTGTGTAAATATGTTTAATAATAATCACTTTAAAATTAAGCTGTTGCTGTCTCTAGTGCTTCTCATCACTCTTGGACCACCTTAAATAGTTTGAGATCAATAAATCATTGTTAGTTTAACGGTACTAAATCAATCAATGTTGTACCATTGAAAAAGACTAAATTCATTTTTAATGAAACTGGTGTATTGTAATGTTCATTCGAGTGCTTCTCATCACTCTTGGACCACTTTAAATAGTTTGGCTCATGGACCACTTTAAATAATTTGAGATCACTAAATCATTGTTAGAATAATGGTACCAAATCAATCAATATTGCACCATTGAAAAAGGCTAAATGCATTTTTAATGAAACCGGTGTATTCTAATGTTTGTCTTAAGTCAGCTAATTCAGCTGCAATTGGTTTAGTCTCCATGCTGATGCATTAGCTACCATCATGTTATCCAATCAATTAACTTGGCCATGTTCCTTTTTTTTTTTTTCATTTTTTATATTTTGGTTTTCACAGAAAGCTTTTAATTAGTTGAATGTTACTATTCAAATATGATCATCATGATGATGAAATTGATATTCTTAAAACAATAATTTCTTAACTCTGCATTAGTTTTTTTTTTTTCCTATGCGAATAAAGAATCAATCATTCTTGGTTGTCCATGGGATTGAAGGAATTTGACATCCTCAAGCTAGTCTAATTCATTATACTTAAGACTAGTGTTGTTAGAAATTGGTGAGTACCCACTAGTTTGATTAGTGTAACTGCAATAATTAATATCCTGAAGCTCTTGTTAGAATCTGATGAGACTAGATTGATTTTGGAAGACCCTGTGGCTGTGTTATATCACCAGATCTCTATTTTCCATATATAAATGTAACCTATATATCTCCATCATTAAGGATTTGTCCAGTCCATAAAGTCCATGAACAACTTCTCCTGAAGTTGCCAAATGAAAGTTAACTGGTTTTATTAGTGCAGAGTCCATTCGAATTATCAGAACTTGATCCTGAGGACTCTACACCTCTTATGTGCCAAGTTTGAACCCTCCCTTGACCAAACAATCTTGCTTGGTGAGCATCCCTGCTCAGAGAGATCCCTTGGCACTTTCATGGATCCCCAGACCAGTCATTGGTTCCCTACCTCGGCGAAATGGGTCCTCTGCTGTGTAACTGCACTAAGATAAAAGAGTGAGAGCAAGAGAGGGAAGAGAGAGGAAATGGGGCCCACTTTATCTCTTCTCCCTCTCTTCCTATCTCTCTCTTACTTCAGTGCAGTTTCAATGTAGAGGATCCATGCCCTACCCAGGACTATTGGAGTAACCTAACCTTGCAACCATTTTAATCACTAGAGAAGTAAAAGAACTTGACTGATTTTAGGTGCAGTCCATTTTTAGCTTTTTGCCCTATGAGAATGGATATACCTATTTTGATTCCGGCAGGCACATCTGGATTTTGCATATCATCATGTCATTTTTTTCTTTTTTCAGGTTAAAAGTGTTGTTCCATTTAGTGAGCCATTTACAGTGGATCCTGCAAATCCCCCTCCTGAAAAGGACTACAATATATATTTCAAAGACTTGAAAGAAGGCATTACTGGGAAGGAAGCACTTGAACAAAGCCCTATTCCTGCTTGATTTTCCTGCATAGAAGACCCACTGTAAATATTGAAGAGGTAAGCAGAAGCATGTGTCCATGTTTGGAGCTGTGCCAAAATGTGGGAATTTGGATCTACTGCAGTTACTGCAGCACAGTAGCCGTCTCTCAACTGTTGGATTAAGTTATTACAGTGTATTGCAGCCTCATCTAATAACTGAGAATCTGCTACTGCACTACATTAACTACAGTAGATTCAGAATGCTGCTACATAACCTCTGTATGGAAAGAAATCTATACAAGTAAAACTGCTTTTATCCATTCAAGACCGAGTTTAACCTAAATTTTACCATACTCATACATGTACCTTTTTTGCGCATGATGAATTCAGACATTGCATGTTTGTTTAACTGATATAACCAGCAGTAAGAACACTACTAATTTTGTTTTATTTCTTCGATTGTGCAGGCTTAAATCCCTTCAGCTAGAAGAGAAGGGGGAGAAACAGGGAAAGACATATATACATGGAGTTAGAGAAGTTGATTATGTTAATGAATTTTTCAGAGTTGATCTCTTACAAGGTTGACATAGACAAACTATAAAAATCTGCAGAAGTTGGTATCGTTTAATTTTCTTATTTTTCCTTAGTCAATGGTAACATGAAAGGAAAAAAATGGTAAAACTGAGTTTTAAGATGAGAGAGAGAAGTAAATAATTCTAACCATGGATTCAGCTTTTGTCAAATTGAAATGTTAAGATTTCAGTAATATGATAATATCATGTTATCTCCTTAGATGAGAGAATCCTAACTAAAAAGGATACATACAACCAATTATTTATAGCTTTTTTTTTTTTTTTTTTTTTTTCTCTCTTTTTTGTTTAGTTGTTGGCCATGAATCATTTATAGCTGTTTAATGATATAACGTGAATAAAGACAACATCATCCTTTATGTGCTTTAAAATATTATGGCGATATCAGATAAAAAAAGTTTTTATAGTATTATATATATATATATATATATATATATATATATATATAGATAAAGTTAAAAAAGAGACAAAACTTAAAATTAACTCATTGACAAGCTTCTAAGAAGACATTCTTGACAGCTATTTCCAAATTCCTTGGATAGCAGCATCCCTTTTATATCTTTGATGATTGCACCATGTTTATGCATGTGTCTTGTTGACTGAAGTATCAATAGCAAATCTCAAGGGGGTGACTTTCACAAATGACATTAGACGACCATTTTTTTTTTCTTCTATTTTACAATTAGGTTATTTTTATTTTTTTAATACAAAATTAATTCTTATCGATATAAAGATAGATAAATAATAATTTCTCTTAATAAATATAATTTAAAATTTAAATTTTTTGACTTATCTTATTTTTTATTGAGTTGACACAAATAACATAAGAAAATAGATTACTCCCAGTTAACTGGGAGCAATTCGGGTCTATAACATAGAGGCATACTAAATAATTTTTGTTATTTTTTTGTACAAATGAGAAGAAAGAGAGGAAAAATACTAAAATAAACATCAACCTTCTTGAGAACGATGGTAGACCAAGTATGCTACTTTTGTCATCTTATATATATGGAAGTGCCGACACAGAAAGAAACAAAACTATGAAAGTTCCTGTGAATGACAATTTGATGGGGGGAAATTTCTATTCAACTGCTAAGTTACAATAACATGTAAAGTACACCATTCATGTCAAGAAAGAAAACTATACAACATTAAAACTGTTCATATGTGCAAACCAAAATCAAGGAAGAAAAGCTATTATCAAGGTGTTGCTTAAAAAAAACAAACTGAGTCTTATAGTATTTTAGGCTAAAATTTTAAGTTTAAATCTCTAAGTTTTTCTTATTTGAGAGATAAGTACCAGTCTCGATTTGGGTTTAATCAAATATTTGAATGGTGTGGAAATATCTCAAACTAAACAAAAAAGGAACTCTTAACTACACAAAACCAATGGAACAGGAAAAGTAGCTTCAAGCTTCTTACACAAAAAGCAACCTCATCCTTTTCCGGCCATTTCTCAGTTTAATCAAGAACAGCAGAATATCTGTAAAAGAAAACAAAAGGGGGGTATCCACATTAATCAAAAAAGAAAAAGAAAATTGAAGGAAACAAAACAATGGAAACAGGAGGAGCTTCATACACTAAAGCAAACTCTCTGCTTCCTTCTCCGGCGAGCATCTATCCTTTTTCTCAATTTTTCCAGCATTTCTTGCTCCGTGAATATCCTTCCCGGCGAACTCAAGAACACGGTCCGGCGAAGCGGCGGCGACCACAACCCACTTTGCTCATAATCAAAATCATACTCTGACTCATCATAGAACTTTTTCAGCAGTCTATCATTCACAGACCTAGAAACCAATTGAACACGAATCCTTTCCGGGGATTTCTCAGGGGAAGCAATTGGATTAGATTTAGATAGCATTTGAGGGACAGACATTGACATTTGAATTCTGATTCTGAAGAGTGATAATAATATTAAGGCAATGTGGTTTACATGTGAGATAGTGAAATTACAGGTTGGGAAATGGGAATGATGTTGAATTTGGAAACGAGACAAATGTTAAGAGTGGATGATGAGGTGAAAGGTGGGAACTATGATAAGGACGTGTATGGCTGTATGCAATCATAGAGAGGTCGTGAGCAACATAACGTGAGATTCTTGTTTGTTGATGGAACTTGGATCATGAAATGCCTATTGTACAAAGAACCTACACTTGGAATTTTTCTAACATGGTGGAATTTAGGGTACTTATTAGATCCATTTGTAGTTTTTATCTTATAACTTAAGCTTTTAACATTAGGGTTTTTATGGTTTTAAAATAAAATTTTTTATTTCTAAATAATTATTTTGAGTTTTTATATAACAGTTAAAGTTTTTGGTTGAATACCAACATGCATTAGTTTTAATAATAAAAAATTAAAATCATTTAAATATATTAATATGAGTTTACTATAACGAGAAACTTATTAAAGTCAGAATAAACTTGAAGGCTAAAAAAATATTTCACATGTTACTTACCAACATTTTTATATAGACAAAAGAGTTTAAATTTTTATTCTTTTAAGATATGGTTCCAATCCTTACTAACTGGATTAACTTAGTATATATTTAGTTAGAGTTACAAGCCAATTTGATAACTATATTATAGACACACAAGTCACTTGAGGACATGTGGTGTGAAGGCCCTACTCATTGGTTACACCAAAACTCTTCTTGTACACGTTGGTGAGCACATAACCATGTGTAGATGTGTTGAGGTTAACCATTGCTGGGCACCACTGTGTCCATATGTCACCAAATATTAGCCATTCTCTGAAGATAATATCTGAATTTCTTTCTCGAGGTGATATGTTACTTTATTATTATTAAGGCAAATTGGTTCAGCAATTCAGAGGATTTTCTTGCGATATGAGTGCATTTATTTATTTATTTTTGAATAAATTAAGAGTGCACATGGGTTTGATAGTTTGACTAAAATTATGATAGTGCCAGTTCACAACTTGTTCTATTTGATGTCAACTATTTGAGCATTTATGGTTTCTGTTGGGAGATAATAATATGTAATTCATTTGGATAAATTTTAATTTATATATATATATATATATATATATATATATATATATATATATATATATATATATATATATATATTTTTTTTTTTTTTTAAGGCATCTTAAAACCCTAAAATGACAAATTTTTAGCATCATGGCTGCCAAACTACCAATAATGTTGATGATTAGAGATAATATTTATGTACTAATCTTTGTCTTATTTTTTAGTTTTACTCTCTTTTTATTGATAAAAAATTATATTTAATAATTTAATAATATTTACATTATTACTTTATAATTTTTTGATTAAAAAAAGGAATGAATAAAAAATAAAACAAAATAATGTCACTTTACTGAATAAAGATAAAACTAGCAATTTTCTGTCAACTTATTAAAGTATAATATGGTTTACCTAATAGAAGAAAAAAAATGGATAAAAAATTTCTTGCAGTCGCTACAATCGACTGTAAACTGTCCGATTTGTGCTCACTGTACAGCTTCAACTGATTGGATGGCCTGTAGTCGACTGCACGACTGCAGCGACTGTAGGAAATCCAAATTTAAAAAAGAAATAGGTACTTGGAAAA
Organism: Bauhinia variegata; assembly: GCA_022379115.2. Lineage (NCBI taxonomy): Eukaryota > Viridiplantae > Streptophyta > Magnoliopsida > Fabales > Fabaceae > Bauhinia > Bauhinia variegata. The sequence goes on from CM039432.1 coordinate 9,020,910, forward strand.
TTTTCTAGGTTGATTCATGAATCAAGTGTCTAAAAGACTGGTATAGCTGTAGAGGGGCATTGTGAAAAGCAAACAAGGACTATTAAAATTAAGAATTAGATGCACTGCATTAAATATACTATTATGTAAAACATGCATAGAGCTCTTAACATAGGAGCAAGATTTTTTGACTTTGAAAATTTGAGAATCCATTTTCTGTCACTACAAAGAGTAATGAGGTAATAATTAGTCTCTTGTGTGAAAATAGATTCTTTAACTTCAAAAATTAGTGACTCTTCAGAGAGAGATAGCAACAAAGTTAATAGAAATTTCTCTCTAAACTAAACTATGTTCTTATCTCAAATATTCACAAACTATCACAAGCTAGAGCTTAATGGGATTTGTGAGAATTTTATTATCTCATGCATGTTCTTATTACTTGGGGAGGTTGTTTTATCCACACCCTTGTTTAACTTTTCACACACCTCATTCATTTTTTAATATTTTATTTCCAAAATACCCTTCCTTCTCCAATAGTACACATCCCTCTCTCCTCTTATGGAACTTGGTGCTAACATGACAATTATGTTGATGTCACCAATACCAGCAGAAATGAACAAACAGCAATATCATTATATAAAATAAAGTTCATCACAATAAAAGATAATACTAAAATTTTACTTAAAATAAAGTACAAATAATCATTTGATGATTAGACAGTTATTTTTTCTCATATGACTCATTTGTATGTCTTCAAATTTGAGTTAATGATTAAACAATTATTTGTATTTTATTTTAAGTGAAATTTTAATATAAATTTTTTTGAGATAATAAGTTTCGTTTTATAGAATTGAATTATTGTTTGCTTTATTCATGATATTAACACTAACATGACGATCATACTTAATGAGAAAATTTATTTCTCCCTCTCATCTTTTCATAAAAAAAAAAAAATCTGACATTTTCAGTAAAAAGCCAAATAACAATTCTGAAAATTTAGGTAGGTTAATTTTGTAATTCACAAAAAGTATGGGATGTGTGAAAAGCAAAATTGTATGGTGTGTAAAAAGCAATGGCAAGTGGGCCTGCCAGGGTATTAGGGATTCTACATTTTACATTCTTCATCATATAGAAAATCACAAGGTTTTCTTCTTTTGTGTTCAAGAATATTTGGGGCATGCATTTACTAATAACTATGGATTCTTTTTTTTTAAAAAATTCTTATCAGAAGAAAAAAGAAGTTGAAAGTCAAGAAATATATAAAAAGTAATTGAATCTTCTGAACCCTTACACCAAACATCACACATATATCATAGAAAAATGCCAATAATTGCTGTTAAGAGTTGCAGACAGAATCAGTATCTTGGCAGTGAGTTTATGAGGTAATCAAAATTGGAACAAGGCGTAGAAAACAATGAAATTATATAAAAGGGGAATCCATATGTATTTAATGGCTTGGCTTATGGATGCTATGCTTTATTTTATATGTGTAATCATAATGAAATCCAAATGTGAAATTAATAATAAAGAGAAAGTCAAAGTTAATAGTCTTCTGCCAACTATAATTCACATAGGCTATTGATTTTAAAATTGTGAACCATGTTACCTTGCAGATTGATCTGACTACTGTAACCGGATTCATGGCTACTTACTATGTGTTTGCAAAATGAAAATACTAATTTATTTAGGGGATTGTGTCTTGGTCAATAAATCAATAAAGTTATTTGATAAATTAAAAATAAAAAGATAATTATAATGTTTAAAAGTTAATTTTTGAAATACTACTTCAAATAATGTTTTATTCTTGAGTTTTTTTAATATATTATAAATTTTATTCTTACATAATTAATTCTAATAATTCAACTTCTCTCTTTTTTACGTAGCCTCTTAATCTCTCACTTCTTTATTTTATTTAATTTTATTCACACCAATGCCATGGTTGTTAAGGAAGAAGATGGTGATGACTAGAAGAGGTATGATTTTGTCATTTCATTCCACTTTAATTTGCAAATGACACAATGTCAAAAGGGATAACTGATAATAATTTCCCACCATTTCAGCATGGATTTCTTAAAGGGGACACAAGAGAATCACACTCCACCTTGCAGGGATCATAAATAAAATATTTAATTATTAAAATATTTTGACATATAAAATAAAATGTGTAAAAGAAATATTTTTTTCTCTTGATTTAAAAAAATTATATTTTAAATTAGATAAGATGAATGCTCACATTTCAAGTTAAGAATAAAAGTAAATTTTATTAAAATAATTTTTGTTTAAAAAAAAATTATTTTTATTTTAAGTTTAAAATATAAAAATTTATTTTATCTAATTTAAAACGTAATTTTTTTTTTAAAAAAAATTGATGATAATTGAAAAAAAATTTCTCTAAGTATAACATATAAAGATAATTTAATTAATAAATAATTAATAAATATTTTTTATATATAAAATAAGAGAATATATCTATTACCGTCCCTCCATAATGATGTAAATCAACTTAGAATTTGAAATGAAAATAAAGCAGAAGCCCTTGAAAAGTTCATAGATTGAGAGTGAACACTATTAGGTTTTAGCTAGCAACCTTTCTTCATTTTGAATAAATTTAATAAATATTATTTCTTTTCTATGGTACATGACGATAGAGAGATTGGAAATGGTCCAAGTTACTGCTTAGTTACTTGCACTATTTGGCTTCCTAGCTGCAATTATAAAAGTCTTATGACTTATTGGTACACAGAATATAATTTATGGAATCATAATGAGAAAATATGAATAGAAGATAATTTGGTAGCCAATGGAATATTAATAGTTCTTTAAGTCAATGTATTGTTTGGTACACTTAATTAATATGAAATAAAATTGTAATTATAATACAAAAGATGATAATACCTCATGCTAAAAATAAAAACAAAGTAAAAAAATAGCAGGTTGAAAATGAAATGAGCCAATAAGTCATAAAGAGTAATATTAATTAATTACATGCTAATATTATTACATTATCTCATACTATATAATTAATTATTGCATGATTTCATTATTAATATTACAATTAATAATGCAGGTCTAATTAATATTTTCTATCTTCATCTAGTATCTCCTCAACCACTCAATCATTTGTTAATGTTAAAAGATCCCTCTCAATCTTTTTGTCTTTCTCTATAATTGATTATTTTTTCTTTTGGCCTTTTCACTTGATCCACAAACCTTGTATACAATAATGTTATTATAAAATATTTATCGTACAAGTCATGGAATAAAATAAAGTCAATGAGCTACATCACATGAAAAAGTCAAACTTTCTAGTTAATTTAAGTTGGCAATGGCCGGCCTAGACATTGCATTCATATTCATATAATTTTTTTTTTTTTAAAAAAAGGAAGAAATAGATGTGGAAGGAGAAAATTTAGACCCTTATTTCTTAGTCATTGTTGTTCTACTCGCATGGCAAATGTGATTTATTTTTTTAAATTTAATTTAAGCAGATATATATTGACAAAAAGAAAAATAAAAAAAGTATATTCAACAAATATCTTTGGATATAATATTTTTTTTTATGTAAAATCTCTTATTTTACAGAAAGTAAAATTAATCTCGTTTAAAAATAAAAATAATTACAATTACTTATCTTTTTAACATATACTTTTTTTTTTATAAACTTAAATTCTTAATATTATAAACTCAGTCTGTTTACTATTTGAATCATACAGATATTTAATTTACTCCCTTCTTTCTATAATTATTCAGTTTCTAATTTTTATCCTCGAGAACAATTTTAGTTTTAAGATTTTAGGACTCTTAGTTTTTTTATTTATAGTCATTAATTACTTGCAATTTCAATATACATTAACAAAATCACCCATTGGCTCAGTAAAAAGAAAAAAAAAAAAAAAACAAAGCTTAAATCTTAGGTCAAAAGTAATGAATTTGAGTTAGAATTGTTAGTTTAATTGACAAGGATGGATTCATATTTCAAAGGGATATATGTTCAAATTTTTTTACTAACATAAGAATTTTATTGGAGGTAATTTAAAAAATTTTTGCAAATTTTTTTTTAGTCTAAAACATATTTTGATCTTGATAATTCTTGAGGCACAATTTATTTAAATTTTTATTTAAAAAGGTAATAAATTTAAAATTTAAAATTTTCATTTGCCGTTTAAAATTTAGCACTTCTTGTTCCAATTAGATTGACCACATTCACACATATAAACTAAAGATATTACCCTTTTATAAGCCAATAGCTATCAGGAAAAAAGATAATAATCTTTTCCGTAAAAAAAAAAAAAAAAAATTGTCTTGATGAAAAGTCAGCTAGTAGTGGGCTCCACAAATATCTTAAAGCAAATTGGTATGAGATAACGAGTGATGCCAGCTGTTAATAACTTGATTTGAACGCCCTATTGATGATACTAATTACAACGTCGGGATGGAATCCCCAAACTACCCTTCCATCGCCCTTTTTATTCATTTCGTAATTTTGTTTCGTCTGTGCTGAAATCGAGGTGCTGACTAAGCAAAAGAAAACAAAAACAAAAACAAAAAACTGAACAAAAATTATAATTTAAAATGTTGGAATCTTGCGGCACACGAAGAGATCCGCGACTTTGGCAGGAACGTGTCAAACCTCTCCCCTTCAAGTAGTGGTCCCACACCACCGCGCCGTGCATCGGCGGCGCTCCTCCTCCCTCTCGAACACTCCTCGCCGGAAAACCACCGAGCACTCTGGCAACTCTCCTAAATCAGCGAACAGCGACTCGTCCTCTTCCCTCAAGAGGATTGACGCCACGTCAGCGTCGTCCCCCGTGAAAATCGGGGACTCCAACACAGTAGACGACGTCGTTGCGGTGGTAGTATCCATCTCGCCAAACCAGCCAAACTCATCCGCAGTGGTGATCAGGGACTCCTCACCAAGATCCGCGAACTTCTCCTCAGATTCGGGTTCTGGTTCCGTGTCGGTCTTGCTCGCGACGACATCCGGTTCGGGTTTGGCGCTAGCCTTATTGGCGCCGCCGCCGTTATTGTTGTTGTGGTGGTGGTTTCTAGGAGCCGGCCAAGGGTGGTTGTGCTCGCTAGAGTACGTTACCACTAGCATTGTGGGGTCCACACGGCTCCTTTCCACTTGTTTTCTTGCAGGGCATCCCTTTGAACTACTACACCTATAGTAACCTCTGCCAATCACAAAGCAAGACAGTTTGATTCATTTACTTGTCATTTTCCGGCCTATAAAATCAAAAATCAAAAATCAAAATCAAAGGCTAAACCCCCCACTAAAACCAAACAATAATACAAGGGAATCTCCATAGTAGGTGCATGAGAATCAATGAGAAATAAAATTCAATCAAAAATTAATAAATTTTACTGGGTTGAAATTATTAAGCCTTAAAATTACTAATTCATAATACGTTTGATTAGTGATAATATAACGAGTTTTAGTGTTTTAATTTGAAACTTCAAAACCACTTTTATTGATAAAGATTTATCAATTAGAATCAATGCAAAGATTGGCGTTGAGATTATATCCTAAATATATTTAAGGTAAATGGTATAATTTTAATGATTGACTTAATTACATAGATTTAGAAGGAAAATAATTGTAACGGAATGTGAAATTGTCAAGTGTATTAATTTACCTTGGATAGGGGGAACCCTTGATGGGTTTCTGGCCATACTTCCTCCATGCCCATGAATCGGATGGTGGAGTATGGTTTTCTCCTTTAAGGCGAGACCCTTCTGTGTCCTTGATCGGAATTTGCACAACCCTTTTCTGTACAGCTCTCCTGCTGAAACATACAAAATCCCATTACCTTTTCAATTCACATAGAACTAATTAAGTAGATTCAATTAAAAAAAAAAAAAAAAAACTGCGACCCAGATGATCTTCCCTTCTAATCTTTCAAATTTGAGCAATAGTTTTATATAAAGTTTCAAATTTTGAAAAGAATCAATAGAAAGAAGATGACTTTACGCGAAGTACATGTGTGAATAGAGACCGATGAGGAATTGAATTGAACCAACCTTTTTCTTGGGGAAGAAGTGGAAGTGACCAAGGAGTCAATGTTAAAGACTGCGGAACGAGGCGAGTCTAGGTTGCTTTCTGGGGCTATATCAGCTTCTCCTTGTTCACTGATAAACAGGTTGCGGTTGGTGGTGGTGGTGCTGAATCTCGTATCCATTTCTGGGAATTTCTAGCAGGAAAACTGCGGTTAACTGGGACAGTTCGATCCACAAGACGATCTTGATCGATGATGAAGATGAAGACGAAGATTTTGGCTAGCGGTGCCTTACAGAAAAAGGGCTAGCTAGCTATCTAGAGCTGAGAAGAAGGGGAGAGGAAGAAGAAAATTAAGAGGAATTAAGGGAAGTGAGAGAATAATAATGGGGATGCCATCTAAAACTGGCTTGACAGATTGGCTAGTTTTCTCTTTGGCCAATTGTTTATTAGAGGACGTGCGAGCAAATATCTCATCATATATGGAACTGAAACTGATTTATACGAGTTTGTTTATGTCATTTGAAAGCAACCCTACCTTTCTCAAACCTTTAATTGTTTTTTTATGATTTTTTTCGTAAGGATAAGCACACTGATTGATTGATTAATTTGAGTTCCCTAAAGTCTCCACCCTTTTGTCGTCTCATGTGGGTCATTTTTCCAATCCCATCTCAGCTTTTATTTTTTCAGCAAAAGTTTAAATTGAAAGGATGATAGCTACTTTATTCTACGTTTAAGTCATGTCATAGTTTTTAAAGAGTGATACTTATAATTTTTTTAACAAAAAAAAATAACTATGTGCTGACTAATAAAATTTGAATTGTAACTTTATAAATGAAATATACATATTCTTATCAACTGGACCGACCATGTTTGCATTAAACCTTATTCCACGGTTTCTTCCTTTGTCAACATTAAATATCTCTCTCTTCTCTCTGTCTCTCTCTCTATTCTAATCAATATCCAATTTTATCTGGGTAGTTAAGCAACAGTGCTTCTAGAAGAACTTAATTGTTGGTTTATACCATCTATGGGTTTTTCATGAAGCTGTGCTGGCTTGGACAAATTTATCACAACTTTTCCTTAGAATTACGTGATGTCTACACATGAGCCAAGCTATGTTAGAAATGAACCATGTACCATTGTTGTTCCAAATAAACCAACAAAACAAGAGATGGACGATTATTTCATCTATGATCTGTCCCTACTTTAGCCAAAAATAAAGAAAATATTCAAAAGTTGGGAACACAAAGAAAGAGGAGAAAGATTGTGTTTGGTTAGTAGGAATTTAATATCAATCTTATCCTATAATGATTAATATAATAAAATAATTAGAGACATGACTTTTACTCTATAATTTTAATATCTAAACATAATATGGACTATCTTATCCTCAGATAAAAATATTTTGTTTTAAAATTTACAAAATGATGCTCCATTTTATTTTTTTTAATTTTTATGTTAAAAGAGAGTGATTTAATTTATATTATATATTTCAATATTAAAAAGGGTGTGTCATTATCAAATTAGGGTATACAAACTATAACTGCCTAATTAAATTGTTAACTATATTAATAGTCTTCTTGGATCAGAAGCACTCTACATTTTATTAATATTCTATTTTCCCTTAACCATTAAGAAAGTCAATTAAATTACCTCCTGATGCATGCATGTAAATAATAGAGTGATATATATATATATATATATATATATATATATATATATATATATATATATATATATATATATATATATATATATATATATATATATATATTGTATAGAAAGAGTATAACCTTAAGTTTGGAGGTATTATCTTTTTCCTTTTCTTTTTCTTTTTTTAATATGAAGATGGGTACAAATAGAAATAAAACCTCAAAATGTCATGGGACGGAAACAAATTTTAAATTCAAAACATTCAAAGTATCGAGATTTATTTGTTATTGTTATTTTTCAAACATGAATTAGTAAGGCAAGAACATTAATTGAAGTATCATCTTTTTATTTTTATTTAAAAATTCAAGACTAAATCATTTTAATTTTTTAGGGAAAATGAATCGCATTCAATGTTAGATTCCTATCAACAATAAGGCATCAAATTACTAATAGCAATCGAGTTTGACACCCTTTGCATCAACATGTTTGATAAAATATCAAGTAAAAGGCATTCAAAATATATATAAAATATCAAACAATTAAATTATTTTGGCATTTTCAGAGTTTCATATGACTATAGTTTTGAGAATTCCAAACAAGCAGACATCTTTAGTTAATACTAAGATAAAAATGTTAGCATACCATAACCTTTTAAGGCTTTTTTAGTCCTGTTGAAATAATCAATTATATTTAATTTTCGTTTACTTTCATATATAATAAAACTAGTGTTCTTTTACATTTAAGAATTGCTATCCCTCTCTAGGCTATCTCCCTATCTTCTAGCTTTGAAGTCAGCTAATCATGATTGGATATTTTAGCATCGTTAATTAGAAAAAGACATTCTTGGACGGTATTTCATTATTTTTTCTTTGTTGAGACAAATTATTTGATGGTTAAAAAAAGGAATGCAATATCAAGGAGATAATCACTTAAGATATGGTACTTAATTTGTATCTAAATAACAAATTCATAAAGTATATACACATATAAAATATGGTGGATGGATAAGCACTAAGTATCCCTAATAACATATTCTCATAAATTTTTTTTGACAAAATTATGTTCGAATGAATGTAAAAGAAATTTAATGTCTAGAGTTGAAACTCATTAAAAACACTTGTATAAGTAAGATTTACAAAGCCTAAATACATAAAAAAAAAAAAAAAACTGTTAAATGCTCCAATAATTAAGTATATATTAAGTAATTCATCACAAATATCTTAAATTTTAGTTTTTTCAAAAAAAAATGGAATCATGTATGTTAAATTACGAGAATAATAGGGTATGTACCTTGTTATTCATATAATCTCACATTTAATGGGATTAATCTAAATTCTAGAGAAAGTAGCTTTCAAAAAGTTTTAAATAATAGTATTGTATTTTGTCATGACGCTTTGCCATCAAGATTCAAAGTTTTAAACCCAATACCTTTGTTTTGACCAATGGATCGAGTCATCTATTAATTGCTTGCTCTGTCTCTCTCCAAATGGAAAGTGATTGGTAAGGTATGTGACATATATATATATATATATATATATATATATATATATATATATATATATATATATGGCTAGTTAATTAATGTGTTACATCAATTAAAAAACAAAGACAAATCTAGGGTTGGGTTCCCAAAAGCGTGAAGCAATGCAACTGCTATTATTTTATATTTTTCTTCTTTTATTAAGGTAACATGCAAGTTTAGTTTTCACTATTTTTCTTTTCTTTGTCAGAGAAAATAAATACTATATTAATCAACTAATTAATAATTAAGCTTTTTGTTCCCCCAGTTCTGATTCCCCTTACTTACGGCATTTTTTATGCCTCTTATTCTTATCTTTTAATTATTTTTACTAAGCTTATTATTATTTTTTATTATTTTTAAGGTATTTTCACATTTTAAATATGAAACTATTTTTTTTAAAAAATAAATATCTTAATGGATAAAACTCTCTTAACAATCATGACCTTAAATTTTCAGTTTAAAATTTTTAATCTAAAACACTTTAAGACTCATTTTATTTCATTGAGTTAATACTTTATATTGGTTTTTTCTACCTTTTTATTTGTGTGTTATAGCTTTGACATGTTATCCTTTTGTTCCCCAATTCTGGCGCCCCTTACTGCATTTTTTTTGGTATCTTTTATTCTCCTATCCTTTAGTTATTTTTAATTTTATTTATTTGATTTCGTTTACTTTACTTTGTCATTATTAATTGTTCATAAAGTCAAAGCTGCCACAATGTCAAGAAACAGAAGCTTCCTCTGATTTTCCTCTTTCACATTTAAGTCTTTTAAGATTTCTTGGAACTTAGCTACATTTTGATATAGTTTTTTATTGTCCTTACAGAAAGAAAATTAAATTATTTGTAGTTTGGAAGATTGAGGAAAAATAATTCCAACTTTAAATCTGTATCTTTTTTTTTAATTTTTGATATATATTCCAAGAGTATTCTGGTATTTTTTTTTTTAAATAAAACTAATTTTTATTTAAAATAAAAGTAATTAATAAATTAAGTTCTCCTAACATGAGTGATGACTCTAAAATTAAACTCAAAATCTTTAATTAGTCCAATATTTAGACTTATCATACTTTTATTGAGCACTTCTTATTTATTTTTAATGTTTTATTTGTGTGTTATAGATAAATTATTAGATAATAATGTGATTAAAGAAAAAATAGCAGTTCACATAAGAAATAATTAATCCTTATAAATACATACATGCTATTTTCAAGGCAATGGGTGATTTTGATCATACGTTTGTATTGAATACTTCTCCATTTCTCAAGCAATTGTTGCATATATATCCATCTTTCTTGCAAGTTGTAACTCTAATTTCAAACTAACTGTTTAATTTATGACCCCAACACTTACTGTCAGTGGTAACTAAACCAATAGAATACACTTCACATGTCTTGAAGAATCATAAATCTATAGAAAGTCTAGTTTACATTACATTACATTACATTAAATTCGAAGACTTTCTTCTTCTTTTCTTTGTTCTTTTAACGAAGAAATCGGTGAATATGATTTTGGAATTTCACTAAGTCAAGCCATGACCCAAAATTTAAAAAGTTTTTATAAAAATATTTATAAATTATCGATCAATGAAATATCTTCGTATCAACAACGAAATTTGAACACTAAACTTCGCCTTGAGATTATATTTATTAACTCACTGATTTTGTCTTTTAAATTTTGGTACATTAGAAATTTAAACTAGAACATGCACTCAACTTAATTTTACTTCAGTATAATTTATATAAAGTTCACATAAAAAACTATATTTTATGTAAGTTAACATTGTTGAAGACTATATAAAAACCTTTCATTACTTGTTTAAAATGTATGACAATGAATATCCAAAATACATAGAAAATGCACAATCATTGTGTCAAATATTTTTTTTTTTTGTTTACACTTGAAATATTCTTATACTTTTTAGGTATAAAAATAACTTCAAAAGTAATAATTGGTAAGTCCCTTCTGAAGGGTGATTATAAGATATCAACTTTTGGATTATTGACTTGTAAACTTTGGGGTTTAGTCACTTTTTTCATTAAGTCAACACCTTATTAGCTTAAGTATGATTTATTTTGCATATTTATTTTCTTGTGTTTCCTATAGGTATTATCTATTTGAGGCAATCGTGCACAAGGCACTAACTAGTGAATGTGGGCATAGGTATCATTTATTAGAGGTAATCCTATACGAAGAAGGCATTAACTAATAACTGTGGGCACTTCTCCCATTAAACACAAGAACTATTAAATAATGGGAGCCTCTCTTTGCAAAGATTCAAACTTTGGTTTGCTACATTTTGAGGGCCAATCCTTTTCATTAGAGTCAACTCTCTTGATTATTTTGCATATTCAAAAAAAAAAAAAAAAGGGAAAAAACAACTATGCATCACAAGTGGAAAAAGAATTAGATTACAGACAGTAATCAGATGGAAGGGACATATTTTGATTTTATCAGATAACAAAGTTATAGTACTTATTGCTCATGCATTTAGACAAATAATAAGTGCAAAATTAGGGTTTCCATAAGGGTTTCAAAATCCATTAATGGCCAAGTACGTACGGATTGCCTGCCTGTAATATCAATTGGCCACATACTTTGTTACAAGAGGCATTCAAGGTTTGTTAATTGTCCCCTTCGTATAGTCTATATAGATCTTAGTCACCCTCCTATTTAGGAATAAATGCCCAATATTTAATAATCTTCTAGAGTCTTGAGTTCAAAATTCCCTTAACCTAATAAATGTAGTTAAACTCTTCTTTGTTTCTAGTAACTTTGGAGTTACCAGCATAGCAAAAACAATGATTATATCTAATAATTTCAAGGGTTTGGCTTATGGGAAAACGTAGAATAAGTTTAGCCAAGATAAATGAAATTTGAATCTTGGGTTTAACAGAAAATTTTTTTCTCCTGAATGCTCAAAACTGATATGGGATTCGCTGGTGTGCCCTTAATCAAGACTACCTAGAGAGACTTAGAGCATGTTTAATTTGTTGAAAAGAGGTGGGAGAGGGAGAGGAAGAGGGAATCCCCCATTAAACTTGTTTATAGTTGATATGTAAAATGAAATTTCCCTCGTCCATTATGCATGGTAATTAGTTTTTCTTTCAATCATTGAAGGAAAGCTCCGTTTAGAAATGTCTCCATTGCGCCTCTCTCACCTTATAGCATTACTTACTAAGATATGAAGAGTTGAATAAGGTTATTTATTTGTAAGAACAAACCAAATATGAAGGGTTAAATACAAGAACTCCTACATATAAAATTTAGAACCATAACTTTCTAGAACTTGAGTTTACCTAATTTGATTGTTGAGATATTTCAGGTAGATTTGGTAGGGGTGAGGAAGGAGTCTATATAATTTGTGGGAGTAAATGCTCTTACAAGCATACCCAAAAAAAGAAAATGACTAAAATTAATGTTAAGTGTTATGTTTACACTTAAAGGCTTAATTTGGATTTCATTTAATTTTTTATACAGTAAATACCTATTTTAGTTTTTTATATTTAAAATTTTTATTAATTTGGTCATTTACACTTCAAGTTTATCAATTTTGTTCCTTAAACTTATTAATTTAATTTCTTATACTTTAAAAATATTAATAAGTTTAAGAAATAAAATTGACAATAAATTTAAAGTATAAATGATAAAATTGATAAATTTAAAATGTGAGAGACAAAATTAATTAAAGTGTTAAATATAAGAGACCAAATTAATAAATTTAAATATAAAAAATTAAATTAATAAAAATTTTAAATTTGAAGAGTTAAAATAAATATTTATTTTTTTAATATTATAGTTTAGGAAAAATTACTAACATGACCCGATATGCCCCTATAAATGAGAGGCAGTAAGGAGATAGATAAAGATCATAGGGAGTTAATTTTTGCACTTCCCTCCCATTTTATTTTATTTTATTTTTTAAATTTTCATTCCTAAAACACCCCTCCCATTTTGGAAGCCTCACACCGAACGGAAAATTAAAAGGGGAGTGAGAAAATTAACTCCCAAGGTATATCTAGAGCAAAGTTTGGTTAGCATTCTAGCGGTTTGTTTAAATTTGGGCTTGGTTAGCTTAGCCCATCAGAGGTGATGGTCACTATTAGGTTAGACCAACTCATTTTACAACTGTACTTTGACATCATGTGAGCTTTCTGTCACTACAACTCTCTTGATCCTCCTTAAAAAAATGAAATGACAACAATTGATTCATACAGGATAATAAGGGCACTTATGATAAAAATAATATTCTAACGTTCTAGAATTTGGAAGAAAAGATTGAAAAAATTTAAATATCTCATGAAAAGATTAAAATATTTATTTATATTATGTGATTATTTTATTGTTATTATACTATTTAGTATATTTATTACATTTTTAAATTAAAAGGAATAACTTCATATATAAATGAAATAACTACATAGTGTCAATGACATTTTGGTATAAAATGCCGATTTTTTTTTTAATCATTTTTCTCAAATTCTAAAACATGATAAAGTTTTATCTTCTTTAGTTCTAATTTTTGTCTCCCAATGCTATTTCTACTTGATCCCAAGGCATACTTTGTACCAAAAATTGAAAGACAATATCTAAATATCAAAATTTGTGCTATTTTTTTAACTGTTTTAAATTTAGTTTTCGGCTAACCAAGTTGAAATTCCTCTGAATATTTTATTTCAGCTTTGTTTTTCCATAAATTGTGCACAAATTTATTTTTATTACAGCAAGATTAAATTTAAGCACTCCAGTAAAATTGTTAAACCACATTTTATCTATTGCTGCCTTCCAAATGTCAATGTATTATATAAAACAAGAACTGGAAATTAACATTTTATTAATTTGAAATAAATATACAAGAACATATTGAACAAATACAGTGCTTAAATTGACTAACTTCAACAGCTTTCAAACTTTGAACCCCTATCTCCATCTTGTTTCCTTCCAATAGCCCTAAGAAGTGGTTCAGTTACATCTATCACTTCCAGAGCTTGGTCTTCAGCTACAGCAATGGCTTCCATGGTAAAACCATCATCACATGAAACTCTTGCTTGTTGAACATTAATACCCATTTCCTCAAATGCCTCCAAAATAGCAACCAGCTTGTCTCCTCCACTTGCACACCTTATTCTAACCACAAAGGTCCCTGGCTTGACCTTCTCTACTTTCACTTCCTGTTAAATAATGCACAAAAACTTGTAAGAAAAACTAATTTTAGCAAATGACTGGTGTTTGATATATGTCTTTGTGAAAAGCGCTATCTTTTGTTCCTAAGATGGGGTTTCTGAAGCACTATCTTAGATTTCCCTTCTAATAGTGGAGGAAAAGATAGCGCTTACAAGCATTATCTCTGGATAAGTGAAAGAGCCATTAAAGCCCTAATGTAGTGGAGAAAGGGTAGCTTACCTTAGGCTCTTGGATATGCTTCAAAAGATTAAGGTATTCTCTTCTGGTGGCTATTAGGTTTCTGCACTCTCTTTTGACTCTTTCCAACAAGACCTTCAGCTTGTAAATGTATAGAACACTGCTCTTGTTGATAGATCTTCTTCTGACCTTCAAATCAAAACCCAATAACTTCAATACATAGAAGAAAAGTTACTATAATTCAATTATGAGAGCCAAAGAGAAGAGAAGAGAGAGAGAGAGAGAGAGAGAGAGAGAGAGAGAGAGAGAGAGTTGAGCTGATTTACAGATTGGGATTTGGTAAGTGCTCTCAGAATGTGAAGTTTTCTGCGCAGAGATATCCTTTTCTGCATCCTGCAAGCCATCTTCTTTGTTTATCTCTTGTCTTTCTATCTGTTAACTCTCCCTGTGAATATTTAAAGTGAAAGTACAAAAATGTGGCCTGGCTTTTATACTCGGTGAGTCTGGTCTGTCTTTGGACTCTTTGGGATGTTGGCTTGCTAGAGGCCATGCCTACTATCTTTTGTCTTATATGCAATTGGAAAAAGAAAACAATATTTAAAACCCAAACCCAGAAATTCTTCTTGTGGCAAAGGGCATGATCGAAAGATTAATTTAATCTAATAATAAAGTATAAGATATATAATATAAACGTTAATTATTAGACTTAAATGCTATTGGTCAATTAAGGAAGACTATAACCTAGCGGGGCGGAAAGTACTCATATTTTATAGGGGAAGCAAATATTTATTATGAAATATGAATGGCTAAAGAAAAGTTGAAAAGAAAAAGCCAATTAATAACTTGTAGTCGAATTTCTGAATAATATTACAAATAGATGAAATAATTGGTGAGACAGGAATAAATTTGATTCTTTGATATTGGAGATCCTTTATTTATTTATTTTTTTTAAAAAAAGTATTAGATTATGTAATTAGTTAATAGTCAATTTTAAAATCTCATCAACAATTTTTAGTAGTGTTTAGATTTGATACTATTAAAATAAAGAAAAAGAAAAGTGCATTAGCACTAATTTGAGGACTAAACAGTGCAGCCACTACGTTTAAGTAATATATTACCAAATGAAAGGCTTCCAACATTATGTATTTCTATTTGATTTTGATTGAACAGTTCAATTAAGGTACTACCTTTCGGTTTACTCTTAGCATTAACTTGTACGCTTTCGGTATATAATATTTAAGTACGTGATTTACCTTTCCGTTCCACAATAGAGAATTAAAGATTCTAAACTCTAGGCCTTTAGCCATTAAGGCATTGAAGGCAGCTTCCAATAAATGCAATTGTCTATAATACTAATTAATGAAAATGAAAATTGGCTCAGAAGTAGTAATCTCATTTTGTAATTCTTAAGTAGGAATCTTTGTCTTGAGTTCTAAATATGTGGTATAGATATCCGTTGTATCCAAAGGAAGTGAAAGGGATCTTTGGTGTACGAAGCAAAGAAAATAAGCGAAACTAATAATTTGGTGTAAGCAAATGGTACTTAATATTCAAACTTATGCTTCTTAAACTAATAATTAGGAGAAACCCTTGCTCAGAAATATGACAGAGTTCTTATTATGCTACAAAACTAGTTACTAATACAAATGATAGTTAACTCTGAAGTGTCAGAGTTATTATGGTACAAATCCATCATCTCCAAAGGTAATTAAAAGAGCGAAAGGGATTCTTTGGTGTTAGAAACAATGCATCTAATTAATTAGTTACTTGCATTCTATTAGATACCCTTTTAATAACCCATTCAATTAAAAGAGCAAAAGGAATTCCTTGATGTTAGAATCAATGCAGCTAATTAATTAGCTAAGCATATGTTATTGATAGTATTTATTTATAGAAATTACCGGTAGATCAATAATAATATTACATTGAAGAAGATTTTTTTATTCTATAATTTTTACATTTATATCAATTTGACATCTTATCACGTATAATACTTTTATTAATCCATGAATTACTTTCTAAAATAAGTAACTAATAGTAGATAAGTGGTTAATAATTTTTCCAAACTGATTTTCTTTTTGAAATTGGCAAACCAAATTGCGCCGGCAGTTAATGATAAATTGAGACTAACATTTGACACCTTATTGGGTTTGATGCAGTTTGGTTTAGTTTTATTTATAAATAATAATGTAAGTAATTTAATATTAGTTTAAATATTTAAAAAAAAGTCAAGTTTGATATAAGATATGAAAATATTAAAATTTTATCTTTAAAAATTAAATTATTGTACTAAACTATAAACTATTTTCTCGTATTTAAATATAATTGAATCAGTAAGAGAAAAAAATAAAAAAAATAAAATAGTTGTCTTATTCATCATTCATAGGATAGTATTCAAATTTGCATGGGAAGGGATGTGGGAACTGAACCAACAAGTTAAAAGGCCGCAGCATCATGATCTCCATCTCTCTCAAACCATCATCAGAAGTAATATCAGTGATGACTACTGACTCAGAACACAGATCAGATTCAGACATATATACGTACATGCATATCAGTCTTCGAGACACTCTTTAAAGTTCACGGGTCTGTGTTTCACAACTTGGTCTCGTTTTTCTTTATTTTCTTTTGTCTTTCCTCTTCTCTTCTATCTTCCTGGCTGGCTACTGGCCATAGGTGTATCACATGCTCTGACAATTAACGCTTAGCTTCTGTTTTATTCTTTATCGTTCTTTTATTCCACTTATGGACAATAACATTTGCTTGCTTTCTTCTCCCCAGAACCCTCTCCCCCTTCAATTAATTCCTAAAGTAATATTAATTTAATCTGTACCCTTTTCCTAGAATAATTAATTAATTATGCCCACTTGATAGCAATCATTCATATGAAATATTCTGGCTAAATCTTCGGTTAGCATTATATAAATGTATATTATAGGTAACCAATGTATAATATTTTATATATATATTTGCATCATATGGGAAATGAAGATAAGGGTTTCTTTATACTTTAAAATGACATTTCATTTATAGAAATGCATGTTTTTATTAGTCTTTATCGTTATTTTTATTCCATTTACGGACAATCAAAAATTCCTGCACCCTCCATCTTCAATTAATTCCTAAAGTAAATATTAATTTAGTGATCAGATGCCCTTTTCCAAGATTAATTAAATTATGCCCACTTGATAGCAATCATACAGATACATTCTAACTGAATTTTTTTTTGGTTAGAATTATAATGGGAAATGGACCAATTTGTCACATCCTAATGCAGAAGATGACGGTTCCTTTATGAGTTTTAGTTGTTTGAAGAAAAAATTATGTAATCATATTGTATAACCTAAAATTTGAGGAATGCACACATTTTCATAAGAATGTAGCAGAATAATTTAAATTGGTTGATGGGTTATAATCAAGCACTAGCTAGCACTATCCGGGTTGTCTTGTGCATATATCTAGCTAGAAAAGTGTGAATGGATAAGAGATAAGAGAATTTAAAGAATTAGAAATTAATGGTGATTGATGCAAACTGACACCTATAAAAAGCTAAAAAAATCTAAGTTATTTTAATCCTACATTGGGAAACCGTTTGGAATAAACCGTGGGATTGGCTGGTAATTCTCTTGAGCTAGAAAATGACAAGCATATAACACTTACCCTGCAGGAAAGGAAACTGAGAAGACTTGTCCTAATTTTTATACAGGCAGGCACTAACACTAAAGGGCAAAAAGAAAGTTTGGAATTTAGTACTTGCATGTCTCCTTAAATTGCTCTTATGAGCTTTGCTTTGTTGTATGCACTAACCTAGCTCTCTTTCTGTGAGGGCTATGTACTAGATCGAGCAGAGGATTGCTTTATTGTCTTCTCTTTTTCTCATGTATCAACGTTATAAGAAGCTCACTTTTCCATTAGTTTAGTTGTCCATTTGTGTTTGACACATGTCTCTCTCAATGAGAAAAAGGGATGCTATGCTAGGTTTTGTATCTATTCTTTGGATCTTAGCTTCAAGCACTTTGCTTTTCATCTGTTTTATCGTCCATGGAATCCAGATCATTCACGAGCAAAGGGTAAGGCAAGATATTTGTTTAAAGTAAAATATGCATGTGTCTTTGTTTTCACGGGGGAAAGTGAGAGATAAAATTCCTAAGTTCAAAATGGTAGTGTCACAGGTTTGGAGGTACTAACATTTACTATTTCTAATTTTAAATAAGGATTAGTCTTATATATCACACTGATGATAATTAGATTTGAGTTGTTTTAATTATTTCTTTCAATAGATTTACCCTTTTGTTGCAACATTAAAGTCTTTGTATGTTTGGATTGGATAATGTTAAATATGATTCTAGATATTGGGTGATTTTTTTTTTTTTTAATATTTTTATATATAAAAAAGGAAGCATTTAGAATTGAATTCATTTATAAATAATTGACTTCTTTCCATGTGAAGTTTTGGAATCATTTTGACTCAAAAATTTAATTAATTTACTTATTGTTTAATTTGCAGGTAATATTGATGATTTATATACTTTTTTAAGGAATTGAAAATACATTTTTTTTCAAATTAATTCAATTAATCTGTTTTAAGAACACTCTTAGTGACCTCACGTATAGTAGATATTTTACAGGTGTATATGCTTAGTAGAGGTGAAGAGTGGAAAGACCAAAAATAAACGATTGACAATTGATATGATATAATTACTTTGTACTTGATACAGGGGGGAAAAAAAAGGAGTAAGAGAGAAGGCTGAAAATTAGAAGGACAAATTAACTTTATGTTGATTTTGATCTATTACTCTCGAAGTGTTGGAGGTTATCAAAGTAAAATCAATAATGACCTTTCTCTTATTATGGTGGTTTCTTAACATAAAACATTAGATCTTTTAAGTTCAAACTTTCTTTTCATTTTTAAAGAAATAAGTTGTTGCTATCAAGCTGAAGCTGAGAATCTGACCAAGCTCAACTTGCAAAATAACAATAAAGAAAGTAGATTAGATGAAACGTTCCAAGCTTACTTCAATATTTAAGTGAACAAGTGATCTAACTAGTTTTATGTGATAAAAGTTAAGATGAGAATAACATGATTATTTCTACTTTTAATTTTGTCCTTATGGGTCACAATGATAATTTTACCTATTATAAGTTGTGGAAGATTGAACTAGATCCTCGTGGAGATGAGTTCTAGCGCATTGGTATTAGTAGACATCTGCTTTATCCATTCTTAGAACAAATAAAAGATTTTTTTTTTTTTTTTGTATATTTCTTCTTGAAATAGGTTAATTTTTAGATTGAATTAGTGTTTTGCGATAAAATATGGAATTGTGAAATTAAAATTTCTCAAATTCTCTTCCTATCTCCGGTTTCCACTATCCCTCCCGAAAGCACTATTAGATATTAGTATGTTGCAATTTAGAGACATACAATTATGCTATCATAAAAGCTAATGCTTAAATAGTGAAATTACTATTAGTCCACTAGTTTGCATATAGATCATAGACCTAACTTAATTTACTCAATTGACAATTATATATATAGTTATATATGTGCTTCCAAAATTCCACTAAGTAGTATTTTCATCACTTTCTATTTAGTCGGTGTTTAGGTAACTAGCTAAGGCTATTGAGCCTATTCAGTTATATCATTCTTATTTGCTTCTCTTTCGTTAGAAGACCCCAATGATAAATTATTTAGAACTATCTTGCTCAATGCCGCCATATCCACCAATATAGAGCTAAAAGAATCAACAAATTAATTGAAATTTAGACTGCAGTTCTAGTGTCTAACATGTCCCACCAAGTTGAATTGGAGAGAAGCTTGTAATTTGAATCTTGATACTGATGGGAAATAGCAAATCAAGGCACAATATCCTCGGTCTCATTTTTTTTTTTTTAATCTTTTGTTTTAAAATTTCTAATTACCTAAAAAATAAAATTTAAAATTTGATTAGTTACTTAATCTTATATTTATATAATAAAGTGTCTAATTAAAAATTGAGACTGGGATGAGAGAAAAGAACAAGGCTTCATTTAAAAGGACAACCTTGTGCTAGGGATGACATAGAAAACAACAATATATTGAGAAATAATTTTTTAAAATGGATATTTTAGTAAATAGTTTAATTTTTTTTTAATTATTTTGATATAACCCATTTCTTTCATTGTTGGGTCATTACAGTTTTTCTGGCTATTAATTATTAGTAATGTATGGTGTAGTATGATATTTAGGTAATAACTAGAATTACCCCATGTTTTTTAAAATAAAGAATTACTCCCATGTAGTAACTTTCTGTAATTATATGGAATTAACTCTTGTATAAAAACCTTAAAAAGAGAAATTGATTAAATTAATAATTAGTGCAATGCATTTTTAGTCTGTCAACTATTTGACAGATATACATGTTTAAAAAATCTTACTAACCATTATCAGAGAAAAAGTAGAGGAGTAGTTTTAAAAGTTAAGCTGCTTAATTCATGGAGGGTAATTGTGCTGGTCACATGTTGTATACTCTCGTTACTTTTTATCTTTTTTATTTGTCGTTCTGAAAGAAAAATTTTGTTTTTATTTATTTATAAATTTAAAGTAATATTAATTATTATTTTTTAATTATATCATAGTTATTTTTAATTAATCTTTGTAATTTATCAATTATTTTTATTCTCATTCATAATATCTTAAGAGCATATTAGGAGACTTAGAAAAAAAATTTGATATATTAATTGTATTTCTTAGTTTATGTATAACAACCTTAAATGACAAATAAAAAAAAAGCTATGGAGTATATTATCAATAGCTCCATTGATGCTTATATTAAGGTTTAGAAATTGAACTCTAGTTGATAATAAGAAAAGTCAACTTTGTACTCAATCATGCATATCTTTATATATGTTCTATTTATTTTAGTTATGTTGTATGAGAAATTATAAACAAAAAGATAAGAGAGATAAAAGTAAGAGAAATATAATAAAAAAAACTGAAAAAAATAGATGTGCAGCCAGCGATATATACATAACACTTCTTGTCTCACGGATAATTATCCTTCTCCAAGTCATGCTTGAATTTATAAAGTTGTGTAATGTAATTACCAATTGCCTGTTATTTTTATGATTGAAATATGGTATGAACAACTCAATGTGTAGAAGCTGAAGAGGGTTGATGAAATAATCACTGTTTTGGCTAATTTGGCAAGAAACTATGTCATAACACAATTGCCATTTGATTTGAATTCTCTGTATATGTCATGTCGGACAAATAGTGTGTAATTTAGACAATATTATTAGGCCTTGAAAAGCATTGCATGGCTAAGTCCCAAAATAGTGATAGTACATTGGGGTTGGGCCCAAAAGTTACACCCTAAGTATAAGAAATCACATGATTGATCAAATAAGTAAGAATTTTTGAGGTTTTTTTTTATTAATTAGAAGTTTTGAAGGTCTTAATAATATATATTACATTAATTGAGAATGTCAAAATATAAATTCCTCTTTAATATATAGAGCTGGTAAAACGGGCTATTTAGGCTAACTCAGGCCAACTTATTTTAGGCTCAATCAAGTCTGGCAAACAACTTTGTTTTTTTGGGCCCTAAGATTTAAACCCAAGCCTGGTTATATGTGGGTAGAGAAGGCTTAACTGAACTGCGCAATCATAATATGGATTCTTTCTCTTTACATAGACGGTTTTTTCTCTGCCCAAACTAAGGAGAAGTTGATCAAATAGGGCAGATTCATCAACTTAGAGCACAACGAACATGCTGAAGATGATATATCTTTGGAGTGTGTACATAACTCACACACAAATGAAAACAGCTTACCAATTGGGAGTTCACAACCAAGTTAACTCTAACAAAACAATACTAATATGGATTAGCTTTATGGATCTTCACTTTCAGATTAAATAGGAGAAAACAAGCATAGGAATAGGGATAAAAGCCTTTGTAAAATAGTGTATTACAGATGCAAAAGAATGACCATCCCCAGCAGCATAATTACTTATTCTAAGTTGATTGCACTTATTATTGATACATTTAATAGGTTATCTCTTTTTTGACTTGTAGTTTTGCGCAGCTTGAACCTGATTAGTTGGTACATAATATTATACCAAATAACGGTGGTTTATACTGAAATATAACTTAGTAGATTATACTATCCTGAACTTGACTACTCTCCTTGATACACAATTTTACTTGATTCCCATTGCTGCTTCTTGTTTCTACATTCATACATATACAACTTTTGAGATCCATTATCTGCTGTCACTGATAGTAAACTCACGTCTGCAAGTTAAAGAGAACATGCTAAGTATAATTCCTTGCCACCGAATTATTCATAGCCTTTTCTCTTTCTTCTTTCACTTTTTTCTTTTTTTCTTGATTCGTTTTTCGACAATATTCAGATTCCTTATATAATGTTAAAAACACAAAATCAAAATCCCTATCTGCAAATTGATTGCCTGTATAGTTACACTAAATTTGACCTTAGAAGTTCTTGTAAGGGTGTATAGATTTTACCTTCATCAAGAGTGTTCACTTGCATGTATAAAAGGCCTTTTAAGTTACTCTCTTCTGTCCTAAATATAGGGTGGCTTCTAGAAATTTTTTTTTTTTTGATTCATTTTATAAGACGATGTGTTGGAAGAAATGAAAAAATTTTCACGTCTGTCATTTTATTTTAATTGTTGCATATGGAGAATAGGCATAGAAGAGTATGGATATATATAGTATGGGAGAAATATGCAATATGGTGTTTCTATTATTTTTTTATTAGTAGAGAGATATTAAAAGAAGTTGTTTAATTATTGTAGTAAATGAGAGTAACATTGAAAAAATATGATAATTTTTTTTATGAAAACTAAACATAATTTTTTTTAAGATGCCTGAATTAGTTAAGTATGTCTTATATTTAAGATCATAGAGAGTAATTTTTTTTTTTGTCATTTTTGTCATAAATAGGACATGGAATATGATAAAACATGACTTGTAATTTTAGGAGGGAATTCGAACTTAGGTGAAGTTCTAAGATCCTTTTGAGTGGTGTCTAAAAGTCTAAATTACTCATAAATTGTAAATAAAATTTTTAATTTCAAATTAATTGAGAAAGGGAAAAAAAATTATTGTTTGGTCAAAGAATTGTCAAAAATCAATTCAATTAAAAAATGCAAGCTATTAAGTTAATTAAGGTCTAAGAATAATTGTATATATAACAGGAGGTTTATTAAATTAGTACCTAGTTTTTGACACTTGGCACATCATGTTATTGATCCACCTTAAGGATTAAAATCACAAGAAGCCATACAAACTACACAGTGTGAAGAAGGTATAGTTCCACAGGACTTCTTGGGAGCATTATATAGATAACATTCCAAGACATTAGCATGGTGTGAGGCTTCCAGGGCAGCTGCATTACAGGGCAAGTTCCCGATTGGCAGATAGCCACCATAACATGCGGGCATGCATGGATGCTTACTGCCGAAGGGGATTTACCCAGCAATTCTGCTGCAACCTTTTTTTTTTTTTTTTTTTTTCTCTTTTAAATACTTATTTATGCTTGTCTTTCAATAGCTTTTGTCCTTCACAAACCCAGACCTCATTCTATTCTTTATTCTATGAACAGCTAGATTAGAGGCATATCGGATGATTTGCTCGTTGAAGCTGGCTTTTCTAGTTACTTTTGAGGTTTTATGGTTTCAACTTTTATTGATAATAACTCAAATTCTCATAGCTGTATTTCTATAATTATTAATAAAAGAATTAGATATTTTTATTCCAATAGATTCAGCTTGCAAGGTTGAGCAGTTGTCTTTTATAGATAATATATAAATATAATATTTATTATATAATACCGTCGTATGTTCACATTGAGAGTTGTAACTTGTTTTGATGATCTTGCGATGGAGTAACCTTCCTCACCTTCTCATAAATTCATGTACGTAATCAAGTGTGTATATATATATATATAATATGTTGCTTTTATCCATTGGAGTTTACACAATAGAATATACAAACTGATATATTATCTTATCTCGTACAATCTGCATACGATTTAATGCTAATAACTTTAAATGCAGAGTTTCCAACATAAAATACTAATTTCTTATTATTTGGGATGCCTCAATATTTTATGTCAAGAACTTTAAATTGAAGGGACATGATATTTTTGCACCATTTTGAAAGAAGTTAAAAAGAGTAAAAGGAAATTTAATTATTAAATTAAAATTTTCACAGAACTATACGAAGTTGCAGTTAAAACTCAGATATTGTTAATTTTTTTAATAGATATATGAAGTGTAATTAGGGGTGTAAGCTAATTACACCAAATCAAGCCAAAACCGACAGAAATTAAACTGTCATGGCTTTAGATGGTTTATAAAAAAAAATCAAACCATCAGGAACCAAATTGAACCGACAATAATTAATATATTAATTTTTATATATTATAAATTATATATAAGTGTAATTATATATATGTTTATATATATTCAATTGTAATTAAGTCTACTGAATTGACGATATTTTTAACTTTATTTCTTATTCTTTTTCTTCCGAGGAATAATATTACTTACATATCAAATGTTGTAGAATTTAGCAAAGTTATTAGTTAGTTTTTTTAATGTTTGAATTTGGCCTGTATATTTAATTTTGGTGTTTCTGTGTTTTTTATTTGATTTTTTTGTGAATTTTTTAGATGATTTTTTGAACTAAATATTTACTTTCAATTGAGTACGTTTATATTACATGGTCTTTGTTTTTTCAAATTGTCACAAACCAACAATTTCAAACCCACTTCAAACCACACCAAACTGTCTCAATTCTCAAACCACGAAAATAATGTTGATTTATATTTTTTCTCAAACTGCCTGTATTGGTTTGGCGTGGCTTGAGTAAAAAAATTGCAATGGTCATTAATGTCACACATGCAAAGTTAATAGCCCTAAGACTGCCACGTGATTGAGGGCTAACCCAATGATGTCTCTCTCTTTTCCTTTTTGAAAGGATCTAATTAAGATTATTTTTACTCTTATTGGAGGTACGACTAATCCTTTGAATGCATGCTTTTTGTGAGTTTAATCCTCTAATAATATTATAGACTTTTTAATTGTTGAGTTTAGTTTATTTATCAAATGAGTCACACCTTGTTAATCTATCTCCCTTTCAGATAAAAAAAATCAAGATTTAGTTTTTGGTTAGGTTGCTTATGTTGTTCCTATGCTGGATAGTAGATGTTGTCCCTATGATAGTGTTTTATGAAAGTAAATTGTAGTCATTCATCTAATTCTCAATATAAAAATGCAAAGACATCCTTGTAAAAAAACTAGATTGGAAACATCATGTGCTCATCAACCAATAATTAAATGGGATCCACCAAGCATGGCCTATAAATGTTGACAACTTGACATAACCTAAATTCATTAAAGTTGTTTTCCCCTACGTGCATATACTAAGCACAGAATCCGAACCCAAGTGCAGCTTCTAGTTTCTGCGTACAGAACTTTTGGGGTCCTTTATTTGGTGGTCAAAGCAAATTGCATGTGTGAAAGCTAAAAGAGAACATGCTGCAGTATCTTCCTTCCTTCTCATGACAGTATATTTCATAGCCTATTCTCTCTCTACGATATTTTTTGTTTTTGTTTTCCCTAAATTATTCTCTCTTCACTTTCACTTTCTTTCTTTTCAACAAAATCAGATTCCTTACAATATATATAGAAGCCACAAAATCTAATGGGATTCTCCAACGTTGATTGTATACTACGTGACCTTACAAGTTTATTTAGGATCATCTAAATGTTATTTTCAAGTGCAGTTGATTGTGTATGTGTGTGTGTGTGTGTTTTTTTTTTTTGGGTAGAATCTCTACTTCTATATTCTAAAATATAAAAGTTGAGCTAGATTTTCATGTTTGGTGTAGTAGTAAAACTCGTTTAGAATAAGGTTATTTCAAGGTTATACTTGGTATTCAAATCATTAGTAAGAAATGATAATTAAATAATCTATACCACTTATTTTTACTTAACATTCTTGAGAGATTTACAAAATGGACAGCCAAAATAATTTTAGTACTTACAGTGTAAGTATCATTTGTGACACTGAATTATTAGCTTTGATATATGACTATTCGAAATAAGGTATAACTTTGAAATTAAGCCCAGATAAAAAAAATAAAAATTGAAGCTAAACCATCTAAAATTATTTTAATTTATTTGAATTTCTTTTTAATAATTCTCTCAATTATTTTTTTTGGGTGAAATTCATTTTAGTTATTTTTTGTTTGTTTGTTAATTTATGTGGGTAACATATATACTCAAATATCTTCTTGTGGTTAAAAAAAAAAATGAAATATCTTTAATGTAATTATTTATTTATTTATTTATTTTAACCAGAACGGATGGTCATGAGACAAAAGAATAAAACCATATAAAGGCAGCACAAAGCACATACATGAAATGAAGGCATTGTTCCAGAGGATATGCTCCTTCATGCAACTAATAAATAAAGTGCCCCGCAGGCAGCAATCAGCAATCAGCAAGCTCTTCTTCCAGTTGCAGGTGCATTACAGGGCGAGGTCTCCATTGGCAGGCAGCAGCCACTATGATATGCATCTCAGCTATGCAAACACTTAGTGTGCATCCTGCCAAAGGAGATTTGCCCAGCGATTCTCCTGCAACTTTCTTCGCTGCCGCTGGAAAACGCCATGCATTCATCTGCATCTTCAATAAAATTCAGAAACATTCACACTGCAAGTGGAAGCTTGAAGTTCTTCATCTCACTGGGAGCCTGCCATTTTTCCTTCTCTAACTATTTTCCTTCATGCTTATTTTGTCTTGATGATAAAAGTTTCTCACTTATTTTTTACCTAAGCACTTAAAATTTGTAGGTAATGTACCCTCGATGAAATTAATATTCATCTTTATTTTACTTTTTCCTTAGTTGGAGACCAGAAGATGAGAAAAGATAGAACTGGGAGGTGTCATTTCAAAAAACAAACTGAGTTTTAGGACATTTCTGGTTAAATGTCTTTGGTCCAAGCCAAGGAGTAATCCTGAGAGGAATTTATTAGTTATTTCTTCTATGATTTTATCTCAAGCAGAAATTAGTTGATTTTATACTCAAAGATGAAATTACTCCGTGCGTAAGGCAAACGATGACCGCACCCACTTTTCTTTCTCTTCCATCTTAGGGATGCTTTATTAGTTTCACTAGAGATCTTAGATATAATTCCCAATATGATTAGGGAAAACATATATCATTTAAATAATGCTTCTTTAGTTTTATCTATCTATATCTATATCTATATCTATATATTCTTTTCTCAATCTTTATACTGACCTTTCTTTTGATTGGCCTTGTGTATATATGTTAAACAATTTTTCTAATATAAAATCATGCAACACATGAAAAAATAGCTTATTGGGTAACTTAGAATTGATTTGGCCACTAGTCAATTCATACTTCTCTTACAACTTAAACATTTGCAACTAAGAAATTTGAAAAGGAGATACCTTGAGGCTGTGAGACCCTTCTTTTTTGGTTCACCAAGAGGGACACTTTTCCTTTTCCTTTTCTTTTTTCCTTCTTGGGACTTTAGGAATATGCCTACACACAGAAGCTTTACTTTGTTTTAACTTTGTTTTCCCCCCTGATTTAGGCTTAGTATAGAAGCTTATCTTGGGTTCACTCTAAAACCCAATGTCTCAGAAAATCACTAGGATTAAAGTAGGGCTCAAAAATCAAAGAGTGCTTAAAAATGCACTTGTATATTACCAACCAATAAGGTTGTCATATTTGAGGAAGGATTTGAACTTGTATCTTTATTTTGAAATATAGATAGTTTCTATTCTTATAAATTGGACTAATTTATTACCATTTTAGCACATTTATTACAAATACACTTAAATTTTACTAAATTTACTAAAATTTAAACTAGGCTCATGGAAACATTTTTTTTATAGGTTAGATTTTTTCTTTTTAAAATTTCATCCCATTTAATCTTAAGAAGTTTAAGCATGGAGACTTTGATAAAGGAAATAAAACAAAATACAAAGAAAGCATGTGTGGCATGCATATAAAGACAAGGTTTAGAATTACTTGGAGGTGTATAAGAAATCATACTTGATGTAGAAAATTGAAATAGATTCAAGAATTGAAGATAAACAGACAACATAGAAATTGTGTTTAGAAGAGAAAACTGCTCTCTTTGCCAATATGTACATGCTACCATGCATAATATGGAAGTAACACACATATAGAGGAAGAGATCAAAGAGTCAGAGACCTTTCATTGTGTCACGTTAATGACGTAATGGATTTGATCTAATCATCAACTGTCAAGGCGCACAAAGCTCAAATTTCACTCATAATAATTTCAGTGTAGCCATAAAAACAAAAAGATTACTAATTTTAGGTTTTACACAAAAATACTGATGATTAATTTAGAGTTAGTTTGGATTGACTTTTAAAAAAGTATTTTTGAAATAAAGAAGCATAAATCAATTTTTTTTTTAATTTTTTTTAGAAGTACTTTTTCATGAAATTGTGATTTATATATTTGCTTTTACTTTTTTTTTTTTTTTTTTTTTATATATAAACATTCTATTAAATGATTTTGTGAAAAATACTTTTTAAATTTTTAGAATTACTTCTATTTTTTAAAAGTTAATTTACACATTTTAAAATGATAGAGAATTTTTCGCCCTTTCAGAAGCACTTCTAATAAAAATAAAACTAATCTAAACATATTCTTAATATTAAATTTGAATTTCAATATAAAATACTTCATTTACATTAGTTCATACAAAATAATCTAACTTTCTTAATTCATGATAGAAATCAAAATATAGGATATTTGCCTCGCATCCTTATAGAGATTAATCGAAACACTGCCCTATTTCTTTTTTAATAGTGTTTTTACATAAGTAAGTTAGAAAAAAGTTTTTGTGGCATAAGTTGGTTTCGAAGTAGTAGGGTGCTTGGATCAATTATTAGCAAGCATAGAACCATATTTTATTGGAGAAAACCTCAATGCATATAAAATTTGCCTTCTTTTGAAAAATGAAAGGAGCCCATCTCCTTTTATACTAGACACAAAACTAGAACATTCAACATTTCCCTTTGGTACGGTTCCTCGATCATTCAGGTACATTGATTATTGATGATGTTGAAAGAATGAGCACACAAGTGTTTGATGTCTTTGCCCATGCATGTTTGGTTTTCCAATATTGCAAGCTCATATGTGAATACTAAAATAACATTTTCTGATTCACACTCTATCAAATTTATTTTATATTAGTTAAAAAAACATTTTTAATAACTTAAAATATTTATATAATTTTTTTCTTTTTTACTAACAGAAATAATGTGAAACAAAGTATATTGTGTGGTGAACATTGGACCACGTGAGATTATAAAATAAGTGTAAATCACATTTTTTCTTGATTGTGCAAGTCACTACTTTTTCCATGATCAATCTAATGTATGATGCTTAGATGATAAGAAGATAAAATATTCTTTGATGTACATCATATCTTAAAAGAACATTGTTGTAATTTACAACTATAAATAACTTTGTTCCTCGTTATCTTCCTTGCATTGCAGTACTATACATTTGCCAGATTAATTACTGAGCTGTCTCCATTGGCAAACTATCAAATTTCAACATGTTGCTGACTGCCCAACAAATTAATTGCTAGCAATTGATTGTCTGCCAAAGGAGATCTGCTCAGCAATTCTTCTGCAGATTTACTCTGTTTGAGTTAGCATTCGAAACAAAATACAAAATTATGTGTCACTTGCTTGGAGTTTACCAGGTTTAATGCTTTCGCATTAATCATGAAACAGGTTTGAAACTTAGTGCTTCTATGTTATCTTTTTGTTTGATCATGGTTGACGCTTGTCAGATTAGCTGCAAACCACCAAGAAACATTTTGATCTTAGTAGCATGTTAATTTTCCACACTGAGCATGCCCTAAGAATGAACATAATTCTCAATAAGGCATGAACTTTTGCCCATATAGTATGTTTTCTCATAATTATGCTTTTAATTCTAAGCTTACCACTTGGATCTAAGCTGCACTCCAAGTGAATTCTCGTGTATAGATTCTTTGTAACCAAGATGTTGTAGAAACCATTCCTTCATATGATGTATAAGATAATTCAAATGATTTAATCATATATATATATATATATACACACACACACACACACACACACACACACACACACATGCTGTCCTGCTGCCACATATCCGCATAAACTTGGGAATTGCATATAAAATAAACAGAAACTATATGAGAATCACACAGGAACAATTATATGTATTGGCAGTATCTACATAGAGCTAGAGGATCTTAAATTACTGTAAGAAAGCTTGTTGGTTTTACTCTTCATCTATTTTCATTAAAGATCAAGTTGGATGAACCAGCATGGCAAGTGTTTGGATATTGACACACTGTGAAAAGTCCAACATTAAAAAAATATAAGATATGCGAGAAATATATAAGTGAGAAAAATTCATAAAGCTAATGCCTTAATGTGTTGGGAGGAGATTGGTGTATGACCTTTAGTTTAGTTTTTTTTTTTTTTTTTTTGTTCCTCATAGATAGGAGATAGACGCAAGATTGATACATGAGTTTGTCTAATATTAATAGTGTACTACCAAAAACGAGTAGTACGAGCATATGTAGAATCTATACTCAAACGCTGCGTCTAGTTACACACACACACACACACACACATTCTAATTAATAAAGATCAATCTTTTCATTTAAGCTTGTCTAATATAAATAGTGTACTACCAAAAACGAGTAGTACGAGCATATGTAGAATCTATACTTAAACGCTGCGTCTAGTTTTAGCATCACACAAAACCAACTTTGGGGTCCATTTGGAGGCCACTGATGGCAACAAAAGGAATTTTCTCTGGACAAGAAAAAGCTACTAAGAACACGCTTTTGAAAGTTTAACCACTGTTCAGTGACCTTACAGCTTCATGTAGGGACGCTTAATTTGAAAGAACAGGTTAGAGTTTTAAATGTATTCAATCAATGGATGAGAATCTCTTCTTTTTCTTTTTATTCTGATACTAATTCTAACTCAAATTATGACAGCACGTATTCATACTAAGGTATTTAACTTAGCTGTACATTATAGAAACCTCACAAATCATTAATCGTAGCCTTTATTCTAGGCTCACCATGAAATTCCCTCTGAAGGTTTTACCTTTGAGATTTCTATTCAAGCAAAAGGAAGAAAACGACATGAGTTTATGCTTTCCTCAATATGATGAAATGAAATATATGACAGATCTCACGCTAGTCATCTTTCTGCATTTGCACATCACAAGGTAAGCTGCTGCATAAACCTAGATTTCCTGTGGTGAAAATAGAGTAAAGTTAGTGTAGTTAATCTTTGCACCTCCTAATAACCCATAGTAAGACACATGGATGACTACACTTACTAAACCATTATTTGATTACAGAAAATTGGATTTTCTGCTACACTTGCAACTTTTCTCCGTTTTATGATAGTGTAATCTTGTTTTTAAGAGCCATTTCTGATCATTTAAAAATTTTAACTACTTTCATCTTCGGCATGCATCTAATCTTACATGCATAATGATACATACACGTGAACATAAATAAATGGTAACTTCGGATGTGAAAGGAGGGGAATATATATGCACACCTCTTAAGTGAATTGAAGGTAAAATTAAAAAAAATAAAAATTAAAAAGTAAGTATATATATATATATATATATATATATAATTCCATTCTATAGGAATATATTGCATCGGCCTCTTCAAAATCTTTCCGTGGTTTTTATTAAAGTGACTATGCATAGACAATGACTAGGTCGGCAGTTGTAGTTTGGTGGTTGGGTCCCTCAATAAGTATCTATCAGAGAAACAAGTGGCTCTTGTATCAATTTATTAGAGAAAGAAAGAGAAATTTATCTCACTCATATCTTACATTACAATATTCAATAATAATTGAGGACACACTTATTTGCAATCAATTCTCAGAGACACACTCATAGCACTCAAGTCATTAATTTACAACTGTTTTATACACTAGGGAGAAATCTCAACATCAATCCTAATATTTCCCAAATCATATATTACGCTTCTATTTATTTTATCACTTAGAGACTTTTAAATTTATTAACTTATTTAAATAATCATATAAATTTCTTAATTTAAACAAATTTTAAAATTCCCATTACATATGATAATATTTTTTAAGTGGACATAACTTCTTATCAAAATACTCTAAAATCATGAAAGTTAAAACCAAAAGAAAAGAAAAAAAACTTACCAACTTCTAAACACAATCAGAAGACATTTCAAATTACATTTATTCCCAACAGTATCTGCCCAAACCATTGATTCTAGTGCACAAGTTAGTAGTTATATATGCTGAGTTGGTAAAATGCAATAAATAAGGGTTTGTGAAAGTGAGCATACTTGCTGAAGGAGAACTCTATTTCTTTCAGTATCTTCGTTCATGAATTATGTGTATTAGCGATTTGATTCTTGACATTGGTGGTTGAAGTCAAAATAATAAAGATTATGCAAAAAAAAGGGATATAATCTAGAGTAGATATGGGACTAGATTAACCATGTTCAGTATTTTTGTACATGATACAATTATACACACAGACTAACAAATCCAAACCATTAGCTGTATTAAATTAGCACTTGTTGTCTCTTTGCCAGAATATGCTGGAAATTAAGCATCAGAGGATTGAATTTCTTCCTCATCTGGCTATCTGCCTTCCGTATATACCATGAAACTCTTCCTCACTTCCTGATCAATGAAGAAATTAAAGAATAAAAAAAAAATACAGAAATTTGAAAGCTCTATCTTCAATTTTCCACTTTCAAGTTCCAAGTTTTTCTCAAAATTATAACAATTAGTAACATACAAGTGTTATGAACCTACACATATGAAATTATAAAGATAGAGGAAGGAAAAAAAAAATCAGAATTTTGCACTCTTTGTTGTTGTGGGTTAATTATACAAGTGTGCTTCAGCTGATTATGGTAGATTTCTTGATTAACTAGAAGAGATGATATAGCAGGAAATCTGTCTTAACTAAACCATGAAAAAAATAAAGAAAACATCTATCCTCAGAGCTGCCTGAAAGAAAAATCAATCTTTCATAGTTCTCCTTAAACACTCCATTTGACTCTCCCTTCTTGTTCTAATCATGCTGTCCCAGAAGCGCCAGAACCATTTTTCTGAGTGACTCACCAGACAACTATTCTGCTTGTTTAAAGATTGAATCAATGATTTAATTTAATAGCAGTGGCTGTAAAAACAAAGGTGTTGGAAATTAATCCAGTAAAGTCCAAAATCAAGACCGAGTCGAAGAAACATGTGCTAATTTAATGAAAGGAAAAAAATAATAATCAAAAAGCACTATAAATGAACTCAAAGTCAGAGAAAGTAGGCAAAAATATCTCATTAATCCACAACCATGACAGAAGTTAGTGGAAAAGAATTGAAGGCTAAACTATTATATATTCAATTAAGCATTAAAAGATTTGAATAATCAAAGATGACTAGAGAAGGAGTATGGCAGTGAAAGAAGTCTATGGTTAAACTTCATAAGTTGAATGTAAAGTGGTAGCAATATAGAATTGTAGGGCAATTCTCCTTTGGGCAGAAAGCTGTGCTCAGTCTTCATGCAAAAGTACAGCACTCAGGCAAAGGAGATTTGCACTGATATTCTTCTCTACCCTTGGAACATACCTTGTAGCCATGCTGCAATTGTGCTCTCAAGTGTCCTAATGGTTCAATATATTGTGTGTGATTCGCATATCTAGAATGGATATTCGAGGAAATGTACCATATTTGGCATATGCTATGGATCATGCCTCAGGAACTTCATCATGTATAGGGAATATATAGAACTTTTCAATGGGATAAACCATGAAGTCATAAACTATTGCTATGTTGATAGTCTCTTATTTTGTTGAACAGTTTAGATGAGAATAAAAATTTTCCATTTCATAAGTTATAGTGGCTGCATAATTTAAACTAATTTGTTGTTGGATAGCACAAAAATTTATTGAAACTTGAAGAATGGACATTCTGTAGTGCTGATATTTGAAGATTCTTCGAGAATTGCTTGATGATAATGCTATCTGCCAAACTTTTTTGTGACCTTTTTTTTTTTTTTTTTTTTCATATTAGTTACATGTCTGCTACCTGTCATTCTGCTCTTGATATCACATATCAAAACTGAGAAAAATTCATTACCCACATGCCACAAAATGAAAGAAAAGCGTTTTGGAAGAATTATATTAATATCTATACAGAGAATCAGGAAGGAAACTAACAACACTTGAATCATAATACCACAAGAATCTGAAGCAAATCTCTTGCAGAAAATGGAGAAGAGACAGCAGATATAATGCATCACCGATCGTGCATAAACTGTTAAAAGAATGGCAGGGCAATTCTCCTTTGGCAGACCAGTAGAATGCATATGCATGTTCTCTCTGCCAATGGAGAATGTCCCAGTCATTCCTTAACAGAAAACCTCCCAAGCTTCTGGAACCATTTCTATGTCTTAGTTCATCTATGAAGAAATGGAAGCCTTTATATACCAAGAGAATGCGCATCTGAGCTTGGATATGCCATTGAAAAGTTGAAGGAAATAGGAGGAGCATATGCCAGTGCAATTCCTATCGAAGCTTCTTTCTTTTCCATGGTTTTCTGGTCCCAATTCTCACAATCAATTATTTTCAAAAACCATGGATCTGTCTATATCACAAATTTCCTATTCGCATATCTTATATATATTATAGTTTAGATGCCTTTCATGTGCTGAAATAAAGGTGTACGACATGAAAACTGTATTTATTATTTGTAGCTTTTGTGTGAAGAAATAGACTTCCTTTTATTAGGATTAAGATTAAGAAGTCCACAAGGTCCACTGTCATCATTATAATCAGAAAGAATTATGAGTGAAAAAGAAAGATATAATGAGAATCTTTTCACTCCTTAAAGTTGCCGCTTGATAGGGTTGTTATGATTAAGAAGAAAATTACTTTTTTTTTTTTCATTGCTGAACACATTGTTGAATTAAAGTCAGTTACTTATTTAGCTAGTAATGTTATTAGTTGTTGCTAAATAGCTTGGACAACACGCAACCTTGGACAATGAATACTGTTAAATGACAAAATTGCTCTCGGTTTACATAAAAAGACATAACCCTAGGTGTGTCTTTCATCAAAATCTAATTATTCTCTCTTTTGACGAAGCTTTTAAGATTAGCCAACTTTAGTGACAGAATGATTGTCAAAGATATGCTCCCACACTCTTACTCCCTTACAAGTACTGACTTACCTAACCAACATTAATCAAATAAAATTTGTCAAACTTTTGCCAGATGTAGACGTGGTGGTTAAATTAATGAAATAAAGTGGCTAATATTACATGTTCTTCTCAAAGTAATTATAATCTAAGAACAAATTTATTTGGGCATCACAAGGAGAGGTCTCCTCTCAAGAAGAGGATCTATATCTTGGGTATAAGTATGAGTGTGTGGGTTAAAGTCCTACAATGGTAAAATCTATGCTTTAAAGGATATATAAATGACAAAAACCCACTCCTTAATAACTTGAGCTTTAAGTTAAAATGTCATATGAGGACCATAAGTGTCCCACCCACAAGGAATGGGGAAAGGATCCATCCCGTGGGACGGGCTAGCCTTGCCTGTTGGCTACACAGTGCACAGCTCTGTGACTCCAAGAGTGGTTGAAAGCCTCTCTGTCCATGCAGATATATGGAAGTTTCCCCATTGGGAACTGATGAAAAAGGAGTCCCTTGTTAGAATCGTTGTTCATAAACCAAACATGGCTATGTATAGTTTAACCTTGAATAACAATGCAAAAGTTCAACATTTTGAGTTGAGAACCAAATCTGCCATTTGAAAGTTGTAGAAGTAGCAAGAATTTAAACTGTATATTACATTTAACATATGCAGAAATTATCCAAAATAACCCTCCTTAGCACAAAAACCTTGAGTTTTAGTATGCCTCCCGATTCTCTTCTCAGATCTCTTTCTGCTCTCTCCCGGACTCCACTTTCTTACTATATTCTACTGACTTAAACATTGTAAGTGATTGTCAAAGCCAAATATAACTGTCTTTTTATCTTGCATGGTCAGCTCCAACCTCCTGGTCTACAGTTTGGATGCAACATAAACCATCTTGGTTTCACAGTTGAATGCACGTGAAACTTGAAAATTCTTCTTCAGTGGGTTGATTTGTTTCCCATTCCCTTAAAAGTCTTAATTAAGTTAACGATGTATCTAAGAGATTACTATCTTAATCAAGGTCTGATGTCTCTCATTCTGCTGTTCATCTGTCACGTAATCAAACTGAACTTCAGTACCAACCTGCTACGCAATGAAAGGGAGTAAGAAGAATCTGAAATGAGAACTAGGGAGGAAACTAAATATAATTGAATCATACTGACACAAGAATCTGAAACAAAACTCTAGCTGAAAATGGAGAAGGGACTGCAAATATACTGCATCAATCAAAAACTGTTAAAAGAATGGCAGGGCAAATCTCCTTTGGCAGACATAGATTGCATATGCACGTTCTCCCTGCCAATGGAGAATTGCTCAGCATTCCTCAACAGCAAATCTCTCATTCTTCTGGAACCAATCCCGTGTCTCAACTCATCAATGATGAAATAGAAGTCCTTTATATACCAAGCAAATGCGCACCCAGAACTTGGTTATGCCAATGAAAAGTTGTATAAGTAGGAGGAGCATATGCCAGTACAATTCCCATAAAAACTTCTTTCTTGTCTCTGGTTTTCTGGTCCCAATTCTCACTGTCAAGTAACTTTCAAAAACCAAGGATTTTGTCTATATCACAAATTTGTACTTCGCATATAGTTTAGTTATGTGCTGAAGTAAAGATGCACAACATGTAACTTGTATTAGGTATCCGTAGCTTTGATGTGTATAAATAGATTTCCATTTTGTAATTCAACAATATACTAGTATATATTTACATCTAGCTAGCTCATAATTATCTTGAAAGTATATTAGAGGTAGCTTATGAATCATGGATGTAAACACAAACACTAGACACGTCATAAGCATAAACACGGAAACATTGGATATGTCAAAAATATAGAACGTACGTTCTGTCATAACTATAAATATTATGAATTTCATATAAAACACATACTGTAGCAAAAAAATATAAACAATTATATATTAATAATCAAGTTTTATACATTCAACTTTTTAAAACAACTTATCAAGCTTTATAATTTTCTTATAATAATGAACCTCAAAAAGAAAAAAAGAAAAAATAGGAGGCATTATTACATCCTAAGCACTTGCTCTCTTTACAAAAAGATTCAAAACAAGGCAGATCCACCTATAAAGCTATACCATTCAACTTCAATCTATGTATTTAAAACCAAAACAAGGATTGTCTTTTTAAGTTTTATGGTTTTAACTTTTTTGAGTTTAGATTTTACGCAATTTTTTGGACTAAAAATTTGAAAAAAAAAAAATTCAAGTACGGAAGTGTCCTATACTAGTGTCTGAATCAACTTGAAAGTGTCAGCCTATCACCTAATCAGTGTCATAAATATATTTAATGCGTGTCAGAGCCACTAAATATTCTTTTTAATTAATCATTATTTGAGAGGTGTCTAATACACATTAAATGAGTGTTGTACCAATGTTGATGTTGGAAATGTGCCCAGGATTCCATCACTGCTAAATGCAGAGGTGATGCAGCTTAATAAGATTGTTGTGATGAGGGAAATCAAATTTTGTTCACTATTGAACACATTGTTGCCATTGTACTCTTGCGGAGTTCTCCTATATATGTATACTATAATAATACTTCTTAATTAAATAAATTAGATTTAGTGGAAATAAACTGAGTTCAAGTCATTTTTAAGTTTGAAATTTTAGAATCATTTTTTATTGAGAGGAATTTACCAGTCACAGCTTCTATTCCAAATAAAAATTAGGCTTGTATTAATAGTGTATATTAATTGTGTAGGAGTGTAAACTTAAAAGAAAGAAAAAAAAATTGTTAAATTAATTTTATGCCACTCTTATCATTAATAAAATTTCATTTAGTTTGTGGATCAATTTAAATTTCAAAAAGAACAGATTGCCACGAAAGGAAAATTTTTTGGATTAGTATGAAAGTTTATGTCCTAACTGACACGTAACTGTCTATATTCTCGGGAAGTGGGAGAAGGAGAATTTCAATCACCAATCTCAAACTTCTTTAGAAATCCTTAATTTGATCAGCCAGGCAATTTCAAGCTAATCTAATGATTAAATATGTATGACATGTCTAGTTCATTGCTGAGTTGCTTTAGCCTATGTGAAAATGAATTTTTACTTCAATGCAATATTTAATTGTGGTACATATTCTTCGTTGCTTTCTTTTCCCATGCAACTCTTCTATTACCATGCTTAGAAATGAAAGGGAAGCCATATACGAAGATAAGAATAACTAATTGGCAGCAACAAGATAACAAAACTAATATCTTTTCAAATCTGTATGTGTCTCAATTTGCAGTTTAGTTGAAAAGTTTGATTCTTCCATTTCTAAATACATTTACGCATGCAATGCCCTTTTCCATTCATCTTTCTTCCCAAGGCAACACTAGGAAAAACAATTCATTTTCTTGACCAACAAAAGAATGTTTCTGAGCATATGAATTGATCATTATATATATATATATATAGGATTTTTT
Source organism: Bauhinia variegata (assembly GCA_022379115.2). Classification (NCBI taxonomy): domain Eukaryota; kingdom Viridiplantae; phylum Streptophyta; class Magnoliopsida; order Fabales; family Fabaceae; genus Bauhinia; species Bauhinia variegata. Next base: position 9,060,168 of record CM039432.1, read on the forward strand.
AGCTGGAAAAGTAAATAACACCAGCACAAGACTTGTCATTTCAAAAGAAGAATCGGAAAGATAGTCATAAATTCACTGAGATAATGAAAGTGTTTCTGGAATACGGATCAACAATAAGAATATATATATTCCTTCACAAGTTAAAACAAGGCTGTAGAAAAGAATTGAAGGGAATTATGCTTTCCCTCTGGTATCATCCGTTTACATCTTAGATACTATGGCAAGCAAAAAATGGTAAATAAAATCAAGCTATTTTCCTTATCTTCGACCAAATTTACATCGAAAAAATAAGGGCCCGTTACATTGAAAAAATAACGGCCTGTATGCTTTACTGTTTAAACCAAACCTAAAAACATGTTTAGTTCAAAGAATAAGAGATGTTTTCACCGGAAACATGTGAAGACATTTCTTAAATTAAAACGTGGTAAATTTGTAATTATATTGACTTTTTTTTTTTTCCTTATAATCCTTTTTAGACATTATTGTGGAATTAGAGAAATTGTAGTAAAATTAAAGAGATGGATTGATGATTTGAAGAGATGTGGGAGAGGGAAGAGGGGGTGGAGGGAGATAAGAACCTTACATGATTGAAACTGTAAATGTAAAAATGTTTAACAAACATGTTTTTAGAATAAGAAAATGTAATATGATAATATAAAAAAAATTGTACCTCATTAACTTTCTAGCCAGATACGATCGAGCATGAAATATATCCTTTGAACCCACATTAACTTTTATAAGAAAAATTTACATTTCACTACACATTTTTACCTTTGTGTGGTAATATATGCTCATCATATGTGTGGAATCACAGAAGAAATATATGTGGCAGGCAAGCATATGAGATAAATGTACAAGGGCATTTAGAGACTAAAGCATATGATGGACCACTTTCTTTCTAGTAGCATGCGAAAGAGAGGATGTGCTTGGAATATCCCTTTGCTTGTTTAATGAGTGTCTCAGTTCTTATATCACCTATATATACATGGTGACTTAGAAATTGTTCGTCAAAAGAACTCAATGAGTCCTCATGTGTTGGTGCATTGCTGGGCAATACTCCTTTGGCAGTTGGCTACTTATCTGCATGCATGTCATTCTCAGTTCTTGAGGCAGAGAAATAAGCACACTGCTAAAGGAGATTTGCCCGGCAATTCACCTCTGCACACACTAGAAGACCTCCATACCAAAGAAAGCTATACATACATGCAAAGTACACACAAAGAAATATATGTAAGAACTATTTGACTGTACCAGATTCTGAAGAAGATGGATGATAATGCCTATATTGTGGGACTACCAGATTCCATTGGAATTTTCCAGAACATTTGACATGGCAGATATTTACTCATATTATCCATCTGATGAGGTACTGTACCAGGATTACTCACAACATAGGGTGAGTTCTTCCCAAGTGGAGGGATCTGATTTGGTCGAGGTAAAGATGAATTCAATAGCTAGATAGATCGCCAGAAGCCTAAGTTAAAACTCAAATGATCATGATGCGTTTTTTGCTCCATAAATTTCTATACATGTCTAATTTGTTTGAATGCTATTTTAGAGGCCCATATTGTGACCAACCCCAAAAGATAGTTAGACCTATTTTCATGCTCGAAATCCCTCTAGAAGGAGTAGTTTCTGCTATTTCAAATCTTCAAACAAATAATTATTGGGCTTTATGCAATTTTTCCTAATTTTTAGTAAGGCCATTTAAGTATAGATCAATTTCGTTTTATCTGATTTTCATATTTAAGCAATCCTATTGTAGTATCTTTCATCAATTAAAAATAAAAATTAAGTTCTATTTCAATTTCAAATCTTCTTATTTAAATTTCATTTTAATCAATTTAAATTTTAAAGAGTAAAATTACATTTTGATCCTTTATATTTGAAGATTTAATTAATTTAATCTCATATATTTTAAATTTATTAATTTAATTACTTACATATTAAATTTTTTATCAAGTTCATCATTTTTGTTTTTATGACTATTAGTATTGATAAGTTTGAAGTACGAAAAACAAAACTAGCACAAATTTTAAAATTTGAGATCAAATTAATAAACGTGAAGTGTGAAGAACTAAATTAATAATTTATGACATGTGCTTGAGTGCTAACTCTGTGTTCTTTTCCTTTCTCTCTCTTTCTTTAATTTTTCAAACCAGAAAACATTATGGCCACATCAATCAACAATTAAATGGGAATGCACCAGATAATGCTGTGATGCGTGACCTCTAAATGTTGACATAATGGCAAAATTCTTTAAAGTTGCTTTCTCCATCGTGCGTATAACTAGCACAGAATCCGAACCCAAATGCAGCTTCATGTTTCTCCGTACACAACTTTGGGGTCCATTATTGGGAATTTAGAGCAAATTTCCTATGTGAAAGTTAAAGAGAACATGCTTCGGTATCTTCGTTCTCATCAGGGCATAATTCACAGCCTATTCTCTCTCAGCTTTCACTTTCTCTCTTTATTTTCAACAAAGCCAGATTCCTCACAATGTATATGGCAGCAAATCTAAATTGGAATCTCCAAATTGATTGCATATGTGACTTTTCAAGTATAATTAGGACCGTCTAAATGTTGTTTTCAAGTGCTGTTGATTGTGTTTTTTATTCATGCTCGACCTTTTTAAGTTTACGAGTCGGGATGATAATTTGACCGATGCTATCTGTCGTCTTCACTTGGTTGGATATAAGGTTAGTTTTTGAGAATTGAACATGGATATGAGTATCTTAATAAAAATTCATTGAAAACATCTTAAACATTAGGGATGGACTTGGGACTGAGTACGTCACTCTATACCCATCCCATTGTCATCATTACTTATGATATATTCAAATTTGAGAGATGTTTTGCACAAAACTTTTGTCAAATCAAGCAAAGAAATAAAGTGTGAAAACAGAATATGTGACTTGCCTAAAACGGATATCTTTACTATAGAAATTATAGTTAAAAGAAAATCCAAGGATTATTATGAAATGTGAAAAGAAAATCTACCAAAACTGTTGAAATGGAGGGTTTATAGACAGGTTCCAAATATAGCAGGACCCACATAGCTATTTGCTATTTGCCATAGGGGGTAAACTAGAATATAGAACATCTTCATAAAGATTATAATATTGCATGAGATATCTAACATTCCATACTCCTACCTCAGTATAGAAAATTGATTTAATTTTATTTTTTGGTAGAAATTAAGTTAATTTTTCATGTTTGGTGTTGTAATAGAATTCATTTAGAATATGGCTAGTTATTCATGTCATCAGTAAAAAAAAAAAAAAATGATAATTGAAATTACTAAACCACTTATTTTATTTATTTTTGTGAGATTTACAAACACAGCCAAAATCATTTTGGTGCTTGTGGTATCAAAATCACATCTGATACTGAATAGTTAGCTTATATATATATATATATATATATATATAACTTGAATTGTTAGATATATTATATTTATATATAAGATATGGTGTCTTAAACATAGGCATCCAAGCAGTGGGAGTGAATGATATACATTCATGTTCTGAGCAATTGTTGGGTTGGATTGGTATGATTCCGAGTTAAAAATGATAAATATCTTATAAATGAGAGGGCAAGGATGAAGTAAGAGGAGAATGGTGCGATGCTTAAGTTAGTGGTGATCTATAGAAGAGTAAAAGGATAAGGGTTCATAAAATGCATACCTTATTTATTAATAGTGCGAGTTATTTATAGTAGTAACTTAGATGATATTTTTATAATTATAAGACAATGGGCTCTTAATGTGTCTTAGCCCAATTAGTTAATTTATTAAGCCAATTTTATTCATAACAATTTATGTTATGTGTTAAAACGTCAATATGCAAAGCTTCCTATTTAATCCTTTAATCCTTATTTAATTACCGTAAGCATTATGATACAAATTGAAGAAATCATGAAGAAAATCAATACCTTTAATATACGTAAAACTATTTTTACCTGAACGGACGGTTAAGAGACAAAGGAATGAAACCATATAAAAGCAGCACAAAGCACATATATGAAATGAAGGCATTGTTCCATAGGATATGCTCCTTCTGGCAACTAATAAATAAAGTGCCCAGCAGGCAGCAATCAGCAAGCTCTTATTCCGGTTGCAGGTGCATTACAGGGCAAGTTCTCGATTGGCAGGCAGCAACCACTATGATATGCGTCTCTGCTATGCAATACTTAGTGTGCACCCCGCCAAAGGAGATTTGCCCAGCGATTCTCCTGCAACTTTGCTTCGTTGCCGCAGGGAAATGCCTTGCATTCATCTGCTTCTTCAATAACATTCAGTCACACTGAAGGTGGAAGCTTGAAGATCTTCATCATTGAAAGCCTACCATTTCTTCTCTAGCATTTTCTTTCAATCTTACTTTGTCTTGAAATATAAGTTTGTTACTTTCTTTCATCTTAAGCAGTAAAAATTTGTATTGTAGTTAATGGAGCCTCGATGAAATTGATTCATATTTATGTCTATTTACATTTTCCTTAGTTCGAGACTAGATTATGAAAGAATAGGGAATAAATATCACCAAGGTGTTATCTCAAAAAATAGGTTTAGCTGTAAGACATTTTAGATCAAATGTCCTGAGCTGAAGCTAAGGAGTCTCCCTTGTTAAGAGAGGAGATATTTCCTAATTATTGTTTTTATGTCAAACAAAAATTAGTCGATCTTATATCCAAAGCAAAGAGAGGAGAAATATTTTGTGTCTAAATCAAAAGAGAGGGGGACAACCGCTTTTTTTTCTCTTTATTTTCTATCTGGGGATGCTATATTAGTTTAAGCTTAGAGATCTTAGATTTGGTTCTCAATGAACAATTAGAGAAAACATTGGATCATTTTAATTAATGCATGCATGCATGCATTAGTAAGTATTCTTTTTGCAATATTTTTTTTTTGTTAAAAACTATTTATAAAAGTATTTATAAATTATCCATCAATAAAATTTTTACATCAGTAAAAAAATTTAAACCCATGTTCTTTTGTGATATGATCCTGGTCTTTGTTGGCTCTTTTCTTAATATTTATATAGAACTTGTATATATGTGTTGACCAATTTTTATAATATTGGAAACGCAAGACATAAAAAAAGAGCTCAATAGTAAATTAGAATAGAATTGGCCATTAGTTAATTCACACGTATCTCACAACTAAAATACTTTACAACTAGCTAGAAATGAGATACCTTGAGGTTGAAAGTATAAATGGAATAAACTCATATTATTTACTTGTAAACAATTGAATTTATACAGCTTAATTACATGTGGAGCTAACCTAGAGATGTATACAACTTAGATATATGTACTACAATACATTATCAGCAACTTCTTGATAAATGCAGTCACAACCACAGATATGTCTACACACGATTACAGAACAAACTCAAAATATTCTGTTATTGGGTCGATGGAAAGTAATCAAAACCCAAAACATTATAAACCAAATTAAGAATGCAAATTTGAAATCTTGAAGTGTTTTTTATTGAAATTTTTTTACCATTTACTATGCGTCCCAAACAGAAAGCGATCAACTTTATAAAAGCGCAAAGATATAACTCGAGTATAAATCTTAAAAAAAAAAAAAATCTATATTTTTGAAAGATAAGGAAGAGGATCATATAATTTTTATGTAGCTTTTTAAATGACTTCTATCAACGTCGTAATCTTAACCTTCTGAGAAAAATTCACACTTAGATTTACATATCTTTTAAAAGAGAGATATTCAGTTTGATGAATCTACTTTTCTAGATAAAACAAATCTTCGATTACAAGGTTCAAGAATTAATGTTTTTGAATTCGTCTGTTTGAATCACTTATAAAACACAAGATATGGAACTTTTTATTTAAGAGAAATATATGGTGAAAGAATTAAACTAAGTTAAAGAGATTTGGATATCTCGTTAAAAAATTAACTTTATTATAAACTTATTTAGATAATACCAAAAAGAAAAATAAATCTATTCCATTCGTTTTTTAAAAATAAGATTGGACCGTCCAATCAAAATAATTAAATTCCAATATGCCAGTATGTTTTAATAATGTTATATTGGACTTGGAGTTTACTATCCAAATAATAATTACTTTTTATTTCAAAAAATCATCGAAATTAAAGATAATTAACTCAGTTTGGCAATGCGAAGAATGTAATTAAGATGAGTAGGTAGAGTGGTGCTAGTTTTTTTTTTTTTAACATAGTTTTACTATATTTGTATTTTTAAACATTTTCTACTATCACTTGAATTTTTTATTGAATTTACTGAAATTCAAACTAAATCTATAAAAACTTCTTTCTTCATAGTTTAGATTTATTCTCTTTTGAAAGTTCAAGTGAATTTACTATCCCGTTCAGTCTTAATGAAATTTAAACACGGAGACATTTTTAATAGATAAGTAAGTAAACTTTGGGAACAAACTTCAAAAGATATTTTAACCTATCATAATAAATCAACCTTCTTATCCTATGCACTTATGCACAGGTTAAGCCTCATTAATTACATAATTTTACATTAAATTCTCATTAAAAATTGATTCTATTAATTACAGATGATTAATATTTATTTTTTCCTATTTATTTCATTATCTCTCTTCCTGTTATTTTCTCAAAACAACCATAAGTTAATATTCTTTTTCTTTTTTTTCTCTAAACCCTAAACTCCATCCTCTAAATTTTAAACCCTAACCCTTAAAATCTAAACCCCCCAAAATTGTAAACTTTAAATTCTAAAATCTTAAACTCAAAATTATAAATTTTAAACTCAAATTCCAAATTATAAACTCTAAATCACTTGTAATTTATTAGGATTTTAGACTTTAAAATTTAATATTTTAGAATTTAGAGTTTATAATTTATATAATTCATGGTGTTCTCAAGATAATATTTTAAGATTGAAGATTTATATTGGGTTTAGAGAAAAATAAAAATAAAATAAATATTAATTTAAAGACATTATGAGAAATTAACAAGAAGACGAAAAATGAAATAAACATGAAAAATTTAATATTAATAATCTATAGCTAATGGAGCTAATATTTATTCAAATTTTAATGCGAAATGGTGTAGTTAACGAGGTTTAACCTATGCCACGGGTGCATAGGATAGAAAATTCGATAAATCAAGCATATATATGATATATGCCATGATAAAACAATCTTTGGGTGCAGATGTTGTCTAGTGAACGTTGGACAACATGAGATTATAAGACAAATGTAATTCAGATATACATATTTTTCTTGATTCTGTAAGTCACTACTTGTTTCATGATCAGTCTGATGGTAATCTCCGCATACGAGGATGCCTTGATGATAAGAAGATAACGATAAAAGATTCGTTCATGTACAGCATATCCTACAAGAATATTGTTGTTACTGACAAACATATAAATCAATCAGCAGATAAATATTCTAGTTTAACCAGAGGTTTTTAATTTGAGTCTTAAAAATATAATTGTATTAAAATTTAATAGAGATAGTTTTGTCATCCTTATAGTTTTATCTAATTTGAAAGGAGTTTTGCCGTTCCTGTAGTTTTATCCAATTCGAAAGGACTAATTGATACCCAATATAGTACCAGATACACGTGATTTACACAAAAAAAAAAGAAAAGAATATTGGTGTTTGCAGCTATAAATAGTTTTGTTCATTGCTATCTTCGTTGCATTGCAGTATTATTTGCCAGATTAATTACTGAGCTATCTCCATTGGCAAACTGTCATATTTCAACAGGTTGCTGACTGCCCACCAAATTATTTAGTTGCTAGCACTTGATTGTCTGCCAAAGGAGATCTGCTCAGCAATTCTTCTGCAGATTTGGCATTTGATGAGTTAGCATCCGTAAATACTCACGAAATTATATATGATACTTGGTTGGACTTTACCAATTAGGTTTGATGCTTTCCTGATCCATGAAACAGGTAACTTGACACTTGCAGCTTTAATGTTTATACGCTTTTGTTTGTTCATGATTAAATGAATCTTGGCAAATTTAGCTTCAAACTGGCAAGAACATGTTATTTTAATGGCATCTTGATTTTCCAAACAAGCAGTTGTTTGATTTGTTTCTGAAACTTGTTGCTGAGGCTAAAGTGGACCATTTCTGGACTTCTGCTCATATATATGTTTTCATAATTATGGTTTCAATTCTCAGGTTATGACATAGACCTAAGCTGTACTCCTAGTAAATTTTTGTGTATATATTCTTTGTTACCAAGATATTGTTGGTACCATTCCTCAGTGATGTTTAAGATATAATAGAAAATTGATATAACTTGCAAAATTGCATTCCTGCCATGTCATATATATGCATAAACTTGGGAATTTCAATAATATAAACAGAAACAATCTGAGAATCACACAAGTGCGCGTAGTTATATGTATTGACAGTATCTACATAGAGCAAGAGGATCCTATATTACTGTAAGAAAGCTTGCTGGGTTCAGTCTTCATCTACTTTTCATTGGCCTAGTTGGCTGAATCAACGTGACAAGTATTAGATATACAAGTTGGAAGTCACACGTTGGAAAATTATAAGATATGCGAGGGACATATAAATGGAAAAAAGCCTATCATCTAATCATCTAATGTTTTAAAGTTTAGGGTCGAGAGTAAATACATGAATATGATCTGAAGTGTGAACAATGAACTGACTCATGTTATTATGTGTTTATATTTTAATGTAATTAAGAAAGTCTGAATCAATTCAACCTAAAAGCTTAAATTATTAATAAAAGAAAAACTAGAAATGATGTTTTATATTATATCTAACAAATTCTTTTATATGTGAGATCATTTTCATTAACACAAAAATCAGTTAGTTTGACTACAGTTTCTGTTCATCTGATTCGTGGAAAACATCTTATACCATTTTAGAATATGAAAACTGTGATAAGTTTAAGAGAAATAGAAATATTTGAACTTCTTATATATTCATGATAACGGTCAATCTTTTCATTTAAGCTTGTATGTAAATGGAGTACTACTACCAAAATCGAGTAGTACAAGGATATAAATAATCTATACTAAAATGCTGCCTCTAGTTTTAGCATAAAACAGAATCAATTTTTTGGGTCCATTAGATGGCCACTGATAGCAACAAAAGGAATTTTCTCTTGACAGGAAAACGGTACAAAGAACATGCTTTTGAAAGTTCAACCACTGTTCTGTGACCTTACAGCTTCTTGTAAGGACGCTTTGAAAGAAAGGTTAGAGTTTTAAATCATGTATTAAATCAATGGATGAGATTATTCAACAAGGGCAAGAAGTTCTTATGGACAAAGGAAATACCACAAAAGTGTATAGAAAAGGCAACGTAAAGTTATAATATACTTCTAGAAAGAAACTAATCTTGAAAAATGTTTTTTATTTTCCAAAAATTAGGAAGAATCCTGTATATACAAATCTGTTATGTAAGAAAGGGTGAAGGCTGTATTAGAATCTTATAAGATTGTAATCTCTAAGAATTGAGTGCTTATCGGTAAGGATTTCTCAATATTTTATAGAATGTTTAAATCTAATATCGACGACGACAACAACAATAATTTAAGTTCTGTTTATATTGTTGAGCAGTCTTTTTCTTCATGGCATGGTAGATTAGGACATGTTAATTATAAAATTTTGAAATATATGATTAAGCATGGAATGATCACATGTCCAAAAGAAACAGACAGAAATTGTGAAATTGTGTTCAAGCTAAAGTGACAGGAAAACTTTTTCTTTTTGTGGAAAGAAATTGTGAAGTTTTATTAGAATTTGTGCATTTTGATATTTGGGAGTTAAATGGCAAGTTAACTAAAGGAGGAAATAGACATTTTATTATATACTTCTATAGATAACTTTTCAAGATATGCTCATGTGTATTTGATAAAATCCAAAGAACAACCTTTTGAAATGTTCACTTGTTACAAATCTTTGGTAGAAATTCAATAGGGAAATAAAATAAAAGTACTTAGAAAGTGGTAGAGATAGAGAACTTCTTTTTTGGCACAATTTGTAGATTTTCGTGAAAGCAATGACATACATAGTACATCAAGCTAGTGTACCTTATACCTTACAACAAAATGGTTTAACAAAAACGAAAAGTAGAACATTAGTGAATATGACTAATGCCATGATTCTTAATACTAAGTTAACTATAATTTTACGGGGAGAAGCATTACTACAAAGAAAATAACATCTTCTCCGTATGAATTATGGTAAGGGGGGAAAAAAATTAGATCAAAGCAAGACTTTTCAAAAAGGTAAACGATACTTTACTCTTTGAAGAGTTGTTTCTCCTATTATAAATAGGATGTTTAACAGGATGAGAATTCATTTAAGTTTCATCCTTTCTTCTTTGATATTATTCTCTAAAAAAACTTAAGAACTTTGTTTGGAGAGAATCCAGAAGCTTTTGTCTGTTTTTTTTCTTGGAATTCTATCTTTTTTCTCTAATAGTACTTTTGATAAATCCTAAGGGTGATTTGCCATATTACGGCAGCAACATAGTACGGTCAAATATCACTTTAAGAATTATATGATTAGTCACATTTTTCGACACATAATCTTCTATCTCTTATATTTTTCCTTACCATGAAAACACAGATAAAGTATAGACCCTCCAATACTTTCTGCTGAAATTTTAATCTAATTCAAAAAATGTGGACACAAGGATTTGAACCTCTAAACACTTGGTGGAAGAGACTCTAATACAATGATTCAAGCTATTAGATGAAGTCTCAACAATAGTTTTATACCAAATAGAATCTTGTCTAGACGTGACTTTTCCCTGCATCTGTTTGTGTAATACAACTGTTTGCCCTATCCTCTCAACCCTCACCAATGCCCCATATCCGTATCAACAAGAAACTTTTGACAATTCTACTCTGGTATAGTATTTTGGATCTTGATCTTAGTCAAAAAAAGGAATTCCCTATAGAAGACCAGAAGTACATATTTTGGCTTATGATAACCTGCAATTATTAGGAGTAGAGAAGTTTTTCAATAGATTAATTATCCATAAAATTCCCAATAGCGAAATGAAGAATATTTCAAAACAAAAAAGAGTTAATGTGTCAACTTTATAAATTCATCAAATGCTGTAAGGAGGAAAGGAGAGAGAAAGCGCACATACCATTGGATCTTCCTTCTCATAAAACTTATTCTTTACCGAGTCAACTTTATAAAATTGGTATCCATAAGTGGAGATTTGTGACTGAAAAGTTATATACCTTTGCACCTCCTTTTCTTCTGTTGGTCAGCATTAAAGTCTTCTTCCTTCTATGAGTGACCTTTCCAAGAGGGAAGGGCTTCAGCATTGTGGAAGAACCAAAAAGCAAAAGTATTCAGTCTTTAAACAATTATGATCCTCTATTGAAACAATGCATAAAATGTGGTACTATCCATACGCTTAGTATGTTCTGGAGAAAAGCTCTGAGAATGGGAGAAATATGAAACCTTTAAGATTATACAGCTTAGTTTTATGATCAAAGCAAGAGTACAATTCCTTTCTGTGTTAATTAATCATGATTTATGAAGTGTAAAAACCAATAAACTAGAACTACATACTTTAAAATTTAGCTTATGTATGGTGCATATTACCTTAAATGCTTCAGTCATATGTATGTTGCAGCTTACTTTAGTGCCTATATTAATATATTAATTTTTTTAAAGCTTCAACAGCTAATCTTGTAAAAATTAACCAATCATTAAAAAAAAAAAAAATCAAGACAAAAAGAATTCTGACATGATAATTATTATTTTAGACTAAATTGAATTGGTTACTTAAAAAGCCTGGAACTTTGCACTTTTTAAATCAGTGGTTACTACAATGGTCTGTCTCACTTAAAGTTTAGATTGGACTCTCATGTCATTATCAAGTAATTGGAGTATTCGTGCAGTGCATTTCACCAAATGCAGAGTTGAACAAGAGAAGCATTTGATAGAGACTAAAGTAACTTTGCAATGTGATAAACCATGAAGTGTTAACTATTCCTATGTTGATAATTTCTTATTTACTTGTTGAACTTTTAAGATGAGAATCAAAATCTGCCATTTGATAAGTTGTAGTGGCTGTATGAATCTTAACCATTTTATTGTTGTATAGCAAAGGAAATTTATTGAAACTAGAAGAATGAATTCTGTTGTGATGACATTGGAAGATTCTTCCAGAGTTGGGTTGATGATTGTTGCTACATAATTTGGATAACACCAAACTTGGGCAGCATGTACTGCTAAATAACAAGTAGTTTAGCGCAATGGTGTAATTCTTATAAATAAGATTTTAATATTTTTATACCTCAAGATTAAACTCAGCCTCTTTTTTATACGCTTAAACTAATATTAAGAATTTCACGTCCCATCTTATTTATGACAAATATATATATACTTCCAAATGATGATTTGCCCTTGACACGCTTAAAGGGCATGATTCCTGGTATGCTTGAGTACGCTTGAGCACCTCCTTTGACTTTTTCTACTCGCTTTAGAGGTACTAGCTCCACTCAGACGCAACAAATCTTGTACAATCATTCTGCCCTTGATGTCACGTAAAAAGACTGAAAAATCCTCGTTACCCACATGCCACAAAGTTAAAGAAATTAAAAACATTAGTTTTGGAAGAATTACATTAATATTTGCAGAGAGAATAGCAGGAAGGAAACAAATAACACTTGAATCATAATACCACAAGAATCTGAATCAAATCTCTGCCAGAAAATGGAGCAGAGACAGCAAATATAATGCAATCGCCAATCATGCATAAACTGTTAAAAAATGGCAGGGCAATTCTCCTTTGGCAGACCAGTAGAATGCATATGCATGTTCTCCCTGCCAATGGAGAATCGCTCAGTCATTCCTCAACAGCAAATCTCTCATACTTCTGGAACCAATCCTGTGTCTTAATTCATAACAATAAAATGAAAGCCCTTATATACCAAGCAAATGCGCACCCCGAACTTGGATATGCCATTGAAAAGTTGCATGTAGAAGTAGGAGGAGCATATGCCAGTACAATTCCTATCAAAGCAAGCTTCTTTCTTGTCTATGCTTTAATTCCTGTCCCCATTCTCATGGTCAAGTCTTTTCAAAAAGAATTGTGTTATATTTATAATTGTTTCTGTACACTTATATATTTTACACTTTTTTTTATTTCTCATACTTTTCTTTTTATAATTTTGTTCTTACAAATAACTATAAAATTTAAAATATACGAAAAAGTGTAGAAAAGTAAGTGCTATAGGAACTCTTTTTTTTTGGGCATAGTCATGAAAATAAATCATGATCTGAATAAAATACTGACTGCATTGAGGATAGTTACTAATATTCCCCTTGAAACTTGCTAGGCTATTCTCCAAATAGCTGCTCCAATATACAAATAAAAAAGGATCATAGACTACTTTATATATGCTATACTGATAAAATGATTCAATTGCTAAAAAAATAAATAATTGGAAGCAGAGTAAAATGTTTTGAATAGAAATGAAGATACAGCACATGCCAAGTTAAAAATAAATAATGACAGGACACTTCTGACAATTCTATTCTGGTACATAGCATTTTGGATCTTGATCTCGAAACTCCTATAAAGAAATGAAGAATATCTCAAGAAAAAAATTAATTGTCAATTGCTATATGGAGGAAAAGAGTGAGAAAGCAGAACGAATCTGCTCTACATGTATTGGCAACTTGTTCAGTGGATAAAGAATGTTGGTTTATATCAAAGTTTGGGCTGAGATTGAGTAGATTTTAGACTAACAACTTTTCTGGCTGGTGGGGTTCATTATGGAACTATCTGAAAACTGACCATTACAGTCACAAGCTACTGACTTAAGCCCTATTTCTCATGTGAAGAATTTGGAAGAGCAGGAATGATAGAACTTTTAATAACATAGCCTGGAGTAGCAATGAAATAGTTGTGAAAGCTGGTATAGACTTGAGAAATTTCTGTTGGTTGTCTAATGTTCTTAGACTAGTGTCTTGTATAGAAATTGTTTCTTGTGGCCTTTTGGCCCTTTCGATTCTTTTGGGAAACCCCATTATTCTTTTGTATGTGAGATGCCTGATTGATTATATATAGTTCTTTCTGTTTCATATCAATGAAATACATACCTTTGTTTAAAAAAAAAAAAAAAAAAACAAAGGAAAAGGGAGAAAGCGCACATAACATTGGATCTTCCTTCTTAGAAAAGTTTATTCAGATTCATGTCTCAACTTTATAAAATTGGTATATATCCATAAGTGGTGAGTTGTGACAGAAAAGTTATATACCTTTGCACCTCCTTTTCTGCTGTTGGTCAGCATTAAAGTTTTCATCCTTTTATTAGTGAACTTTCCAAGAGGGAAGAGCTTCAGCATTGTGGAAGGATAAAACAGTGAAACTCTGCCTTGAAACAATTCTGACCCTCTGTTCAAAGTTGAAACAGTACTAGAACAATATGTGAAACTATCCATACGCTAAGAATGGGAGAAATGAATCCTTTAACATTAAACACCTTTGTTTTTATGATCAAAGAGAGAGTACAATTCTTTTCTGCGTTAATTAATCATGATTTTTGAATTGTCAAAACCAATATATAGTAGAGCTAAATATTTTAAAATTCATCCATGGTGCATATTACTTTAAATGCTTCAATATGTGTATGTTGTGGTTTACTTTAGTGCCGTGTATATATACATATATTTGATAGTCTATATTAATTTTTTTGAAGCTTCAAAAGCTAATCTTGTAAAATTAATCTATCCAAAAAAAAATTAAAAATAAAAGAGTGAGGCAGAGAAAGAATTCTGACATCGTAATTATTATAAACTAAATCGAACTGGTTACTTAAAAAACTTTGAACTTACACTTTTTAATTCAGTAGTTACTAGAATGTCTGTCTCACTCAAAGTTTAGATTGGACTCTCATGTCATCATCAATTCCAAATATATGTGTACACATGCAGTGGATTTCACCAAATGCAGAAAGTTGAACGAGAGAAGCGTTTGATAGAAACAATAGAACTTTGCGATGTGATAAACCATAAGTCTTAATTATTGCAATGTTGATAATTTCTTATTTTGCTTATTCAACATTTAAGATGAGAATCAAAATCTGCCAATTGATAAGAATGAGCATTCTGAAGTGCTGAAATTAGAAGATTCTACTAGACTTGCTTGATGATTGTTGCTACATAATTTGGACAACACTCAGCTTGGGCAGCAAGTACTGCCAAGTGATGATTTTGCCCTAGACACACACAAAAGGAATTACTCCTGATACGTCACCCATCAAAGTCTCTTCACCTTCTTATCATCTAAGCTTCTTACTAGCTTCACTAACTTGAACATAGGGGAGCTTGGGCTTTAGCTCCTCCATTGACCTTTTCTACTCCCTTTACAAGTATCGGCTCCACTCTGACACAACAATTGTTATGCTAGCTAAACATTTTGTGATTATTTTCTATCAGAAGCTTTTCTTCTACCTCTCACGTCACATAACAAATGAAAAATCATCATTACCCTGATGCCACAAAATGAAAGGAATTAGAAACATTAGTTTTGGAAGAATTATATTAATATCTGCACAGAGAAACGGCAGGAAGGAAACTAACAATTAACACTCGAAACATATTACCTAAACAATCTGAAGAAAATCTAAGGGAGAAGACACTATAATGGTATCACCTATCAGAAAACTGTTAAAAAATGGCAGGGCAATTCTCCTTTGGCAGACCAGTAGGATGCATATGCATGTTCTCTCTGCCAAAGGAGAATTGCTCAGTCATTCCTCAACAGCAAATATCTGAAACTTCTTAAATCATTTCTGTGTCTTGATTCATCTATGATGAAATTGAAGCCTTTATATACCCAAGAGAAAGCCCACCTGAGCTTGGATATGCCACTGAAAAGTTGTAGGAATAGGAGGAGCATATGCCCAGTGCAATTCACATCAAAGCATCTTTCTTGTCCATGGTTTTCTGGTCCCACTCCTCACCATCGATTATTTTCAAATTCTGTATCAAGTATTTCCCCTTGGCATAAATATAGTTTAGATGCCTTTCATGTGCTGAAATAAAGATACACGACAAGAAACCTGTATTTAGGTATGCGTTATTATGTGAATAAATCCACAACATTGTCTATTGTCATCATTATCATAATGATCTATTAGTCAAAAAGATATAATCTGAACCTTTTTCACTTATTAAATTTGCAGCTTGACAGGATTGTAATGATTAAGAGGAAAATCACCTTTTTTTTTCATTGCCGAACACATGTTGTCAAGCTAAACTCAGTCATTCCATCTAGTATATTTAATACTTACAGAATTTTAATGTCACTCATTATTTATGAATTCTAGTTCATCTTACGAGTTGATCCAATAAATATGTTCTCTACAAAAACAACAATAGCATTTATTTGGTTATTAATATTAATGTAAGAAGATGATATTGATTTAGGGGAGTTATTAGGTTACTTTTTATACATACTACCCACCTAATTATGTGCTATTTAAGAAAGATAGCTACATAACATGAAAGATAGCAATCAAAAGGAGTCTCCTTTAATGGGTGGATAACTTTCAAAAAAAAAAAAAAGCTTAGAATTTGCCTTGAGTTAGACATGTTTATATGCCTATGAATTAATTATAGGAAGTTATTAGGAGAAGAAAGCTCACCAACCACACATGGTTTAAAGGAGTTGAGAGGAAGAAGTTCAGTAAACAAATCATCCACAAGATCTCAGGCAATAACAAATCATAACGTATAGAAAAGAATAATGTTTCCATTGAGAAACAAACTTAATATAGGAGGTAAATAACCAGAGAAAGTGAAAGCCTCTGCACATGAATTTTGTTTTCATTTGACAATTATGATCATCAAATTAAATATATGCAAGTTTTTCCCATTGAGAACTGATGAGAAGCAAATTCTCACATAAGAGATGAGCAACGATTATTAGAAAACCTTCACTTGAAGGATTTTTTAAGAGTTGATGCATTCGACTTATTGTAGAACTTCTTGGCGTCATTGTTAATAAACCAAAACATGGCTATGTAAAGTTTAATTCTTGAATAACTATGCAAAAACAGATAGCATATTTTTATTGTTCAACATTTTAAATTGAGAACCAAACCTGCCATATGAAAGTTGTAGAGGCAGCAAGAATTTAAACTGTTATTACATGAATATTACACATGACTTATATAAGGAAATGACCAAAATACCCCTCCTTACCACAAAACCCTAGACTTTTGGGTATGCCTCACAATTCCCTTCGCCTTCAGGTCTCTTCCCTCTCTCCCCAACTCCACTTCTCTCTATACCTCACTGCCCTTGAGCATCGGACATGTCATCGGAGCTCTGGCTCTAGAGCCCTTGACTGTCTATTCCTCTTGTAGGTCAGCTTCAACATAAACCATTTTGGGTTTAAGTTCCACATGAAATTTATTGAAACTTGAAGATTCTTCTTCAGTTAGTGGATTAGTTTTCTGTTCCCAAAAATCTTAAAGTTAACTATGTAGCCAAGAGATTACTAACTTAATCAGTGTCTGCTGTCTCTCATGACTCTTCAGTCACATAATCAAACTGAAATGCTTCAGTACCAACCTGCTAAGTAAGGAAAGGAAGTAAGAATAATCTGAATTGAGAATTAGGGAGGAAACTAAATAGACTTGAACCATACTATACGCCACAAGAATCTGAAGCAAATCTCTAGCTGAAAATTGAGAAGAAGGCAACGCATATAATGCAAATCATAAAACTGTTAAAAGAATGGCAGGGCAATTCTCCTTTGGCAGACCAAGTAGAATGCATATACACATGTTCTCTCTGCCAATGGAGAATTGCTCAGTCATTCCTCAACAGCAAATCTCTCATGCTAGAACCAATTAACCCTGTGTCTTAATTCATCAACGATGAAATGGAAGCCCTTTATATACATAGCAAAGCAAAGCCTTGTATTAGGTATAGTGTGGATATGCCATCGGAAAGTTGTAGAAGTAGAAGGAGCATATGCCAGTACAATTCCTATCAAAGCAAATCCTCTTTCTTGTTTATGGTTTTCTGGTCCCGATTCTCACCATCAAGTCTTTTCAGAAACAAGGGTTGTGTCTATATCACAATTTTCCACTTCGCAGATAGGTTAGATGCCTTTTATGTGTGCTGAAATAAAGGTGCACAACATGTAACTTGTATTAGGTATCTGTAGCTTTTTGTGTAGAATAGACTTCCTTTATAATTCAACAACGCACAAGCCATTTTTATCATGAAAGTGTATAACTAGATGCAGCTTAAAAAAGATTGTTGTGATTAAGAGGAAACTACATTTTATTCAGTATTAGAACAGATGGAAATCTGCTGTCCCAAAAGGGTGTCCCATATCCTGTCCCATAGTATCTTATTAGTCAAACAATTATAAAATAATATATATTCAATGCTTACACTGTTATTTTATTATTTTCTTGACCAATATCATGCCTTGGGAAAGGCTATGAGACACCTTGTGGGACAACATCCTATTAGAACACATTGTTGCCAACATCCTCAAGCCAAGTTCTCTGATATATGTGCTAATAAACACTTCTTAAATTAATCAATAAAGTGTTAACTCAATGAAAGTAGGGTGAGCTTTAAGGCATTTTTGAGTTTAAAACCTTTAAAGTTATCATTGTTGGGAGGACTTTATTAGTTAAAGCTCCCTTCTCAAACGGAGATTATTTGTGTCATACGCCAATGGTGTGAGGAGATTTCGGGTGTAAAAATAAAAAATCAAGTTTATTTATATTCCACCCTTAATCATTAGTGAATTTTCATTCGAATTGTGAGTGAATCAATTAAATTTAAAATCACCACACTGCCATGGAATGGTATTTTCTGGAATAGTTTGAAACTAAGTGTAAATAGGGAAATGAGAGAAGACGAATTTGTACCTCCAATCTCAAATTTCCTCAGAAATCTTTAGACCAACAAGGCAATTCTGATCTAACGATTAAATATATTTGGCATGTTGATTCCACTGCTGAGTTGCTTTGGCTTATGACACAAATGAAACAGAATGAAAATGACATTGTTCCTTCAATTCAATAAACAAGTGTGAGAAATACAAATCAATATATGTGTTGGTGGGTCAACAAGGTTTTTACTCTTGATTCTTGAAGATTTTTCTACCAGTTGGAAAGGTGGTCTGCTTACCGTGATAGTACCTGAGGGATTTCTCGAGTCTTCTATGTTTATATAAAGTTGGTGAGATGTGGGTCTTTGGGCCTGCTAGTTTAGGCCCTAGGGGATGGTCTGTTTTGGGTACTAATCTATATCAATATGCATATCTATATTCTGACTGGTTCCAAATGTGCTTTGACATATTCTTCATTGCTTTCTTTCCCCACGGAAATCGTCTGTCACCACATGTAGAAATGAAAGGGAAGCCAAAGGTAATGAAAGATAAGAATATAACTAACTGGCAGCTACAAGATATAAAAATATCATATCTACTAGATCAATATCTTTACGTGTCTCCATTTGCAGTATAGTTGAAAAGTTTGATTCTTCCATTTCTAATAAATACATTTATGTATTAAATGCACTTTTCCATTTATCTTTCTTACCTGGGCCACACTAGGGAAAATTTTGATTTTCTTGACCAGCAAAAGAATATTATTGAGAAGTTTAATCGTGCACAAAACCATATCATTAATGGAGTGATCATTGCTCATCCTCTAAAACCCTAAGATTAGGAGACAGATGTCAACACTTATAGTTACTTGAAAGGAATTACAGTGATCTTCATAGGATTTGTTAGGTGGAAAGCGTATCAACCATCACAAGACTTGTCATTTCAAACGAAGAATTGGCATTGAGAATTTTAGAAGTATTAATCTCTAACTTGTGGGGAAAGAAAGCTATAAATTCAGTGAGATAATGAAAGTGTTTCTGGAATATGAATTGACTACAAGCATATATATATACATACATATATATATATATATATATATATATATATATATATATATATATATATATATATATATATATATATATATTCCTCCACAAGTCAACAAAAGGCTAGCTGTAGAAAATATTTGAAGGGAATTATGCTTGCCCTCTAGAATAATCCATTTACACCTTTAATACTAGGGCAAAAGAAAAGTGGGGCCTGTTTGCTTTAGCCATTTTGAGTTTCCATTTTCAGTAAAAATGGAAACCAAACTGAAAAATGGTGTTTGGTTTAATAAATGAGAATTGTTTCAACTAGAATTACATGTAAACATTTTTAAAATTACACGGTAAACTTGAAATAAGAAAATAAAATTAACAAAAATCAATTTTTTAAGAAATGATATTTAGTCACAATTGTGTTAATATATTAACTTCTTTTTTATTATTTTCCTTTACTCTGTTTACTGCACAATTGTGGAATTTGATAAATTTGTAGCAAAATTGAACCATGGGCTGATGAATTGAAGATATGCGAAAGGGAGGAGGAAGGGATAGAGAGGAAGGAAACATTATTACTGAACACCTAAATCAACTGGTAAAAAGTTCTTATAGTTTAATCATAAGTTTTAGATATGAATCTTAAGAATGCAATTATATTGATATTTGATAAAAAGAATTTTGCCATCATTATGGTCTTGTCTAGCTTAAATTAGAAGCCCACGTCTAATGTAGTGTTGGATACTAACAGTTTGCACCAAAAACAAGGAAACATTCCTTAAACCAAACATGCCCGAAGCTTTCTACATATGAGCATGAAAAATATCCCTTTGAACCACATCAACTATTTTAAGGAAAATTTTACCTTTTGTGTAGAGATATGCTTATCATATGTGTGAAATCACAGAAGAAATATTTTTGGTTAACAAAAGCATTTGGCAAAAGTACAATGACATTGAGGCAAAAGCCATGGTGGATGGACCACTTTCTTTCTACTAACATGCAAGAAAGAGGATGTGCTTGGAATATCCCTTTGCTTGTTTAAACGAATATCTCAGTTCTCATATCACCTATATATACACATGATTACTTAGGAATTGTTCCTCAAAAGAACTCAATGAGTCGTCATGTATGGGTGCATTGCAGGGCAATACTCCTTTGGCAGTTGGATACTATCTGCATGTCTTTCTCAGCTCGAGGCAGAGAAATAAACTCACAGCCAAAGGAGATTTGCCCGGCAATTCACCTCTACACACAATAGAAGATCATCCACTAGATCTCAGGCAATAACAAATCATAACGTATAGAAAAGAATAATGTTTCCATTGAGAAACAAACTTAATATAGAAGGTAAATGACCAGAGAAAGTGAACGCCTCTGCCCATGAATTTTGTTTTCATTTGACAATTATGATCATCAAATTAAATATATGCAAGTTTCCCCATTGAGAACTGATGAGAAGGAAATCCTCACATAAGAGATGAGCAACGATTATTAGAAAACCTTCGCTTGAAGGATTTTTTAAGAGTTGATGCATTCGACTTGTTGTAGAACTTGTTAGCGTCATTGTTAATAAACCAAAACAAGGCTATGTAAAGTTTAATTCTTGAATAACTATGCAAAAATAGATAGCATATTTTTATTGGTCAACATTTTAAATTGAGAACCAAACCTGCCATATGAAAGTTGTAGAGGCAGCAGGAATTTAAACTGTTATTACATGAATATTACACATGACTTATACAAGGAAATGACCAAAATACCCCTCCTTACCACAAAAACCCTAGACTTTTGGTGTGCCTCACAATTCCCTTCGCCTTCAGGTCTCTTTCCTCTATCCCCAACTCCACTTCTCTCTATACCTCACTGCCGTTGAGCATCGGACATGTCATCGGAGCTCCGGCTCTAGAGCCCTTGACCGTCTATTCCTCTTGTAGGTCAGCTTCAACATAAACCATTTTGGGTTTAAGTTCCACATGAAATTTATTGAAACTTGAAGATTCTTCTTCAGTTAGTGGATTAGTTTTCTGTTCCCAAAAATCTTAAAGTTAACTATGTAGCCAAGAGATTACTAACTTAATCAGTGTCTGCTGTCTCTCATGACTCTTCAGTCACATAATCAAACTGAAATGCTTCAGTACCAACCTGCTAAGTAATGAAAGGAAGAAAGAATAATCTGAATTGAGAATTAGGGAGGAAACTAAATAGACTTGAACCATATTATACCCCACAAGAATCTGAAGCAAATCTCTAGCTGAAAATTGAGAAGAAGGCAACGCATATAATGCAAATCATAAAACTGTTAAAAGAATGGCAGGGCAATTCTCCTTTGGCAGACCAAGTAGAATGCATATACACATGTTCTCTCTGCCAATGGAGAATTGCTCAGTCATTCCTCAACAGCAAATCTCTCATGCTAGAACCAATTAACCCTGTGTCTTAATTTATCAACGATGAAATGGAAACCCTTTATATACATAGCAAAGCAAAGCCTTGTATTAGGTATAGTGTGGATATGCAATCGGAAAGTTGTAGGAGGAGCATATGCCAGTACAATTCCTATCAAAGCAAAGCATCTTTCTTGTTTATGGTTTTCTGGTCCCGATTCTCACCATCAAGTCTTTTAAGAAACAAGGGTTGTGTCTATATCACAATTTTCCACTTCGCAGATAGGTTAGATGCCTTTTATGTGTGCTGAAATAAAGGTGCACAACATGTAACTTGTATTAGGTATCTGTAGCTTTTTGTGTAGAATAGACTTCCTTTATAATTCAACAACGCACAAGCCATTTTATCATGAAAGTGTATAATTAGATGCAGCTTAAAAAAGATTGTGATTAAGAGGAAACTACATTTTATTCAGTATTAGAACATATGAAAATCTGCTGTCCCAAAAGAGTGTCCCATATCCTGTCCCATAGTATCTTATTAGTCAAACAATTATAGAATAATATGCATTTAATGCTTACACTATTATTTTATTATTTTCTTGACCAATATCATACCTTGGGATAAGCTATGAGACACCTTGTGGGACAACATCCTATTAGAACACATTGTTACCAACATCCTCAAGAAAAGTTCTCCTATATATGTGCTAATAAACACTTCTTAAATTAACCAATAAAGTGTTAACTCAATGAAAGTAGGGCGAGCTTTAAGGTGTTTTTGAATTTAAAACCTTTAAAGTTATAATTGTTGGGAGGACTTTATTAGTTAAAGTTCCCTTCTCAAACAGAGATTATTTGTGTCATACACAAATTTGAAAGCTCTAACTTCAATTTTTCATTTTCAAGTTCCAAGTTTTCTCAAAATTATAACAACTAGTAACATACAAGTGTTATGAGCCTACACATATGAAATTAGAAAGATAGAGGAAGAAAAAAAAAATAAAATTTGCACTCTTTGTTGTTGTGGGTAATTATACAAGCGTGCTTCAGCTGATTATGGTCATCTTTCTTGATTAACTAGGAGAGATGATATAGCAGGAAATCTGTCTTAACTAAACCATGAACAAATAAAGAAAACATCTATCCTCAGAGCTGCCTGAAAGAAAAATCAATCTTCTATAGTTCTCCTTAAACCCTCCCTTCTTATTCTAATCATGCTGTCCCAGAAGCGCCAGAACCCAAACAACTATTCTGCTTGTTAAAGATTGAATCAATGATTTGATTTAATAGCAGTGGCTGTAAAAACAAAGGTGTTGGAAATTAATCCAGTAAAGTCCAAATCAAACATGTGCTAATTTAATGAAAGGAAAAAAAAATAATAATCAAAAAGCACTATAAATGAACTCAAAGTCAGAGAAAGTAGGCAAAAATATCTCATTAATCCACAACCATGACTAGAGAAGGAGTATGGCAGTGAAAGAAGTCTATAGTTAAACTTCATAAGTTGAACGTAAAGTGGTACCAATATAGAATTGCAGGGCAATTCTCCTTTGGCAGAAAGCTGTGCTCATTCTTCATGCAAAAGTACAGCACACAGCCAAAGGAGATTTGCACTGTTATTCTTCTCTACCCTTGGAACATACCTTGTAGCCATGCTGCAATTGTGCTCTCAAGTGTCCTAATGGTTCAATATATTGTGTGTGATTCGCATATCTAGAATGGATATTCGAGGAAATGTACCATATTTGGCATATGCTATGGATCATGCCTCAGGAACTTCATCATGTATACTTTTGCCTTCATGGTCCCCCTTTTACCCTGATAGAGCTCTTCTTCAGCTACCTTTTCCAAAAGCATCCTGCACGTTTACTAACTCAAGAACAACATATTGCAAGACAGTTTAGGATATCTGATTAGTTTGTTTTCATCTCTTCCTCTCTCTTGCATAATTCTTTTTTGTCTATATGAAGAGTTTATATATCGTTTGCTAAACAACAATCACAACCACAACCACAGAAAAAACAAGAACACAAGTCAAGTGAAGGAAAAGATGATAAAAGAATGTCCTGCAAATGTATCTTGTCTGGTTGTGCACTAGTTTTTATTAGTTTTCATTAACTCCTTAAATTTTTGTTTAAGACAAGCTTCTGATTGGGCACTAGTTTTTATTAGTTTCTTGAAAAGACAAGGGCTGCTCATATGTCCATTTCATGCAGCTGTCCTGCTAATGATGGACCACTAAGTATTATGGACCACTGCAATGTTTTTGTTGAAGACAGACACAAAGTCATGAAGAAAAAGTCATGAGTCATTTCAAATCAAAAACTTAAACTATCAACTAAAGTTTGAGAATAGTTTTATATCTTCCATACTTCTAAC
This sequence comes from Bauhinia variegata, assembly GCA_022379115.2. NCBI lineage: Eukaryota > Viridiplantae > Streptophyta > Magnoliopsida > Fabales > Fabaceae > Bauhinia > Bauhinia variegata. The sequence continues at coordinate 9,084,827 of CM039432.1, forward strand.
ATGAAAGATTTCAACCAAAAAGCTTAATCTACACACAAGTAGTGAGACATGAACAAAGCATAGGCCCGCCATTATATTATGCTAATTAACAAGAAACTTTTGACAGTTCTATATATTCTGGTATAGTATTTTGGATCTTGATCTCAGTCAAAAAAGGAATTTCTAATAGCAGACAGAAAGTACATATTCTGGCTTATGCTTACTTGCAATTATTAGGAGTAGGGGAGTTTCTCAATAAATTAATTATTCATAGAAACTCCCTAATGAGAAATGAAGAATATCTAAAAGAATGTAAAGTTTATTTGTCAATTGCTATATGGAGGAAAAGAGAGAGCGCACATACCTTTGGATCTTCCTTCTCAGAAAAGATCGTTCTTTACTGTATCAACTTTATGAAATTGGTATCCATAAGTAAGTGGTGAGTTGTGACTGAAAAGTTATATACTTCTGCACCTCCTTTTCTTCTGTTGGTAAGCATTAAAGTTTTCATCCTTCTGTTAGTGACCTTTCCAAGAGGGAAGGGCTTCAGCATTGTGGAAGGACAAAAAGTGAAACTCAGTCTTGAAACAATTCTGATCCTCCATTTTTCACAATAGAATAAAATGTGAAAAACTATCCATACGTTTAGTATGGTATGGTGAAAAGCTCTGAGAATGGGAGAACTGAAACCTTTAACGTCAAGCACCTTAGCTTTCCTGATCAAAGAAAGAGTATAACTCCTTTGCATACGCTAATTAATTAATATTCATGATTATTGAAGTATCAAACCAATACTAGAGCTACATATACATATTTTAAAATTCATCATGCATGTGGTGCATATTAATTACTTTAAATGCTTCATTCATATAATGTTGCGGTTATTTTAGTGCCTATATTGATCATTTAAGCTTCAACTATTAATCATGTAAAAATTAACTTATCAATAAAGAAAAAGAAAGAAAGAGGCAAAAAAGAATTGACATGGTAATTATTAAAAACTAAATTGAATTGGTTACTTCAAATGCCTTGAACTTTGCACTTTTAATTCAATGGTTACTAGAATGGTCTGTCTCAGTTAAAATGTAGGCGTACAAATGCAGTGGTGTCGAACAAGAGAAGCATTTAATAGGGAATATATAGAACTTTTCAATGGGATAAACCATGAAGTCATAAACTATTGCTATGTTGATAGTCTCTTATTTTGTTGAACAGTTTAGATGAGAATCAAAATTTTCCATTTCATAAGTTGTAGTGGTTGCATAATTTAAACTATTTTGTTGTTGGATAGCACAAAAATTTATTGAAACTTGAAGAATGGACATTCTGTAGTGCTGATATTTGAAGATTCTTCGAGAATTGCTTGATGATAATGCTATCTGCCAAACTTTTTTGTGACATTTTTTTTTTTTTTCATATTAGAGACATGTCTGCTACCTGTCATTCTGCTTTTGATATCACATATCAAAACTGAGAAAAATTCATTACCCACATGCCACAAAATGAAAGAAAAGCGTTTTGGAAGAATTATATTAATATCTATACAGAGAATCAGGAAGGAAACTAACAACACTTGAATCATAATACCACAAGAATCTGAAGCAAATCTCTTGCAGAAAATGGAGAAGAGACAGCAGATATAATGCATCACCGATCATGCACAAACTGTTAAAAGAATGGCAGGGCAATTCTCCTTTGGCAGACCAGTAGAATGCATATGCATGTTCTCTCTGCCAATGGAGAATTTCCCAGTCATTCCTTAACAGAAAACCTCCCAAACTTCTGGAACCGTTTCTATCTCTTAGTTCATGTATGAAGAAATGGAAGCCTTTATATGCCAATAGAATGCGCATCTGAGCTTGGATATGCCATTGAAAAGTTGAAGGAAATGGGAGGAGCATATGCCAGTGCAATTCCTATCGAAGCTTCTTTCTTTTCCATGGTTTTCTGGTCCCAATTCTCACAATCAATTATTTTCAAAAACCATGGATCTGTCTATATCACAAATTTCCTATTCGCATATCTTATATATATTATAGTTTAGATGCCGTTCATGTGCTGAAATAAAGGTGTACGACATGAAAACTGTATTTATTATTTGTAGCTTTTGTGTGAAGAAATAGACTTCCTTTTATTAGGATTAAGATTAAGAAGTCCACAACAAGGTCCACTGTCATCATTATAATCAGAAAGAATTATGAGTGAAAAAGAAAGATATAATGAGAATCTTTTCACTCCTTAAAGTTGCCGCTTGATAGGGTTGTTATGATTAAGAAGAAAATCACTTCTTCTTTTTTTTTTTTCATTGCTGAACACATTGTTGAATTAAAGTCAGTTACTTATTTAGCTAGTAATGTTATTAGTTGTTGCTAAATAGCTTGGACAACACACAACCTTGGACAATGAATACTGTTAAATGACAAAATTGCTCTCGGTTTACATAAAAAGACATAACCCTAGGTGTGTCTTTCATCAAAATCTAATTATTCTCTCTTTTGACGAAGCTTTTAAGATTAGCTAACTTTAGTGACAGAATGATTGTCAAAGATATGCTCCCACACTCTAACCATTCGTACTCACTTACAATTACTGACTTAACTAACCAAAATTAGTCAAATAAAGTGGCTAAGATTACATATTCTTCTCAAAGTGATTATAATCTAAGAACAAATTTATTTGAGCATCACAAGGAGAGGTCTCCTCTCAAGAAGAGGATCTATATCTTGGGTATAAGTATGAGTGTGTGAGTTAAAGTCCTACAATGGTAAAATCTAAGCTTTAAAGGATATATAAATGACAAAAACCCACACCTTATTAACTTTAGCTTTAAGTTAAAATGGGATATGAGGCCCACAAGTGTCCCACCCACAAGGAATGGGGAAAGGATCCATCCCGTGGAACGGGCTAGCCTTGCCTGTTGGCTACACAGTGCACAGCTCTATGACCCCAAGAGTGATTGAAAGCCTCTCTGTCCATGAAGATATATGGAAGTTTCCCCATTGGGAACTGATGAAAAAGGAGTCCCTTGTTAGAATCGTTGTTCATAAACCAAACATGGCTATGTATAGTTTAACCTTGAATAACAATGCAAAAGTTCAACATTTTGAATTGAGAACCAAATCTGCCATTTGAAAGTTGTAGAAGTAGCAAGAATTTAAACTGTATATTACATTTAACATATGCAGAAATTGTCCAAAATAAACCTCCTTAGCGCCAAAACCTAGAGTTTTAGTATGCCTCCCGATTCTCTTCTCAGATCTCTTTCCACTCTCTCTTGGACTCCACTTTCTTATTATATTCTACTGACTTAAGTATTAGAGTGATTGTCAGAGCCAAATATAACTGTCTTTTTATCTTGCATGGTCAGCTCCGACCTCCTTGTCTCCGGTTTGGATGCAACGTAAATCATCTTGGTTTCAAAGTTGAATGCACGGGAAATTTATTGAAACTTGAAAATTCTTCTTCAGTTGGTTGATTTGTTTCCCATTCCCTTAAAAGTCTTAATTACGTTAACGATGTAGCAAAGAGATTACTATCTTAAGCAAGGTCTGCTGTCTCTCATTCTGCTGTTCATCTGTCACGTAATCAAACTGAACTTCAGTACCAAACTGCTACGCAATGAAAGGGAGTAAGAAGAATCTGAAATTAGAACTAGGGAGGAAACTAAATATAATTGAATCATACTAACACAAGAATCTGAAACAAAACTCTAGCTGAAAATGGAGAAGGGACTGCAAATATACTGCATCAATCAAAAACTGTTAAAAAAATGGCAGGGCAAATCTCCTTTGGCAGACCTAGATTGCATATGCATGTTCTCCCTGCCAATGGAGAATTGCTCAGTCATTCCTCAACAGCAAATCTCTCATTCTTCTGGAACCAATCCCGTGTCTCAACTCATCAATGATGAAATAGAAATCCTTTATATACCAAGCAAATGCGCACCCAGAACTTGGATATGCCAATGAAAAGTTGCATAAGTAGGAGGAGCATATGCCAGTACAATTCCCATAAAAACTTCTTTCTTGTCTATGGTTTTCTGGTCCCAATTCTCACTGTCAAGTAACTTTCAAAAACCAAGGATTTTGTCTATATCACAAATTTGTACTTTGCATATAGTTTAGATGCTTTTTTATGTGCTGAAGTAAAGGTGCACAACATGTAACTTGTATTAGGTATCCGTAGCTTTGATGTGTATAAATAGATTTCCATTTTGTATTTACATCTAGCTAGCTCATAATTATCTTGAAAGTATATTAGATGTAGCTTATGAATCATGGATGTAAACACAAATACTAGACACGTCATAAGCATAAACATGTCAGTTATGTTAAAAATATAGAACGTACACTATGTCACAACTATAAATATTATGAATTTCATATAAAACACATACTGTAGCAAAACAAATATAAACAATTATATATTAATAATCACGTTTTATACATTCAACTTTTTAAAATAACTTATCAAGCTTTATAATTTTCTTATAATAATGAACCTCAAATAGAAAAAAAGAAAGAATAGGAGGCATTATTACATCCTAAGCACTTGCTCTCTTTACAAAAGATTCAAAACAAGACAGATCCACCTATAAAGCTATACCATTCAACTTCAATCTATGTATTTAAAACCAAAACAAGGATTGTCTTTTTAAGTTTTATGGTTTTAACTTTTTTGAGTTTAGATTTTACCCAATTTTTTAGACTAAAAATTTGAAAAAAAAAATTCAAGTACGGAAGTGTCCTATACTAGTGTCCGAATCAATTTGAAGTGTCAGCCTATCACCTAAGCAGTGTCATAACTGTATTTAACACGTGTCAGAGCCACTAAATATTCTTTTTAATTGAACATTATTTGAGAGGTGTCCAGCACACATTAAATGAGTGTTGTACCAATGTTGATGTTGGAAATGTGCCCAAGATTCCATCACTGCTAGATGCAGAGGTGATGCAGCTTAATAAGATTGTTGTGATGAGGGAAATCACATTTTGTTCACTGTTGAACACATTGTCGCCATTGTACTCTTGCGGAGTTCTCCTATATATGTATCCTATAATAATACTTCTTAATTAAATAAATTAGGTTTAGTGGAAATAAATTGAGTTCAAGACATTTTTAAGTTTGAAATTTTAGAATCTTTTTTATTGAGAAGAATTTACCAGTCACAGCTTCTATTCCAAATAAAAATTAGACTTGTATTAATAGTGTAGGAGTGTAAACTTAAAAGAAAGAAAAAAAAAAAACTTGTTAAATTAATTTATATGCCACTCTTATCATTAATAAAATTTCATTCAGTTTGTGGATCAATTTAAAGAACAGATTGCCACGAAAGGAAATTTTTTTGGATTAGTATGAAAGTTTATGTCCTTACTGACACGTAACTGTCTATACTCTGGGGAAATGGGAGAAGGAGAATTTCAATCACCAATCTCAAACTTCTTTAGAAATCTTTAATTTGATCAGCCAGGCAATTTCAAGCTAATCTAATGATAAAATATGTATGACATGTCAAATTCATTGCTTAGTTGCTTTAGCCTATGTGAAAATGAAAATTTACTTCAATGCAATATTTAATTGTGGTACATATTCTTCGTTGCTTTCTTTTCCCATGCAACTCTTCTATCACCATGCTTAGAAATGAAAGGGAAGCCATATACGAAGATAAGAATAACTAATTGGCAGCAACAAGATAACAAAACATAATATCTTTTCAATTCTGTATGTGTCTCGATTTGCAGTTTAGTTGAAAAGTTTGATTCTTCCATTTCTAAATATATTTACGCATGCAATGCCCTTTTCCATTCATCTCTCTTCCCAAGGCAACACTAGGAAAAACAATTCATTTTCTTGACCAACAATAGAATGTTTTTGAGCATATGGATTGATCATTATATATATATATATATATATATATATATATATATATATAGGATTTTTTAGCTGGAAAAGTAAATAACACCAGCACAAAACTTGTCATTTCAAAAGAAGAATCGGAAAGATAGTCATAAATTCACTGGGATAATGAAAGTGTTTCGGGAATACGGATCAACAATAAGAACATATATATTCCTCCACAAGTAAAAACAAGGCTGTAGAAAAGAATTGAAGGGAATTATGCTTTCCCTCTGGAATCATCCGTTTACACCTTAGATACTATGGCAAGCAAAAAATGGTAAATAAAATCAAGATATTTTCTTCATCTTCGACCAAATTTACATCGAAAAAATAAGGGCCTGTTACATTGAAAAAATAAAGGCCTGTATGCTTTACTGTTCAAACCAAACCTAAAAACATGTTTAGTTCAAAGAATAAGAAATGTTTTCACCGGAAACATGTGAAGATATTTCTTAAATTAAAACGTGGTAAATTTGTAATTATATTGACTTGTTTTTTTTTTTTTTTTCTTATAATCCTTTTTAGACATTATTGTGGAATTAGAGAAATTGTAGTAAAATTAAAGAGATGGATTGATGATTTGAAGAGATGCGGGAGAGGGAAGAGGGGTGGAGAGAGATAAGAACCTTACATGATTGAAACTGTAAATGTAAAAATGTTTAACAAACATGTTTTTAGAATAAGAAAATGTAATATGATAATATAAAAAAATTGTACCTCATTAACTTTCTAGCCAGATACGATCGAGCATGAAATATATCCTTTGAACCCACATTAACTTTCATAAGAAAAATTTACATTTCACTACACATTTTTACCTTTGTGTGGTAATATATGCTCATCACATGTGTGGAATCACAGAAGAAATATATGTGGCAGGCAAGCATATGAGATAAATGTACAAGGGCATTTAGAGACTAAAGCATATGATGGACCACTTTCTTTCTAGTAGCATGCGAAAGAGAGGATGTGCTTGGAATATCCCTTAGCTTGTTTAATGAGTGTCTCAGTTCTTATATCACCTATATATACATGGTGACTTAGAAATTGTTCGTCAAGAGAACTCAGTGAGTCCTCATGTGTTGGTGCATTGCTGGGCAATACTCCTTTGGCAGTTGGCTACTTATCTGCATGCATGTCATTCTCAGTTCTTGAGGTAGAGAAATAAGCACACTGCTAAAGGATATTTGCCCGGCAATTCACCTCTGCACACACTAGAAGACCTCCATACCAAAGAAAGCTATACATACACACAAAGTACACACAAAGAAATATATGTAAGAACTATTTGACTGTACCAGATTCTGAAGAAGATGGATGATAATGCCTATATTGTGGGACTACCAGATTCCATTGGAATTTTCCAGAACATTTGACATGGCAGATATTTACTCATATTATCCATCAAATGAGGTACTGTACCAGGATTACTCACAACATACGGTGAGTTCTTCCCAAGTGGAGGGATCTGATTTGGTCGAGGTAAAGACGAATTCAACAGCTAGATAGATCGCCAGAACCCTAAGTTAAAACTCAAATGATCATGATGCGTTTTTTGCGCCATAAATTTCTATACAAGTCTAATTTGTTTGAATGCTATTTTAGAGGCCCATATTGTGACCAACACCAAAAGATAGTTAGACCTATTTTCATGCTCTAAATCCCCCTAGAAGGAGTAGTTTCTGCTATTTCAAATCTTCAAACAAATAATTTCTGGGCTTTATTTAATTTTTCCTAATTTTTAGTAAGGCCATTTAAGTATAGATCAATTCCGTTTTATCTGATTTTCATATTTAAGCAATCCTGTCGTAGTATCTTTCATCAATTAAAAATAAAAATTAAGTTCTTTTTCAATTTCAAATCTTCTTATTTAAATTTCATGTTAATCAATTTAAATTTCAAAGAGTAAAATTACATTTTCATCTCGTATATTTGATATTTTAATCAATTTAATTTTATATGTTTTAAATTTATTAATTTAATTACTTATACATTAAAATTTTTATCAAGTTCATCATTTTAGTTTTTATGATTGTTAGTATTGATAAGTTTGAAGTACAAAAAACAAAATTAGTACAAATTTTAAAATTTGAGATTAAATTAATAAATGTGAAGTGTAAAGAACTAAATTAATAATTCATGACATGTACTTGAGTACTAATCCAGTGTTCTTTTCCTTTCTCTCTCTTTCTTTAATTTTTCAAACCAGAAAACATCATGGTCACATCAATCAACAATTAAATAGGAATGCACCAGATAATGCTCTGATGCGTGACCTCTAAATGTTGACATAATGGCAAAATTCTTTAAAGTTGCTTTCTCCATCGTGCATATAAAAAGCACAGAATCCGAACCCAAATGCAGCTTCATGTTTCTCCGTACACAACTTTGGGGTCCATTATTGGGAGGTTAGAGCAAATTTCCTGTGTGAAAGTTAAAGAGAACATGCTTCGGTATCTTCGTTCTCATCAGGGCATAATTCACAGCCTATTCTCTCTCAGCTTTCACTTTCTCTCTTTCTTTTCAACAAAGCCAGATTCCTCACAATGTATATGGCAGCAAATCTAAATTGGAATCTCCAAATTGATTGCATACGTGACTTTTCAAGTATAATTGGGACCGTCTAAATGTTGTTTTCAAGTGCTGTTGATTGTGTTTTTTATTCATGCTCGACCTTTTTAAGTTTACGAGTCGGGATGATAATTTGACCCATGCTATCTATCGTCTTCACTTGGTTGGATATAAGGTTAGTTTTTGAGAATTGAACATGGATATGAGTATCTTAATAAAAATTCATTGAAAACATAGGTCGAGGTAGAGCAACACCTCAAACATTAGGGATGGACTTGGGACTGAGTACATCACTCTATACCCATCCCATTGTCATTATTACTTATGATATATTCAAATTTGAGAGATGTTTTGCACAAAATTTTTGTCAAATCAAGCAAAGAAATAAAGTGTGAAAACAGAATATGTGACTCGCCTAAAACGGACATAATTACTATAGAAATTATAGTTAAAAGAAAATCCAAGGATTATTATGAAATGTGAAAAGAAAATCTACCAAAACTGTAGAAATGGAGGGATACAGCTTCCAAATATAGTAAGAACCACATAGCTATTTGCTATTTGCCATTTGCCATAGGGGGTAAACTAGAATATAGAACATCTTCATAAAGATTATAATATTGCATGAGATATCTAATATTCCATACTCCTACCTCAGTATAGAAAATTGATTTACTTTTTTTTTTTTTTTTGTAGAAATTAAGTTAATTTTTCATGTTTGGTGTTGTAGTAGAATTCATTTAGAATATGGCTAGTTATTCATGTCATCAGTAAAAAAAAAATGATAATTGAAATTACTAAACCACTTATTTTACTTATTTTTGTTAGATTTACAAACACAGCCAAAATCATTTTGGTGCTTGTGGTATCAAAATCACTTATGATTCTGAATAGTTAGCTTTAATATATATATATATATATATATATATATATATATAGGATAATGTATATATAACTTGAATTGTTAGATATATTATATTTATATATAAGATATGGTGTCTTAAACATAGGCATCCAAGCAGTGGGAGTGAATGATATACATTCATGTTCTTAGCAGTTGTTGGGTTGGATTGGTATGGTTCCGAGTTAAAAATGATAAATATCTTATAAATGAGAGGGCAAGAATGAAGTAAGAGGAGAATGCTGTGATGCTTAAGTTAGTGGTGATTTGCAGAAGAGTAAAAGGATAAGGGTTCATAAATACATACCTTATTTATTAATAGTGAGAGTTATTTATAGTAGTAACTTAGATGATATTTTTATAATTATAAGACAATGGGCTCTTAATGTGTCTTAGCCCAATTAGTTAACTTATTAAGCCAATTTTATTCATAACAATTTATGTTATGTGTTAAAACGTCGATATGCAAAGGTTCCTATTTAAACCTTTAATCCTTATTTAATTACGGTAAGCATTATGATACAAATTGAAGAAATCATGAAGAAAATCAATACTTTTTAATATACGTAAAACTATTTTTACCTGAACGGACGGTCAAGAGACAAAGGAATGAAACCATATAAAAGCAGCACAAAGCACATGTATGAAATGAAGGCATTGTTCCATAGGATATGCTCCTTCTGGCAACTAATAAATAAAGTGCCCAGCAGGCAGCAATCAGCAAGCTCTTCTTCCAGTTGCAGGTGCATTACAGGGCAAGTTCTCCATTGGGAGGCAGCAACCACTATGATATGCATCTCTGCTATGCAATACTTAGTGTGCACCCAGCCAAAGGAGATTTGCCCAGCGATTCTCCTGCAACTTTGCTTCGTTGCCGCAGGGAAATGCATTGCATTCATCTGCTTCTTCAATAACATTCAGAAACATTCACACTGAAGGTGGAAGCTTGAAGATCTTCATCATTGAAAGCCTACCCTTTATTCTCTAGCATTTTCTTTCAATCTTACTTTGTCTTGAAATATAAGTTTGTTACTTTCTTTCATCTTAAGCAGTAAAAATTTGTATTGTAATTAATGGAGCCTCGATGAAATTGATTCATACTTATGTCTATTTACATTTTCCTTAGTTCGAGACTAGATTATGATAGAATAGGGAATAAATACCACCAAGGTGTTATCTCAAAAAATAGGTTTAGCCGTAAGACATTTTAGATCAAATGAGAGCTGAAGCTAAGGACTCTCCCTTGTTGAGAGAGGAGATATTTCCTAATTATTGTTTTTATGTCAAACAAAAATTAGTCGATCTTATATCCAAAGCAAAGAGAGGAGAAATATTTTGTGTAAATCAAAAGAGAGGGGGACAACCGCTTCTTCTTTTTTTTTTTTTTCCTTTATTTTCTATCTTGGGATGCTATATTAGTTTAAGCTTAGAGATCTTAGATTTAGTTCTCAATGAACAATTAGAGAAAACATTGGATCATTTTAATTAATGCATGCATGCATGCATTAGTTAGCATTCTTTTTGCAATATTTTTTTTTTGTTAAAAACTATTTATAAAAGTATTTATAAATTATCCATCAATAAAATTTTTACATCAGTAAAAAAATTTAAACCCATGTTCTTTTGTGATATGATCCTGGTCTTTGTTGGCTCTTTTCTTAATATTTATACTGAACTTGTATATATGTGTTGACCAATTTTTATAATATTGGAAACGCAAGACATAAAAAAAGAGCTCAATAGTAAATTAGAATAGAATTGGCCATTAGTTAATTCACACGTATCTCTAATTCACACGTATCTCACAACTAAAATACTTTACAACTACCTAGAAATGAGATACATTGAGGTTGAAAGTATGAATGGAATAGACTCATATATTATTTACTTGTAAAATTTATACAGCTTAATTACATGTGGAGCTAACCTAGAGATGTATACAACTTAGATATATGTACTACAAAAGATTATCAACAACTTCTTGATAAATGCAGTCACAACCACAGATATGCCTACACACGATTATAGAACAAACTCAAAATATTTGCTATTGGGTCGATGGAAAGTAATCAAAACCCTAAAGCATTATAAACCAAATTAAGAATGTAAATTTGAAATCTTGAAGTGTTTTTTATTGAAATTTTTTTACCATTTACTATGCGTCCCAAACAGAAATCGATCAACTTTATAAAAGCGTGAAGATATACCTCGAGTATAAATCTTAAAAAAAATAAATCTATACTTTTGAAAGATAAGGAAGAGGATCATATAATTTTTATGTAGCCTTTTAAATGACTTCTATCAACGTCGTAATCTTAACCTTCTGAGAAAAATTCACACTTAGATTTACATATCTTTTAAAAGAGAGATATTCAGTTTGAAGAATCTACTTTTCTAGATAAAACAAATCTTCGATTACAAGGTTCAAGAATTAATGTTTTGAATTCGTCTGGGTTTGAATCGCTTATAAAACACAAGATATGGAACTTTTTATTTATGAGAAATATATGGTGAAATAATTAAACTAAGTTAAAGAGATTTGGATATCTTGTTAAAAAATTAACTTTATTATATACCTATTTAGATAATACCAAAAAAAATAAATCTATTCCATTTTTTTTAAAATAAGATTGGACGGTCCAATCAGAATAATTAAATTCCAATATGCCAGTATGTTTTAATAATGTTATATTGGACTTGGAGTTTACTATCCAAATAAGAATTACTTTTTATTTCAAAAAATCATCGAAATTAAAGATAATTAACTCAGTTTGGCAATGCAAAGAATGTAATTAAGATGTGTGGGTAGAGTGGTGCTAGTTTTTCTTTTTTAACATAGTTTTACTATATTTGTATTTTTAAACATTTTCTACTATCACTTGTATTTTTTATTGAATTTGCTGAAATTCAAATTAAATCTATAAAAACTTCTTTCTTCATAGTTTAGATTTATTCTCTTTTGAAAGTTCATCCCGTTCAGTCTTAATGACATTTAAACACGGAGACATTTTTAATAGATAGGTAAGTAAACTTTGGGAACAAACTTAAAAAGATGTTTTAACCTATCATAATAAATCAACCCTCTTATCCTATGCACTTATGCACAGGTTAAGCCTCATTAATTACATAATTTTACATTAAATTCTCATTAAAAATTGATTCTATTAATTATAGATGATTAATATTTATTTTTTCCTATTTATTTCATTATCTCTCTTCCTATTATTTTCTCAAAACAACCATAAGTTTATATTCTTTTTCTTTTTTTCTCTAAACCCTAAACTCCATCCTCTAAATTTTAAACCCCAATCCTTAAAATCTAAACCCCTAAAATTGTAAACTTTAAATACTAAAATCTTAAACTCAAATTATAAATCCTAAATTCCAAATTATACACTCTAAATCACATGTAATTTATTAGGATTTTAAAGTTTAAAATTTAATATTTTAGAATTTAGAGATTATGATTTTAAAGTTTAAGGGTTTGAGGTTAACAATTTTAGAATGTAATTTTTAGAATTTTAGGAATTAAAATTTAGAATTTATATAATTCATGGTGTTCTCAAGATAATATTTTAAGATTGAAGATTTATATTGGGTTTAGAGAAAAATAAAAAGAAAATAAATATTAATTTAAAGTCATTATGAGAAATTAACAAGAAGACGAAAAATGAAATAAACATGAAAATTTTAATATTAATAATCTATAGCTAATGGAGCTAATATTTATTGAAATTTTAATGCGAAATGGTGTAGTTAACGAGGTTTAACCTATGTTTCGGGTGCATCGGAGAGAAAATTCGATAAATCAAACATATATATGATATATGCCATGATAAAACAATCTTTGGGTGCAGGTGTTTTCTGGTGAACGTTGGACAACATGAGATTATAAGACAAAAGTAATTCACATGTACATATTTTTCTTGATTCTGTGAGTCACTACTTGTTCCATGATCAATCTGATGGTAATCTCCGCAAACGAGGATGCCTTGATGATAAGAAGATAACGATAAAAGATTCGTTCATGTACAGCATATCCTAAAAGAATATTGTTGTTACTGACAAACATATAAATCAATTAGCAGATAATTGTTCTAGTTTAACTAAAAGTTTTTAATTGAGTCTTAAGAATATAATTATATTAAAATTTAATAAGAATAATTTTACTGTCCTTGTAGTTTTATCCAATTCGAAAGGACTAGTTGATACCTAATACAGTACCAGATACACGTGGTTTACACAAAAAAACAAAAAAAGAATATTGGTGTTTGCAGCTATAAATAATTTTGTTCATTGCTATCTTCATTGCATTGCAGTATTTGCCAGATTAATTACTGAGCTATCTCCATTGGCAAACTGTCATATTTCAACAGGTTGCTGACTGCCCACCAAATTATTTAGTTGCTAGCACTTGATTGTCTGCCAATGGAGATCTGCTCAGCAATTCTTCTGCAGATTTGGCATTTGATGAGTTAGCATCCGTAAATACTCACGAAATTATATATGATACTTGGTTGGACTTTACCAATTAGGTTTGATGCTTTCCTGATCCATGAAACAGGTAACTTGACACTTGGAGCTTTAATGTTTATACGCTTTTGTTTGTTCATGATTAAATGAATCTTGGCAAATTTAGCTTCAAACTGGCAAGAACATGTTATTTTAATGGCATCTTGGTTTTCCAAACAAGCAGTTGTTTGATTTGTTTCTGAAACTTGTTGCTGAGGCTAAAGTGGACCATTTCTGGACTTCTGCTCATATATATGTTTTCATAATTATGGTTTCAATTCTCAGGTTATGACATAGACCTAAGCTGTACTTCTAGTAAATTTTTGTGTATATATTCTTTTTTACCAAGATATTGTTGGTACCATTCCTCAGTGATGTTTAAGATATAATAGAAAATTGATATAACTTGCAAAATTGCATTCCTGCCATGTCATATATATACATAAACTAGGGAATTTCAATAATATAAACAGAAACAATCTGAGAATCACACAAGGGCGCGTAGTTATATGTATTGACAGTATCTACATAGAGCAGAAGGATCCTATATTACTGTAAGAAAGCTTGCTGGGTTCAGTCTTCATCTACTTTTCATTGGCCTAGTTGGCTGAATCAACGTGACAAGTATTAGATATACAAGTTGGAGAAGTCACACGTTGGAAAATTATAAGATATGCGAGGGACATATAAATGGAAAAAAGCCTATCATCTAATCATCTAATGTTTTAAAGTTTAGGGTTGAGAGTAAATACATGAATATGATCTGAAGTGTGAACAATGAACTGACTCATGTTATTATCTGTTTATATTTTAATATAATTAAGAAAGTCTGAATCAATTCAACCTAAAAGCTTAAATTATTAATAAAAAAAAACCTAGAAATGATGTTTTATATTATCTAACAAATTCTTTTATATGTGAGATCATTTTCATTAATACAAAAATCAGTTAGTTTGACTACAGTTTCTGTTCATCTAATTCGTGGAAAACATCTTATACCATTTAAGAATATGAAAACTGTGATAAGTTTAAGAGAAATATAAATCTTTGAACTTCTTATATTTTCATGATAAAGGTCAATCTTTTCATTTAAGCTTGTATGTAAATGGAGTACTACTACCAAAATCGAGTAGTACAAGGATATAAATAATCTATACTAAAATGCTGCGTCTAGTTTTAGCATAAAACAGAATCAACTTTTGGGCCATTAGATGGCCACTGATAGCAACAAAAGGAATTTTCTCTTGACAGGAAAAGGGTAAAAAGAACATGGTTTTGAAAGTTCAACCACTGTTCTGTGACCTTACAGCTTCTTGTAGGGACGCTTTGAAAGAAAGGTTAGAGTTTTAAATCATGTATTAAATCAATGGATGAGATTATTCAACAAGGGCAAGAAGTTCTTATGGACGAAGGAAATACCACAAAAGCGTATAGAAAAGGCAACGTAAAGTTATAATATACTTCTAGAAAGAAACTAATCTTGAAAGATGTTTTTTATTTTCCAAAAATTAGGAAGAATCCTGTATATACAAATCTGTTATGTAAGAAAGGGTGAAGGCTGTATTAGAATCTTACAAGATTGTAATCTCTAAGAATTGAGTGCTTGTCGGTAAGGATTTCTCAATATTTTATAGAATGTTTAAATCTAATATCGACGACGACAACAACAATAATTTAAGTTCTGTTTATATTGTTGAGCAGTCTTTTTCTATGGCATGGTAGATTAGGACATGTTAATTATAAAATTTTGAAATATATGATTAAGCATGGAATGATCACATATCCAAAAGAAACAGACAGAAAGTGTGAAATTTTGTTCAAGCTAAAGTGACAAGAAAACTTTTTCTTTTTGTGGAAAGAAATTGTGAAGTTTTATTAGAATTCGTGCATTTTGATATTTGGGAGTTAAATGGCAAGTTAACTAAAGGAGGAAATAGATATTTTATTATATACTTTTATAGATAACTTTTCAAGATATGCTCATATGTATTTGATAAAATCCAAAGATCCCTTTTGAAATGTTCACTTGTTACAAATCTTTGGTAGAAATTCAATAGGGAAAGAAAATAAAAGTACTTAGAAAGTGGTAGAGATAGAGAACTTCTTTTTTGGCACAATTTGTAGATAATTTGTAGATTTTCGTGAAAGCAATGACATACATGGTACATCAAACTAGTGTACTGACGCACGCCCTATAGCGTCACTACTACAGGTTGCGGTCAAATTAAAAATACCAAATTCGATTTTCAAACCAAGGTCGTATTCTCAGAGAACCACTAGTACAGGTTTCAGTTAATTAGGCAAAAAGGGGGGGTTTTAGCAATTCAACAGTGAATAAATGTACTAAACAATAAAATCGAAATGAAAAGATGATGAAAATGTAATCAACCTGGGGAACTATCAGACAATGGTGATTTTATCCTCGACCTAAAGATAAATTTAATTCTAATTATGCTAATTAACTAGATTAACCCCAAAATCTCAAGATTAACCTACCTAATTAATTAATTTGGTTGAACCCTTACTAACCCGGTATCCCTGCAACTAGCTCGGCAATTCCTACTACACAATCGCATAGATTATGGTCATTGGAACCAAATGTAACCTCAACTAACATCGCAGCAAAGGATTAGAACATCCAAGACTTAAATTCCGAATTTCTATCCAACCAAATCAAGTTCTACTCCGTGGAAATCACTCCTAGGGTGATCAGGCCTAGAAATCCTACAAACCCATCCAATAATCATGCATAATAATCACCATACACAATCACAGAGAAGGAAATTAAGAGTAGAGAAACATAACTATCATTAAATTCAAAATAAACACAATACAGGTCTCAAGAATCAAACCGACAGTCGTTCAGCTATCCCAGATTGACCACAGACGCGCCTAGCCTTCCATTTTCATGGAGGAAGCCATGGGAGAGGGAGAAAAGTGAAGGAAATGTGAAGGAGAAAGTGAATTGCGGCTGGGAGGGGGGCTGGCCGAATTTGCATATTTATGTCCCCTATGGCAATAATTACAAGTTTGCCATTAATGAAGCCCTAATTACAATAATTACAAAAATGTCACTCCTTATATTATCAAAAGCCTATTTCACCCTATTTGAATTGGGAAATTATCCTTGTGCCCTTGCTTCATGAATTAATGAAAATCATTGCTCCAATCCTAAGCTTGGACATAAATCTCGAGGCCTCCCGAGGTCCATTCCTGAAATTAAAAATCCATAATAAGTAAAATTAGATCTTAAAGTGGGAAAATTAATATGAAATATAATCAATTACAATTATACCTCAATGATAAAAATAGATGTTAATTGAACAATTAAATGCAAGTTGAAAATGTTAGAAGTAAGTATAAGAGTATACAGATAAACACTAAAAAGTGTTTATCATGTACCTTACAACAAAATGGTTTAACAAAAACGAAAAGTAGAACATTAGTTAATGCCACGATTCTTAATACTAAGTTAACTATCATTTTACAGGGAGAAGCATTACAACAAAGAAAATAACATCTTCTCCGTATGAATTATGGTAAGGGGGGAAAAAAATTAGATCAAAGCAAGTCTTTTCAAAAAGGTTTTACTCCTTAAACGATACTTAACTCTGTGAAGAGTTGTTTCTCCTATTATAAATAGGATGTTTAACAGGATGAGAATTCATTTAAGTTTCATCCTTTCTTCTTTGATATTCTTCTCTAAAAAACTTAAGAAGTTTGTTTGGAGAGAATCCAGAAGCTTTTGTCTGTTTTTTTTTCTTGGAATCTATCTTTTTTCTCTAATAGTACTTGGGATAAATCCTAAGGGTGATTTGCCATATTACGGCAGCAACATAGTACGGTCAAATATCACTTTAAGAATTATATGAATAGTCACGTTTTTTGACACATAATCTTCGATCTCTTATATTTTTCCTTACCATGAAAACACAGATAAAGTATAGACCCTCCAATATTTTCTGCTGAAATTTTAATCTAATTCAAAAAATGTGGACACAAGGATTTGACCCTCTAAACACTTGGTGGCAGAGACTCTAATACCATGATTCAAGCTATTAGATGAAGTCTCAACGATAGTTTTTTACCAAATAGAATCTTGTCTAGACGTGACTTTTCCCTGCATCTGTTTGTGTAATACAATTGTTTGCCCTATCCTCTCAACCCTCACCAATGCCCCATATCCGTATCAACAAGAAACTTTTGACAATTCTACTCTGGTATATTATTTTGGATCTTGATCTTAGTCAAAAAAGGAATTCCCTATAGAAGACCAGAAGTACATATTTTGGCTTATGATAACCTGCAATTATTAGGAGTAGAGAAGTTTTTCAATAGATTAATTATCCATAAAATTCCCAATAGCGAAATGAAGAATATTTCAAAACAAGAAAGAGTTAATGTGTCAACTTTATAAATTCTTCAAATGCTGTAAGAAGGAAAGGAGAGAGAAAGCGCACATACCATTGGATCTTCCTTCTCATAAAGCTTATTCTTTACTGAGTCAACTTTATAAAATTGGTATCCATAAGTGGAGATTTGTGACTGATTGCACCTCCTTTTTCTTCTGTTGGTCAGCATTAAAGTCTTCATCCTTTTATTAGTGACCTTTCTAAGAGGGAAGGGCTTCAGCATTGTGGAAGAACTAAAAAGCAAAGGTATTCAGTCTTTAAACAATTATGATCCTCTATTGAAACAATAGAGTAAAATGTGGTACTATCCACGCGCTTAGTATGTTCTGGAGAGAAGCTCTGAGAATGGGAGAAATATGATACCTTTAAGATTATACAGCTTAGTTTAATGATCAAAGAAAGAGTACAATTCCTTTCCGTGTTAATTAATCATGATTTATGAAGTGTAAAAACCAATAAACTAGAACTACATACTTTAAAATTCATCTTACATATGGTGCATATTACTTTAAATGCTTCAATATATGTATGTTGTGGATTACTTTAGTGCCCTGTATATATACATATATTTGATAGTCTATATTAATTTTGTTGAAGCTTCAAAAGCTAATCTTGTAAAAATTAACCTATCCAAAAAAATAAAATAAAATAAAAGAGTGAGGCAGAGAAAGAATTCTGACATCGTAATTATTATAAACTACATTGAACTAGTTACTTAAAAACTTTGAACGTGCACTTTCTAATTCTATAGTTAGTAGAATGTCTGTCTCACTCAAAGTTTAGATTGGACTCTCATGTCATCATCAATTCCAAATATATGTGCACACATGCAGTGGATTTCACCAAATGCAGACGAGAGAAGCATTTGATAGAAACAATAGAACTTTGCGATGTGATAAACCATAAGTCTTAACTATTGCAATGTTGATAATTTCTTATTTTTCTTATTCAACATTTAAGATGAGAATCAAAATCTGCCAATTGATAAGAATGAACATTCTGTAGTGCTGAAATTAGAAGATTCTAGTAGACTTGCTTGATGATTTGGTGCACCGTGAGTCAGGTGGAGTAGCCCTATTCCACCCCATCTACCTCCTGAGACAATAATCCACCAATAGATTTTTTTGTCGAGGTAAGGTAAAGGATAAGAGGTTTCCCACGCTGTGGTGCTACGAGATGGCGATTTATCGTATAGAAGATCACGGCTGCATTTAGGAGTGATCGATCTTACAAACTCGAAATTTATTGAGAAGAAAGAATTGACAAGAGCCAATTCAGTTAGTCAGAAAGCTATATCAAGAAAGCTGCGCCCAATAGAGCAACGCCTTGAGTAGACCGATAAGTTCTCGCGAAGCTTTACTCGAGATAAGGCACCGTACGCCTACGATCCTATCTGACTATTGAGAAGAGCTCTTTGATCTTCTGTCTTTTGTTCAATTGTGCGTGCTTTGCTTAACACATGCAATCGAAAGAATGCTCGATCATCAAACTAAGACTCACTGAAAGCTGCCGTTCACGTCAGGACATATAGATTAGCGGAGACGTAGTTGCGTGTACTGATTCTTTTCGAGATTGGGTTGGTGTTCAGTGTACTAAGGTTAAGGTACAATCTCGAAAAGAATGCCGATTATTGACGCAGAATTTTTGCGAGAAAAGGTCAAAACCATCAATATCATGACTGGGTCGACCAGGCCAGATCATGAGTGAATAGAAAATCGAAAACGTACATAGCTGTTCCAGCTGAAATACTTGAAATAATTCTACCACTTCTACTAGGAGTAGCCTTTTTAGTGCTTGCTACATAATTTGGACAACACTCAGCTTGGGCAGCAAGTACTGCCAAGTGATGATTTCGCCCCAGACACACACAAAAGGCATTACTCCTGATACGTCACCCATCAAAGTCTCTTCACCTTCTTATCATCTAAGCTTCTTACTAGCTTCACTAACTTGAACATAGGGGAGCTTCGGCTTTGGCGCCTCCATTGACCTTTTCTACTCCCTTTACAAGTATCGGCTCCACTCAGACATAACAATTGTTATGCTAGCTAAACATTTTGTGATTATTTTCTATCAGAAGCTTTTCTTCTACCTCTCACGTCCCATAACAAATGAAAAATCATCGTTACCCTGATGCCACAAAATGAAAGGAATTAGAAACATTAGTTTTGGAAGAATTATATTAATATCTGCACAGAAAAACGGCAGGAAGGAAACTAACAATTAACACTCGAAACATATTACCTCAAGAATCTGAAGAAAATCTAAGGGAGAAGACACTATAATGGTATCACCTATCATAAAACTGTTAAAAATGGCAGGGCAATTCTCCTTTGGCAGACCAGTAGGATGCATATGCATGTTCTCTCTGCCAATGGAGAATTGCCCCGTCATTCCTCAACAGCAAATCTCTGAAACTTCTTAAACCATTTCTGTGTCCTGATTCATCTATGATGAATTTGAAGCCTTTATATACCCAAGAGAAAGCGCATCTGAGCTTGGATATGCCACTGAAAAGTTGTAGGAATAGGAGGAGCATATGCCCAGTGCAATTCCCATCAAAGCTTCTTTCTTGTCCATGGTTTTCTGGTCCCACTCCTCACCATCGATTATTTTCAAAGTCTGTATCAAGTATTTCCCCTTCGCATAAATATAGTTTAGATGCCTTTCATGTGCTGAAATAAAGGTATACGATAAGACACCTGTATTTAGGTATGCGTTATTATGTGAAGAAATCCACAACATTGTCTATTGTCATCATTATCATAATGATCTAAAGTCAAAAATATATAATCTGAACCTTTTCACTTATTAAATTTGCAGCTTGACAGGATTGTTATGATTAAGAGGAAAATCACATTTTTTTTCATTGCCGAACACATGTTGTCAAGTTAAACTCGTAGTTATTCCATCTAGTATATTTAATACTTATGGAATTTTTATGTCCCTCATTCTTTATGAATTCTAGTTCACCTTATGAGTCGATCCAATAAATATGCTCTCTACAAAAGCAACAATAGCATTTATTTGGTTATTAATATTAATGTAAGAAGATGATATTGATTTAGGTGAGTTATTAGGTTACATTTTATACATACTACTCACCTAATTATGCGCTATCTAAGAAAGATGCTACATAACCTGAATGATAGCAATCAAAAGGAGTCTCTTTTAATGGGTGAATAACTTTCAAAAAAAAAAAAAAATAGCTTAGAATTTGCCTTGAGTTGACATGTTTTATATGCCTATGAATTATATGAGGTTATTAGGAGAAGAAAGCTCACCAACCACGCATGGTTTAAAGGAGTTGAGAGGAAGAAGTTCAGTAAACAGATCATCCACTAGATCTCAGGCAATAACAAATCATAAAGTATAGAAAAGAATAATGTTTCCATTGAGAAACAAACTTAATATAGGAGGCAAATGACCAGAGACAGTGAAAGCCTCTGCCCATGAATTTTGTTTTCATTTGACAATTATGATCATCAAATTAAATATATGCAAGTTTCCACATTGAGAACTGATGAAAGGAAATCCTCACATAAGAGATCAGAAACAATTATCAAAAAACCTTCACTTGAAGGATTTTTTAAGAGTTGATGCATTCGACTTATTGTAAAACTTGTTAGCGTCATTGTTAGTTAATAAACCAAAACATGGCTATGTAAAGTTTAATTCTTGAATAACTCTATGCAAAAACAGAGAGCATATTTTTATTGTTCAACATTTTAAATTGAGAACCAAACCTGCCATATGAAAGTTGTAGAGGCAGCAAGAATTTAAACTGTTATTACATGAATATTACACTACTTATACGGGGAAATGACCAAAATACCCCTCCGTACAACGAAAACCCTGGACTTTTGGTATGCTTCACAATTCCCTTTGCCTTCAGCTCTCTTCCCTCTCTCCCCAACTCCACTTCTCTCTATACCTCACTGCCCTTGAGCATCGGACATGTCATCGGAGCTCCGGCTCTAGAGCCCTTGACCGTCTATTCGTCTTGTAGGTTAGCTTCAACATAAACCATTTTGGGTTTAAGTTCCACATGAAATTAATTGAAACTTGAAGATTCTTCTTCAGTTAGTGCATTAGTTTTCTGTTCCCAAAAATCTTAAAGTTAACTATGTAGCCAAGAGATTACTAACTTAATCAGTGTCTGCTGTCTCTCATGACTGTTCAGTCACATAATCAAACTGAAATGCTTCAGTACCAACCTGCTAAGTAAGGAAAGGAAGTAAGAATAATCTGAATTGAGAATTAGGGAGGAAACTAAATAGACTTGAACCATACTATACCCCACAAGAATCTGAAGCAAATCTCTAGCTGAAAATTGAGAAGAAGGCAAAGCATATAATGCAAATCATAAAACTGTTGAAAGAATGGCAGGGCAATTCTCCTTTGGCAGACCAAGTAGAATGCACATACACATGTTCTCTCTGCCAATGGAGGGTTGCTCAGTCATTCCTCAACAGCAAATCTCTCATGCTAGAACCAATTAACCCTGTGTCTTAATTCATCAAACGATGAAATGGAAGCCCTTTATATACATAGCAAAGCAAAGCCTTGTATTAGGTATAGTATGGATATGCCATCGGAAAGTTGTAGAAGTAGGAGGAGCATATGCCAGTACAATTCCTATCAAAGCTAAGCCTCTTTCTTGTTTATGGTTTTCTGGTCCGGATTCTCACCATCAAGTCTTTTCAGAAATAAGGGTTTTGTCTATATCACAATTTTCCACTTCGCATATAGGTTAGATGCCTTTTATGTGTGCTGAAATAAAGGTTCACAACATGTAACTTGTATTAGGTATCTGTAGCTATATGTGTAGAATAGACTTCCTTAATAATTCAACAACGCACAAGCCATTTATGCAGCTTAAAAAAGATTGTTGTGATTAAGAGGAACTACATTTTATTCATTATTAGAACATATAGAAAATCTGCTGTCTCTAAAGGGTGTCCTATATCTTGTCCCGTAGTATCTTATTAGCCAAAAAATTATAGAATAATATACATTTAATGCTTACACTGTTATTTTATTATTTTCTTGACCAATATACTTGGGATGGGCTATGAGACGCTTTGTGGGACAACATCCTATTAGAACACATTGTTGCCATCATCCTCAAGCCAAGTTCTCCTATATATGTGCTAATAAACACTTCTTAAATTAACCAATAAAGTGTTAGCTCAATGAAAGTAGGGTGAGCTTTAAGGCATTTTTGAATCTAAAACCTTTAAAGTTGCCATTGTTGGGAGGACCTTATTAGTTAAAGTTCCCTTCTCAAACAGAGATTATTTGTGTCATATGCAAATGGTGTGAAGAGATTTTGCGTATAAAAATAAAAAATCAAGTTTACTTATATTCCACCCTTAATCATTAGTTAATTTTGATTCGAATTGTGAGTCAATCAATTAAATTTAAAATCACCGCACTGCCATGGAATGGTATTTTCTGGAATAGTTTGAAACTAAGTTTAAATAGGGAAATGAGAGAAGGAGAATTTGTACCTCCAATCTCAAATTTCCTCAGAAATCTTTAGACCAACAAGGCAATTCTGATCTAACGATTAAATATATTTGACATGTTGATTTCACTGCTGAGACATTGTTCCTTCAATCCAATAAACAAGTCTGAGAAATACAAATCAATATATGCATATCTATTTTCTGACTGTTTCCAAAGGTGCTTTGACATATTCTTCATTGCTTTCTTTCCCCACGGAAATCGTCTGTCACCACATGTAGAAATGAAAGGGAAGCCACAGATAATGAAAGATAAGAATATAACTAACTGGCAGCTACAAGATATAAAAATATCATATCTACTAGATCAATATCTTTACGTGTCTCCATTTGCAGTATAGTTGAAAAGTTTGATTCTTCCATTTCTAATAAATACATTTATGTATTAAATTCACTTTTCCATTTATCTTTCTTACCTGGGCCACACTAGGGGAAAATTTTGATTTTCTTGACCGGCAAAAGAATATTATTGAGAAGTTTAATCGTGCACAAAACCGTATCATTAATGGAGTGATCATTGCTCATCCTCTAAAACCCTAAGATTAAGAGACAGATGTCAACACTTATAGTTACTTGAAAGGAATTACAGTGATCTTCATAGGATTTGTTAGCTGGAAAGTGTATCAACCAGCACAAGACTAGTCATTTCAAACGAAGAATTGGTATTGAGAATTTTATGAAGTATTAATCTCTAACTTGTGGGGAAAGAAAGTTATAAATTCAGTGAGATAATGAAAGTGTTTCTGGAATATGGATCGACTACAAGCATATATATATATATTCCTCCACAAGTAAACAAAAGGCTAGCTGTAGAAAAGATTTCAAGGGAATTATGCTTTAGCCATTTTGTGTTTCCATTTTCAGTAAAAATGGAAACCAAACTGAAAAAAAGGTGTTTGGTTTGATAAATGAAAAATGTTTCAACTTAGAATTACATGTAAACATTTTTAAAATTACACGGTAAACTTGAAATAAAAATATAAAATTATTAAAAATCAATGTTTTAAGAAATGATATTTAGTCACAATTGTGTAAATATATTAACTTCTTTTTTATTATTTTCCTTTACTCTGTTTACTACACAATTGTGGAATTTGATAAATTTATAGCAAAATTAAACCATGGGCTGATGAATTGAAGATATGAGAAAGGGAGGAGGAAGGGATGGAGAGGAAGGAAACATTATTACTGAACATGTAAATCAACTGGTAAAAAGTTGTTATAGCTTAACCATAAGTTTTAGATTTGAATCTTGAGAATGGAATTATATTAACATTTGATAAAAAGAGTTTTCCAATCATTATGGTCTTGTCTAGCTTAAACTAGAAGCTCATGTTTAATGTAGTGTTAGATATTAATGGTTTGCATAAAAAACAAGGAAACATTCCTTAAACCAAACATGCCCCAAGCTTTCTACATATGAGCATGAAAAATACCCCTTTGAACCACATCAACTATTTTAAGGAAAATTTTACCTTTTGTGTTGAGATATGCTTATCATATGTGTGAAATCACAGAAGAAATATCTTTGGTTAACAAAAGCATTTGGAAAAAGTTCAATGAAATTGAGGCAAAGCCATGGTGCATTGACCACTTTCTTTCTAGTAACATGCAAGAAAGAGGATGCGCTTGGAATATCCCATTACTTGTTTAAATGAATGTCTCAGTTCTCATGTCACCTATATATACACATGATTACAGAGGAATTGTTCCTCAAAAGAACTCAATGAGTCATCATGTGTGGGTGCATTGCAGGGCAATACTCCTTTGGCAGTTGGATACTATCTGCATGTCTTTCTCAGCTCTTGAGGCAGAGAAATAAACTCACTGCCAAAGGAGATTTGCCCGGCAATTCACCTCTACACACAATAGAAGATCTCCATATAGAAGGCTATACATACATACAAACACACACACATATATGCACTGGTATATGTTCCATGATTTAGGGGGACAGTCATATATATATGTATATATTGGATAATTTGATGCATGTACTTTCTCAAACTTATGTACCACATGGGTGGGATACTTGAATTTTTTAGGTTTGGTTACAACTGAGTGGGCTTTTGGAGTCGCTTTTGGGTCACTAGGGTCAGTACTTAGCTGCAAGTGCATTTTTTGGTGTCTCTTCTGTTAAAGGCATACCAATTTGTCGATATATAATAGACATGCACAGAAATAAATTTGCTGCAGCTAAAATACAAGCTGTAAAGTTCTATCAATTGACATGATATGATTGAAGCTATTATATGAATCAACTATATACTATATAATAGCTAACTGCACCAAATCCAGGCATGTATGCGCACATGCATATTGTTTGGTAACATTATCCTTTCCTGCTAACAATGATGCTTTTAAATCTGAAATTCATGTTGTGGTGCTTTTTCTTTTTTCTTGTTCTGATTTTGATGAAAAAGCTAGAGACTTTTTTAAGTATTTCACCGCTCATTGACATCTAACTTGATTCATTGCTCAATATGCAGTAGTAACATGGCTAGATCACAACATGGCAGGCTTGTCCATGAACTGAGACAAGACTTGAACTGCATAACTAATGTCTGGTCTTGTTAATGTAATGTACAAGAATTTGCCAACTAAACTTCAGTAGACAGTGGTGTTTGGAAGCAAAGTCTCTGTGGCATGAGCCAATTGATGGTTGACTTCAATTGGAGTTGAAGCTAGGGCCGGGCTCAATGTGTATGGTGGCCTTAAGTGAACTTTTAAAATAAGATTTGTTGTAATTTTTGTAAGTGTTATGTTTTTTTTTTTTTTATTTAAAGTTTATTCTTTTAGCTTTTAGAGATGCAAATTTGTTTTCCCAAAACTGCTATAAATGAGAAGATTTTTAGACTTCAGGCTTCTAGATGCCTTATTTTTAGAGTGATATTGAGAAAGATGGAGAAAGAATTTGAAGCAGAAAAGGAAAAGGAACGTTAAATCATAGAAACAAAAAGAGAAAAAATAATATTAAATACTTAGAAATATAGAGAAAAAGGAATGTTAAAATAGAAAAAGATTCGATTTATAAAGTAAAAATATTTTAGAATTAGGATAGATAATTAATATCTAATTAAATATTAAAAGTTAAATTAAAATTTATATAAATAATAATCACTAATAAAATAAAGATAGTATAAGGCACACCATGAGTTGCTAAGAGATCTAAATGAATTTTCTTTGAGAGATACATATACCAGATTTACTTCTTGCAATTTCCAAGCGAAATTTTCTTTGAATGAATTCTGCAACAAAACTTTTTCAGCAATAATTGCTTCATGACTGCTTGCTGCTATGACTAAGTATATGCAGCACTAGGATAGGAATGATTTGTGCTCTACAGGCATAGGCAAAAACCTTACTCCTTTTCTATTTATTAGAAATGGTAAAACAAGGAAACTTAGAATTTAGAATATACCTTGGAGCATATTTTGTGACAAGGAAAACAAAAAATAAAATATAGTATTAATATTTTCCTCATTTCCAAAATTCAGTTTTGTTGTTGATGTGTCAAAATTCTTGTAGTTGAATTCTTGTTCTATTTTTACTCACTATTATTTGTGTGCATATAAAGAGTTAATAGCTAAAGAAACAGTGAGGTTTAGATCATTTTTTTGATCAAATTTTTTACAAAAATTAAAATTTAAAAGTAATATATTTTAAAAGTTTAATATGATTAAATATATGTTTTAAAAGTTTTGAAAGTAAAATTTACAAAATTATATATACATAACTAGTCTAGTAAAAATGAGGATAATTAATAAATGATATCAAGTGCACATTTATTTATATATTTTTAATATATTTTTAATTTTATATTTTATTTATATATATATATAGTTTTACTTAAATAACTCACTTAAAAATTAAAAAAAAATAGAGAAATGATAATTTTACACTTATTTTTTAACACCCATGTGTACATATCTTATTTTTAATTATATTATAAGAATAAAAATATAAATAAAAAATAAAAAATATAAAAATGAAAAAGCGTACAAAAATTATTATACATATAACGCAATTCTAAAAAAATATACCTAGATGTGCACATATTATTTTCTATAATTAATACCCTCTAGTTGACACGGTGAGGACTTATCTCTAGAGACTTTGGGCAAGCATTTGAAGCACGTGGGAAATTAGGGTTACTCAATAATTACTCATCCAATTAACATTGTCAGAAAGTATTAACATATTTATAGATCCGCGTTTGATCTTCCATAATTTTACCTAACTTTCTAACCTCAGTTTTATTATTTACAAATGTGCATCACATGACACAAGAATATTCTACGTGTGAGGTGATCTACTATAATTTCCTAATAGACTAATGTCCTTTTGTCAACTCAAATTAAATAAATCTGACTGTTTTTTTTTTTTTATCTCCACAAGTAAGAAAAATTATTTGAAAACAAAGCACTCTCGGTAGAGAATAAAAGTATTTATACCTATCTTAAACCAACTCGAATTATATCAAAATTAATTAAAAGTAATTTGAGTTACAAAATATTTTATGTTTAAGTTTTATTGTTTTTATTAAGAGATTATTCTAACCTTTTTTTTGATAATAGAAAAAGATTATACTTACAAATGATTTAGAATAAGATATTTATATTAGTAAAACAATACTTACGGTGAAAATAAAATCTATGACATCAAAAGGTTAAATATTTTTATATTTATAATTAAAGAAAGGTACTACTAAATTATCAACTTATAAAATACGATTTTGAATTTTACGAAACTATATTAATTCCAACATTGTAAAATCACTTTTGATATAAATTAAAAAGTACTATAAGATACATAATTTTAAAATATTAAGGCGATACAATTTGAGTTAGGTAGTCTATTTAGTTCTTTTCTTATTTCTTGGTGATAAGTCTATTTAAATCATTAATTACACAGACAACGATATACTCAAAAGAGACACATTAGTCACGTGACTAGAAAGATCGAAAAAGCAATGTAGATAATCTTTTTTGATGATTTGTTTCACATGAGAGTCCAAGAAGAGCATTGGTTTCATTAGTCACGTGCAGCTTAATTTAATATCTAATCATAGCCACCATACGACAAAACCATAGAACAAAGTTGATTCTTCACAACCCAACACGACAGTCACACGGAAACAAAAGTAATAATACTAATATTAAATCAGTGGTTTAATTCTCTTTATTTTCCTGAATTAAATAATCATTTAGCTAAAACTACCATTTTATAATTAAGAATCATTGAACTTTAATACAAATAAATAAATAAGTGTTTAAGATTGAAAGCTACGTCATTAAGTTTAAACATCTCCTTAATCAAAGGTTTTAATAAAACGTGAAAAGAAAAATATATTTACTTAAATAAACAAGAAACAAGAGAAACCTATCAAAGAAAGATTTGATGCAGTGGTGTAATTTTCAGACTCTTGCACCTGAGATGAAATGTGATTCCTTCCTGCGTTTGAGTAAATATTAAAATGTTTATATCCTATTTATGATAAAATAGAAAATTATATTAAAATATTCAACCTTTGTCAGTTTTTTTCTTGGAATTCTATCTTTTTTCTCTAATAGTACTTGGGATAAATCCTAAGGGTGATTTGCCATATTACGGCATCAACATAGTACGGTCAAATATCACTTTAAGAATTATATAATTAGCCACATTTTTCGACACTCAATCTTCGATCTCTTATATTTTTCCTTAACATGAAAACACAGATAAAGTATAGACCCTCCAATGCTTTCTGCTGAAATTTTAATCTAATTCAAAAAATGTGGACACAAGGATTTGACCCTCTAAACACTTGGTGGAAGAGACTCTAATACCATGATTCAAGCTATATGATGAAGTCTCAATAATAGTTTTATACCAAATAGAATCTTGTCTAGATGTGACTTGTCCCTGCATCTGTTTGTGTAATGCAACTGTTTGCCCTATCCTCTCAATCCTCGCCAATGCCCCAAATCCGTATCAACAAGAAACTTCAGACAATTCTACTCTGGTATAGTATTTTGGATCTTGATCTTAGTCAAAAAAGGAATTCCCTATAGAAGACCAGAAGCACATATTTTGCCTTATGATAACCTGCAATTATTAGGAGTAGAGAAGTTTTTCAATAGATTAATTATCCATAAAATTCCAAATAGCGAAATGAAGAATATTTCAAAACAAAAAAGAGTTAATGTGTCAACTTTATAAATTCATCAACCTTATTCTTTACTGAGTCAACTTTATAAAATTGGTATCCATATGTGGAGATTTGTGACTGAAAAGTTGTATACCTTTGCACCTCCTTTTCTTCTGTTGGTCAGAATTAAAGTCTTCATCCTTCTATTAGTGACCTTTCCAAGAGGGAAGGGCTTCAGCGTTGTGGAAGAACCAAAAAGCAAAAGTATTCAGTCTTTAAACAATTATGATCCTCTATTGAAACAATAGAGTAAAATGTGGTATTATCCATACGCTTAGTATGTTCTGGAGAAAAGCTCTGAGAATGGGAGAAATATGAAACCTTTAAGATTACACAGCTTAGTTTAATGATCAAAGAAAGAGTACAATTCCTTTCTGTGTTAATTAATCATGATTTATGAAGTGTAAAAACCAATAAACTAGAACTACATACTTTAAAATTTTGCTTATGTAGGTGCATATTACCTTAAATGCTTCACTCATATGTATGTTGCAGCTTACTTTAGTGCCTATATTAATATATTAATTTTTTTAAAGCTTCAACAGCAAATCTTGTAAAAATTAACCAATCATTCAAAAAAAAAACTAGAAAGAAAGAATTCTGACATGGTAATTATTATTTTAAACTAAATTGAATTGGTTACTGAAAAAGCTTGGAACTTTGCACTTTTAATTCAGTGGTTACCACAATGGTCTGTCTTACTTAAAGTTTAGATTGGACTCTCATGTCATTATCAAGTAACTGGCGTATTCGTGCAGTGCATTTCACCAAATGCAGAGTTGAACGAGAGAAGCATTTGATAGAGACTAAAGTAACTTTGCAATGTGATAAACCATGAAGTGTTAACTATTCCTATGTTGATAATTTCTTATTTTGCTTGGTGAACTTTTAAGATGAGAATCAAAATCTGCCATTTGATAAGTTATAGTGGCTGCATGAATTTTAACCATTTTATTGTTGTATAGCAAAGGAAATTTATTGAAACTAGAAGAATGAATTCTCGTGATGACATTGGAAGATTCTTCTAGAGTTGGGTTGATGATTATTGCTACATAATTTGGATAACATCCAACTTGGGCAGCATGTACTGCTAAATAACAAGGAAGTAGTAATTCTTATAGATAAGATTTTAATACTCTTGTACCTCAAGATTAAACTTGGCCTCTTTTTTATACGCTTAAATTAATATTAAGAATTTTACGTCCCATCTTATTTATGATAAATATATATATACTTCCAAATGATGATTTGCCCTTGACACTTTTAATGGGCATGATTCCTGGTATGTCAACCATCGACGTCTCTTCACCTTCTTCTCGTCTAGACTTCTTATGAGTTTCACTAACTTGAGTATGCTTTAGCACCTCCTTTGACTTTTTCTACTCGCTTTAGAGGTACTAGTTCCACTCAGACGCAACAAATCTTCTACAATCATTCTGCCCTTGATGTCACGTAACAAGACTGAAAAATCCTCGTTACCCACATGCCACAAAGTTAAAGAAATTAAAAACATTAGTTTTGGAAGAATTATAATAATATCTGCAGAGAGAATAGCAGGAAGGAAACAAATAACACTTGAATCATAATACCACAAGAATCTGAGTCAAATCTCTGCCAGAAAATGGAGAAGAGACAGTAAATATAATGCAATCGCCAATCATGCATAAACTGTTAAAAAATGGCAGGGCAATTCTCCTTTGGCAGACCAGTAGAACGCATATGCATGTTCTCCCTGCCAATGGAGAATCGCTCAGTCATTCCTCAACAGCAAATCTCACATACTTCTGGAACCAATCCTGTGTCTTAATTCATAACAATGAAATGAAAGCCCTTATATACCAAGCAAATGCGCACACCAAACTTGGATATGCCATTGAAAAGTTGCATGTAGAAGTAGAAGGAGCATATGCCAGTAAATTCCTATCAAAGCAAGCTTCTTTCTTGTCTATGCTTTAATTCCTGTCCCCATTCTCATGGTCAAGTCTTTTCAAAAAGAATTGTGCTGTATTTATAATTGTTTTTGTACACTTATATTTTATACTTGTTTTGTATTTTTTTATTTCTCATATTTTTTTATTTACAACTTTATTCTTACAAATAACTATAAAATTTAAAGTGTAAAAAAATAGGTGTACACATATCATTCTCCATAAAAAAAACGAATGATTTTGTCTTTTTCACAAATTTCCACTTCGTACACAGTTTAGAGGGAGTTTAGATGCGTTTTATGTGCTGAAATATTGTGTATAACATGTAATTTGTATTAGGTATCTGTGACTCTTATGTATAGAAATAGACTTCATTTTATAATTCAACAACATACAGTTACCGACATCTTGGTCGTTGTTATCATGACGCAGATTGAAAGGATTGTTGTGAATAAGAGGGAAATCACATTTTATTCATTGTTGAACATGTTGCCAACGTACTAAAGACAATGTCTCTTCTATATGTGCTAATAAATACTTCTTAAATAAACCAACAATTATTAGCTTAATGGATGTTATATAATATAACAGAAGCAAGTCTACTGGAAAAGTGATGTTTTCTTTTATATGGTGTGCAAATATGCATACTAGTGCAATATGATTCCTGTAGTTTAGGTAATTACATCCCTATAATCGAGCTACTAATAAATGTAGAAATTTATAGAATATTAGGGAGTATTTTTACACATTATGTGAGCACAAACTAATTTTTTAAAGTAAAAAGAAAAAAATAACAGGTGTCAAGTAATGACATAGAAATCATGATTTAACATAGGTGGCTAGAATATAATGGAAGCCTTGACAAAAATTTAAGAAACTATATTAATTGACAATATATTAACACTTCCCCTTAATCTGAAGCATAGATGCTAATCATGCTAGCTTGTTATAAATATAGTCAATCCAAGTTCCATTTAAGGCTTTGATGAAGATTTTTTCCAACAGGTTTCCTGTTCAAACATATCTTATGGTGATGAATTTTTTCTCAATATTTTCACAAATAAAGTAGCAATCAATTCCAATATATTTAATTTGTTCGTGAAACATAAGATTAGAAGCACTGTAAAAAGCATTGCATACCATAGCTTTGCTATTAATGAAAACTTGAAGCCTACTTCTTCCAATAGTTGGTATATCCACACATTTCCAAACCAAAGTTTGCCATGGCTCTATATTCTGAATCGACAATAAATCAAGAGATCACGTTTTGTTTCTTACTCGTTCATGAAACCAAGTTCCTTCCTACGAAAACGCTATCATAACATTCAGTCAAACTAGGGAAACATTCTTAGTATGCTCATGATATACAGCTATAAAATAATCTACATATTTGAGCTCCTTTGAAGTGGCAAATAATTT
This sequence comes from Bauhinia variegata, assembly GCA_022379115.2. Classification (NCBI taxonomy): domain Eukaryota; kingdom Viridiplantae; phylum Streptophyta; class Magnoliopsida; order Fabales; family Fabaceae; genus Bauhinia; species Bauhinia variegata. Next base: position 9,118,165 of record CM039432.1, read on the forward strand.
GCTCTAGGACCGCCCACTGGTTGACTGATGGGGTGTTTATAACTGATTAGTACCTCTAACTGGGTAAGCAATATATGAGCGAGTCACCATGAGACAAATGGCTCACTATCTAGTAGGATGTATCTTATGAGTCTTTGGGGTGCTGCGCATGGCTTAGCCCCCATCAAGGACATATTTTCTCAAAATGGTCTTTTTTTATGACTTTAACTCCCAAGAAACGAAACCTTTAACATCAAACACCTTAGTTTTTTTTTTTTTCTTTTTTTTATATCACTAGAGCTGCATATGTTAAAATTCATTTGACATACAGTGCATATTATTATAAACTAAATTGAATTTGAACCTATTAGCTATTGGATAGCACAGGATCTTTATTGAAACTTGAAGAAACATCCTATGTTTATATTTGAGAATTCATCAAGAGTTGATTGATGATTGTTGCTACATAACTTGGACAGCACAAAACTTAGGCAGCAAAAACTGCCAAATGACGATGTTGCCCTCAACACGCATAAAAGGCATTACCCATGCCATTCGTTAGAGTCTCTTCACCTTTTTCCTCTCAACTAAGCTTCCTACGAGCTTTACTAATTTGAGTATCAAAGTAGCAATGGAGCTTTTGCTTCATCACATCCTTTGAGCTTTTTACTCCATTTACCTGTACCAACTCAGCTTGGACTCAACAATGATTCTGTAAGCCAAATATTTTTGTGATTATTTTCTATCAGAAATATGTCTTCTACGACCCATTCTGCTCTTAATGCCACATAACAATACTCGAAAATCTTCGTGACCCACAAGCCACAAGATGAAAAAAAAGGCGTTAGCTTTAGACCAATTATATTAATATCTGCACAGAGAACTATCAGCAGGAAGAAAACCAACAACACTTGAATCATAATACCACAAGAATCTGAAGCAAATCTCTGGCAGAAAATTGAGAAGAGACAGCAATCATAAACTGTTAAAAGAATGGCAGGGCAATTCTCCTTTGGCAGACCAGTAGAGTGCATATGCATGTTCTCTCTTCTCTGCCAATGGAGAATTGCTCAGTCATTCCTCAACAGCAAACCTCTCAAGCTTCTGGAACAATTTCTGTGTCTTAATTCATCTATGAAGATATAGAAGCCTTCATATACCAAGAGAATGCGCAACTTAGCTTGGATATGCCACTGAAAAGTTGTAGGAATAGGAGGAGCATATGCCAATACAATTGCTATCAAAGCATCTTTCTTGTCCATGGTTTTCTGGTCCCAATTCTCACCATCAATTATTTTCAAATTTCCTCTTCTCATATATAGTTTAGATGCCTTTCATGTGCTGTCATAAAGGTATACGACATGAGACCTGTATTTAGGTATGTGTAGCATTTATGTGAAGAAAATGGCTTCCTTTTTATTAGGATTAAAAAGTCCACAACAAAGTACATTGTCATCCATCGTTATTATTTTCAGATATATAACTCTGAGTTAGATTTATTATTTTCGGATATAAAACGTGAGTTGGCTTAGAAAAAGAATTCCATATTAAAAAGATATAAAATATGTGAAAGATATATAAGTAGAAATAAACCATCTAACCTAACATTGTTAAGGGTTTTGGTTGAAAATTATGCAAGTCCACAACTATTTTCTCTCATAGAGCTTCTCCCCTTGTCTTAACGGTCATCATCCTTGACAGGATTCTTATATGATTAAGAAGATGACTTTTTTATTCTTTCTTTTTTTTTTTTTCATTTTTGAACACATTGTTGTCAAGTTAAACTCATAGCCATTCTCTCTAGGAATATTTAAATAATACATATGGAACTTTTATTTCACTCATTATTTTTGAATTCTACTTCAACTTATAGTCAAACAAACATGTTCCCTTTACTAAAGTATAAACAGCATTTATTTGGCCAGTAATGTCATTTAGTCAAATAAAATATGTCTGATGGTAGATATGAAATGTGGTGGTTAAATGAAATAAAGTGGAAGAGATCAAATATTTAGTTGAAAGAGATTATAAGTCAACAACAAATGTATTTGAGTGTCATGTTTCCAAAGGGGTTAGGCATCTTGTTTCGAAAGAGTTTAATCTTCCAATTATTGCACAAGAATATCTTTAGTGTATACCAAAAAAAAAAAAAAAAGTCTCAAAAGGAGAGTTCTTCACGTAAATAAAGAATGTTTTTGCGTAATAGTATAATCTCGAAGATTAAATTATGATATCTTCATATTTTAGAATGAAATTTGGCCTACTCTTAATACACTTGAGATAATATTAAAATTCTTACATCTCTGTCCTATCTATGAATAAGGTTATTAGGAGAAGAACCGCAAGTAATTTAAAGCATTTGGAAGGAAGAAATTCATTAAAGAAACCATCCTCGACATTTCAGGCATTAACAAAATCTCTCGCTGAAAATGGAGAAGAGACAACGCATATACTGCATCACCAATCATGAACTGCTGAGGAATGACTGAGCAATTCTCCATTGGTAGAGAGAACATGCGCATACAAACGTTCTAGAACTAGAAGGAACTAGCATATGCCAGTACAATTCCCTATCAAAGCTAGCTTCTTTCTTGTCTATGGTTTTCTCGTCCCGATTCTCACCATCAAGTCTTTTCAAAAAAACCAATGATTTTGTCTATTCCACAAACGTCCACTTCACATGTACTTTAGATGCCTTTTATGTGCTGAACTAAAGTTGCACATGTAACTTGTATTAGGTATCTGCAGCTTTTACATGTAGAAATATTCAATGGGACTAAATCTATTATCTCATACAATATTCTATATATTATATTGTGACTTAGGTGTCAAGTCTGGGTGTCCTGAGTCGAAATGATGGGCCTTTTAATATATATATTACGGTGTCATGGGTCTAGTTAAAGATGTAGGCTTTATGCCGGACCAAAGTGTGTGGATTTGGGCCCACAAGTATGAACATATATTGCTATAGCAAATTGGCCGAAACATATAAAAAAGTAAGACAATAACCATAGAGTGGGACTGGAAAGTGGAACAACAGATTTGGTCTTAATTCAACAACATAGTAGGACCGAAATGAAGGTCATTGTTATCATGAAAATGTATTTGATGCAGCTTAAAAAGATGGTGTGATTAAGGAAATCGCCTTTTATTCATCACACATTGATGCCAACGTACTCACTCCTATATATATGCTAATTAAAATTTCTTAAAATACCTTACAAAGTGTTGACTTAATATAGGGAGGCTTGCCTTAAAATATTCTAAATTAAAAATTTTATGTTCATACATTAGAGTTACCTTTATCAAGAGAGACTTATGAGTTATTATTCTCATCTCAAATTGACAAGGATTATTCTAATACTCCAAAGGTATGTAAAGACATACTCAAAGAGTAAAAAAAAAAAAGAAAAAAAATTCTTGAATCAATTTATATGTCACTCTTATCATTAATGAGTTTTGCATCAGATTGTGGGTCAATCTAAATTTTAAAATGAACACATTGCAAGGGAAAGAAGGTTAATCTTTTTGATTAGTTTTTAGTCCTTACCATTAGCATTTATAGAGGTAGATTTTCAAACTAGAGAAATGGGAGAAGGAGAATTTGCACCTCTAATCTCAAGCTAATCTAATGATGATTAAATATATTTGACATGTCCATTTCATTGCCGAGTTGCTTTAGGTTAATGCCCAAATGAAATAGAATTCGTTTAACCTCCTCAAGAATCACTCCAGAAGGAAGATGAATTTGTTAAAGAAAAATTCAAATTGCCAACTCAAAATAATCCACAACCCTACAAGCTATAATATGGCTCAACAAGGAAGATGAAGTGAACATCAAGTTTGCGCCACTAGACAAAAGCAAAGTCAAACCGCCAGCATCGTTTGTGTTCCAAGACCAGTTCTTAATAAAACCACTAGAAGAGCAAACGAGTGCCTCATGATGCTCAAACAAAAGTGATGGAACCACATTCTCGCTAAAGATATAATCGTCGCACACCAACTATATATAAGAGATATTAATTCGTAAAAAGCGATCTATTTTCATTCATAAAGATTCATGAATATATACAGCAAAAGTCGGAGGTGTATGGGAAGAGGTTACAACAGAATATCTGAACAGTATAGATAACGACTAAGGCTAGGATAGAGATAAGTACAACAGCTGTGAAGAGTTCAAATATTAAAGATAAGAGTGACGGTGGATGCCCTAATACTATGCACCGATGATGTATTAGAGGAGATTCCACCTGATCTACCATCAATACAAGACACCCCACTAATGCGAGACAAACAAGATGAAGATAGCAAATTAGACTCAAGGAGGAGTCTTATCCAACTCATGCGGAGAATGATATGGAAAGAAATCAAACACAGCCAAAATTATGGACCCAATAAACCCAAACCTCTTGTGGAAACAAAGGAAGATATTTTTGCAGATTTCTCTAGAAATGCATTGAGGATGGAGAAGATATTTTGGAAGAAATTCTCTAGAATTGTTTTGGAAATAAGAGAGCTTACTTGGCACCAATAAATTATAAAATAGGGCAGATATTTCTTGGTTAATTAAGGACGAAAATTCCCATATAAATAAGTATAAATATCCACTCCCTAGTTTTACTTAGTTATCGTTGAGTTTGTGAATGATTATCATTTTGAGAGAGCTTCACTCTTTACCCTCCCGTTTCTTCGCAACCCATCAGCCATTATTTTGTATAGACTGTTCTATATAAAGGTTATTCTTATCATAAATGCATAGCCTAAATAGTGTTGCTCAAGCTTTGTGAATCATGAGTCATGAGTGACTGATAAGTTCATTTATTTATACAATGTACGAACAAATTGTCACAAGCATTTTCCTTCACAGGTTTGAGCTTTACATTAAAATCACTGATCTTTGCATTCTAGGCTGTGATATTGCAAGGCAGTTTCAATTGCTCATAACCATATACTTAATTATAAAATGGTTAATACGTGAGAAACATATATAAAATGCATTTTATAGTATGACATGATCCAAATGCTACATATATTCCATTGCTATAGGAACTACTTTTTTTTTTTTGGCATAGTCATGAAAATAAATCATCATCTGAATAAAATACTGACTGTATTGAGGATAGTTACTAATATTACCCTTGAAACTTGCTAAGCTATTCTCCAAATTGCTGCTCCAATATACAAATAAAAAAGGATCATAGACTACTTTATATATGCTATACTGATAAAATGATTCAATTGCTAAAAAAATAAATAATTGGAAGGAGAGTAAAATGTTTTGAATAGAAATGAAGATACAGCACATGCCAAGTTAAAAATAAATAATGACAGGACACTTCTGACAATTCTATTCTGGTACATAGTATTTTGGATCGTGATCTCGGAATTCCTATAAAGAAATGAAGAACATCTCAAGAAAAAATTATTTGTCAATTGCTATATGGAGGAAAAGAGAGAGAAAACAGAACGAATCTACTCTACATGTATTGGCAACTTGTTCAGTGGCTAAAGAATGCTGGTTTTTATCAAAGTTTGGGCTGAGATTGAGTAGGTTTTAGACTAACACCTTTTCTGGCTGGTGGGGTTCATTATGGAACTATCTGAAAACTGACTATTACAGTAACAAGCTACTGACTTAAGCCCTATTTCTCATGTGAAGAATTTGGAAGAGCAGGAATGATAGAACTTTTAATAACATAGCCTGGAGTAGCAATGAAATAGTTGTGAAAGCTGGTCTAGACTTGAGAAATTTCTGTTGGTTTGTCTAATGTTCTTAGACTAGTGTCTTTTATAGAAATAGTTTCTTGTGGACTTTTGGCCCTTTTGATTCTCTTGGGAAACCCTATTATTCTTTTGTATGTGAGAAGCCTGATTGATTATGTATACTTCTCTCTGTTTCATATCAATGAAATACATACATTTGTTTTTTTTTTTTAAAAAAAAAAAAGGGAGAAAGCGCACATACCATTGGATCTTCCTTCTTAGAATAGTTTATTCAGATTAATGTGTCAACTTTATAAAATTGGTATATATCCATTAGTGGTGAGCTGTGACAGAAAAGTTATATACCTTTGCACCTCCTTTTCTGCTGTTGGTCAGCATTAAAGTTTTCATCCTTTTATGAGTGACCTTTCCAAGAGGGAAGAGCTTCAGCATTGTGGAAGGATAAAACAGTGAAACTCAGTCTTGAAACAATTCTGACCCTCTGTTCAAAGTTGAAACAGTACTAGAACCATATGTGAAACTACCCGTACGCTAAGAATGGGAGAAATGAAACCTTTAACATTAAACACCTTTGTTTTTATAATCAAAGAGAGAGTACAATTCTTTTCTGCGTTAATTAATCATGCTTTTCGAATTGTAAAAACCAATATACAGTAGAGCTAAATATTTTAAAATTCATCTTACATATGGTGCATATTACGTTAAATGCTTCAATATGTGTATGTTGTGGTTTACTTTATTTCCCTGTATATATACATATATTTGATAGTCTATATTAATTTTTTTAAGCTTCAAAAGCTAATCTTGTAAAAATTAACCTATCCAAAAAAACAATAAAAAATAAAAGAGTGAGGCAGAGAAAGAATTCTGATATCGTGATTATTATAAACTAAATTGAATTGGTTACTTAAAAAACTTTGAACTTGCACTTTTTAATTCAGTAGTTAGTAGAATGTCTATCTCACTCAAAGTTTAGATTGGACTCTCATGTCATCATCAATTCCAAATACATGTGTACACATGCAGTGGATTTCACCAAATGCAGAAGAGTTGAACTGGAGAAGCATTTGATAGAAACAAAAGAACTTTGCGACGTGATAAACCATAAGTCTTAACTATTGCAATGTTGATAATTTCTTATTTTGCTTATTCAACATTTAAGATGAGAATCAAAATCTGCCAATTGATAAGAATGAACATTCTGTAGTGCTGAAATTAGAAGATTCTACTAGACTTGCTTGATGATTGTTGCTACATAATTTGGACAACACTCAGCGTGGGCAGCAAGTACTGCCAAGTGATGATTTTGCCCCAGACACACACAAAAGGCATTACTCCTGATACGTCACCCATCAAAGTCTCTTCACCTTCTTATCATCTAAGCTTCTTACTAGCTTCACTAACTTGAACATAGGGGAGCTTCGGCTTTAGCGCCTCCATTGACCTTTTCTACTCCCTTTACAAGTATCGGCTCCACTCAGACACAACAATTGTTATGCTAGCTAAACATTTTGTGATTATTTCTATCAGAAGCTTTTCTTCTACCTCTCACGTCACATAACAAATGAAAAATCATCATTACCCAGATGCCACAAAATGAAAGGAATTAGAAACATTAGTTTTGGAAGAATTATATTAATATCAGCACAGAGAAACGGCAGGAAGGAAATTAACAATTAACACTCGCAACATATTACCTCAAGAATCTGAAAAAAATCTAAGGGAGAAGACACTATAATGGTATCACCTATCATAAAACTGTTAAAAAATGGCAGGGCAATTCTCCTTTGGCAGACCAGCAGGATGCATATGCATGTTCTCTCTGCCAATGGAGAATTGCTCCGTCATTCCTCAACAGCAAATCTCTGAAACTTGTTAAACCATTTCTGTGTCTTGATTCATCTATGATGAAATTGAAGCCTTTATATACCCAAGAGAAAGCGCACCTAAGCTTGGATATGCCACTGAAAAGTCCTAGGAATAGGAGGAGCATATGCCCAGTGCAATTCCCATCAAAGCTTCTTTCTTGTCCATGGTTTTCTGGTCCCACTCCTCACCATCGATTATTTTCAAAGTCTGTATCAATTATTTCCCCTTCGCATAAACATAGTTTAGATGCCTTTCATGTGCTGAAATGAAGGTGTACGACAAGAAACCTGTATTTAGGTATGCGTTATTGTGTGAAAAAAATCCACAGCATTGTCTATTGTCATCATTATCATAATGATCTATTAGTCAAAAAGATATAATCTGAACCTTTTCACTTATTAAATTTGCAGCTTGACAGGATTGTTATGATTAAGAGTAAAATCACCTTTTTTTTTTCATTGCCGAACACATGTTGTCAAGTAAAACTCATAGTCATTCCATCTAGTATATTTAATGCTTGCGGAAATTTTATGTCACTCATTATTTATGAATTCTAGTTCATCTTATGAGTCGATCCAATAAATATGTTCTCTACAAAAGCAACAATAGCATTTATTTGCTTATTAATATTAATCTAAGAAGATGATATTGATTTAGGAGAGTTATTATGTTACATTTTATACATACTACCCACCTAATTATGCCCTATTTAAGAAAGATAGTTACGTAACATAAAAGATAGCAATCAAAAGTGGTCTCTTTTAATAGGAGGATAACTTTCAATAAAAATAGCTTAGAATTTGCCTTGAGTTAGACATGTTTTACCTGCCCATGAATAATATGAAGTTATTAGGGGAAGAAAGCTCACCAACCACGCATGGTTTAAAGGAGTTGAGAGGAAGAAGTTCAGTACACAAATCATCCACTAGATCTCAGGCAATAACAAATCATAACGTATAGAAAAGAATAATGTTTCCATTGAGAAACAAACTTAATATAGAAGGTAAATGACCAGAGAAAGTGAACGCCTCTGCCCATGAATTTTGTTTTCATTTGACAATTACGATCATCAAATTAAATATATGCAAGTTTCCCCATTGAGAACTGATGAGAAGGAAATCCTCACATAAGAGATGAGCAACGATTATTAGAAAACCTTCACTTGAAGGATTTTTTAAGAGTTGATGCATTCGATGTTGTAGAACTTGTTAGCGTCATTGTTAATAAACCAAAACAAGGCTATGTAAAGTTTAATTCTTGAATAACTATGCAAAAACAGATAGCATATTTTTATTGTTCAACATTTTAAATTGAGAACCAAACCTGCCATATGAAAGTTGTAGACGCAGCAAGAATTTAAACTGTTATTACATGAATATTACACGTGACTTATACAAGGAAATGACCAAAATACCCCTCTTTACCACAAAAACCCTTGACTTTTGGTATGCCTCACAATTCCCTTCGCCTTCAGGTCTCTTTCCTCTCTCCCCAACTGCACTTCTCTCTATACCTCACTGACCTTGAGCATCCGACATGTCATCGGAGCTCCGGCTCTAGAGCCCTTGACCGTCTATTCCTCTTGTAGGTCAGCTTCAACATAAACCATTTTGGGTTTAAGTTCCACATGAAATTTATTGAAACTTGAAGATTCTTCTTCAGTTAGTGGATTAGTTTTCTGTTCCCAAAAATCTTAAAGTTAACTATGTAGCCAAGAGATTTCTAACTTAATCAGTGTCTGCTGTCTCTCATGACTCTTCAGTCACATAATCAAACTGAAATGCTTCAATACCAACCTGCTAAGTAATGAAAGGAAGTAAGAATAATCTGAATTGAGAATTAGGGAGGAAACTAAATAGACTTGAACCATACTATACCCCACAAGAATCTGAAGCAAATCCCAAGCTGAAAATCATATAATGCAAATCATAAAACTGTTAAAAGAATGGCAGGGCAATTCTTCTTTGGCAGACCAAGTAGAATTGGAAAATAAAATATTAAACTTGATTAATGTTTTTGTAAATTCTAAAAGTTATATTGTTTAGATAAAAAGGTGTGTGTGTCAAAGAGTTGTATTGTTTAGAAGAATTGTATTGTTTGGATGAAGAGGCATAGAGATGTATTGTTTGAATGAAAAATTATGTTGTTTGGATGAAGAGGCATAGAGTTGTATTGTTTGGAAGAAAAGGTGTGTCACTTGAACACCTATAAATACCCATGTACTAAAGCATTTGCATGTAAGTCAAGAAAAACAATACAAAGAAATTCTTGAGTTCTTGAGTATTCTTCCTCCTTTCTTTATTCCTTTCTTGTTTATTTCCTTCAAATTGGTATCAGAGCCACGTTAGTGGCATCTGCACCTAAATATTTTTTTGGGTCATCCTTCCCTCCAATTTATCTTCAAATAAAAGAGATGTCTAATTCAATTGTTTCAACTCCCAAACTCACCAAAGAAAATTATCATAATTGGTGTGTGCGCATGAGGGCAATTCTTGGTTCTCAAGATGTATGGGAGATGGTGAATAATGGATATGAGGAGCCAGCCAATGAAGGAAATTTGGGTCAACCTCAAAGGACCACTTTGCAAAAGAATCGCAAAGCAGATCAACATGCCCTTAGTATTATTCATGCAGCACTAGATGATGAAATGTTTGAGAAAGTCTCAAGAGCAACAAGGGCAAAGCAACCTTGGGAGATTCTTCAAAATGTCCACAAAGGAGTGGACAAGGTAAAGAAGGTGCGTCTTCAAACTTTGAGAGGAGAATTTGAGTCCTTACCCATGAAGGAGTTCGAATCAATTCATGATTATTTTACAAGAGTTTTGGCAACAACTAACCACATGAGAAGATATGGGGAGAATTTAGAAGATGTTCGTGTGGTGGAGAAAATCATTCGCACTCTTAATTCAAAATTTGAAGTTATAGCTGTGTCTATTGACCAATCTCAAGACTTGGAGGCCATGACCATTGATGAATTGCAAGGCTCTTCACAAGCCTACGAAGAAAGATTGAAGAAGAAGGAACCACTAGTTCAAGCATTCCAAGCAAAAGTCTCTTTAAATGACAAAGAGCAAAGGCCTACTAGTTCATGAGGAGGAAAAGCCCGTTGAAGAGGAAGATTTCAAGGTGATCGTAGTCGTGATCGTGGAAGAGGAAGAGGAAGAGGTGCAGATCACTCCAATTATGAAGAATCAACCCAACAATCACAAAATTCAAGAGGAGAAGGACGAAAATATGACAAAACTAATATTGAATGCTACAATTGTCACAAATATAGCCATTATGCCAATGAGTGTTTGAGCTCTAAAAGAAACCAAGGAGAGGCTCATCTTGTTGAAGAAGAACAACTGTTGTTATTAGCCAATAAAGGCAATGAGGACAAACTATTGTGATATCTTGACACTGGTGCTAGTAACCACATGACAGGCAACAAGGAGCTATTTGCAGATCTTGATGAGAAGCAAAAGGGAGAAATTGTTTTCGACAATGATTCAAAGGTACTTATTAAAGACAAAGGTGATGTTCTTGTCCTTACAAAAAATGGTGGCCATAGACTTATTACACAAGTCTACTTTGTTCCTTCTCTTAAAGCAAATATCTTGAGTTTGGGACAATTGTTGGAGAATGGGTATGATATTCACTTAAAAGATACTTATTGTACTTTGAGAGATGAAGAACATAATTTAATTGCAAGGGTGCCTATGTCAAAGAATAGAATGTTTTTGCTCAATGTCAAAGTTAATCATCCAAAATGCTTTCAGGCATGTATCAAAGATTTTTCTTGGCTTTGACACATGAGATTTGGTCATCTAAATTTTGGAGGATTGAATTTATTATCAAAAGAGAACATGGTGGAAGGGTTGCCTCTTATTGCTCAACCAAATCAATTATGTGATGGGTGTCTCTTGGGGAAGCAAGTAAGAAAGCCTTTTCCAAAGGAGTCTAGCTCAAGAGCCACCAAGCCATTACAACTTGTTCATGCTGATATATGTGGCCCAATTAAGCCATCATCTCATGGTAAATCCAATTATTTCTTACTCTTCATTGATGATTTTTCTCGCAAAACTTGGGTATATTTTTTGACAAGGAAGGATGACGCTTTTGGAGTTTTTCAAAAGTTCAAAGCTCAAGTTGAAAATGAAAGTGAATTTACCATTAAAGCTTTGAGAACCGATAGAGGAGGAGAGTTCACTTCCATGGAGTTCAACAAATTTTGTGAAACTAATGGTATTTGACATTTTCTCACAGTTCAATACTCTCCACAACAAAATGGAGTTGTGGAACGTAAAAATAGATCCATTGTCAACATGACAAGAAGTATGCTAAAGAGCAAGAATATGCCAAAGGAGTTTTGGGCCGAAGCTGTGGCTTGTGTTGTGTATTTGTCTAATTTGTCTCCTAGTGGGAGTGTTCGTAGGATGACTGCTCAAGAAGCTTGGAGTGGGAAGAAGCCTAATGTCTCTCATTTGCGAGTGTTTGGAAGCATCACATATGTGCATGTTCCAAAAGAAATGAGAAGGAAGCTTGATGATAGAAGTGAAAAGTATGTTTTTATTGGTTATAGCTCAAACTCAAAGAGCTATAAGTATTCAATCCTACCAATGGGAAGATAGTGATTAGTAGAGATGTTGATTTCAATGAAGAAAGCTCATGGAAGTGGGATATTTCTCAATGTCAAGAAGATATTTCACTTCCCCTGCTTGGAGATTCCAACCATGAAGATATCGATGCTACTCCCAACTCACTTGATCGTAGTAGAGATGAATCTTCTTCTAACTCTCTTGAGAGTCCTAGAAGAACAAGGAGTTTAAGAGATCTTTATGACTCCACGGACATGATAAATAATTCATTATTGCTTTGTCTCTTTGCCGATACCGAGCCTTTGCATTTTAAAGAAGCAACACAAGAAGAAAAAGGGAGATTTGCAATGGATGAAGAGATTCAAGCAATTCAAAAGAATGACACTTGGGAGCTTTCTACTCTTCCAAAGGGGCAAAAGGCAATAGGTGTAAAATGGATATATAAAGTCAAAACAAATGCTCAAGGAGAAGTGGAGAAGTACAAAGCGAGACTTGTTGCTAAAGGCTACAGTCAACAACATGGAATTGATTATGATGAAGTATTTGCTCCTGTAGCTCGATTGGAGACAGTTTGTTTAATCATTTCCTTGGCCACACAAAAGAGATGGAAGATCCATCAAATGGATGTTAATTCTGCTTTCTTGAATGGTTATCTTGAGGAAGAGGTGTATATTCAACAACCACTAGGTTATATGATGAAGGGACATGAAGATAAAGTGCTAAAGTTGAAGAAGGCATTATATAGCTTAAAACAAGCTCCAAGAGCTTGGTACAATCACATTGACAAATACTTCCAAAGCCATGGATTCATCAAATGCCCACAAGAACATGCCCTCTATGTTAAAGAAGGTGAAAATGGAAGCATTCTTATTGTATGCTTGTATGTTGATGATTTAATTTTCACCGGTAACAATCTAAAGATGATTGATGAGTACAAGAAGGCAATGACTAAAGAATTTGAGATGACTGATATGGGACTTATGTCCTACTATCTTGGTATTGAAGTGGAGCAAGATAAAGGTGGAACTTTTATTTCTCAAGAGGCATATGCAAGAAAGATTCTAGAGAAGTTCAAGATGAAGAATTGCAAGCTTGTCAGTACTCCATTTAATTGTGTAAAAAAAGTGTCGAAGTATGATGAAGGAGAGAAGGTGGATCCAACTCTATATAGGAGTCTTGTTGGAAGCTTAAGATACTTAACTTGCACAAGGCTTGATATTCTTTTCGCAATAGGAGTTGTTAGCCGTTTCATGGAAGCACCAACTAGCACTCATATGACTATGGCCAAAAGGATTGTGAGATACATCAAAGGTACTATTGATTATGGTTTGCATTATTCTCCCTTGTCCAATTTTAAGCTTGTTGGCTATAGTGATAGTGATTGGGAAGGTGACATTGATGATAGAAAGAGTACTGGTGGGTTTATATTTTTCATGGGTGACACTGCTTTTACTTGGAGTTCTAAGAAGCAACCCATTGTAACTCTTTCTACATGTGAAGCGGAATATGTTGCAGCAGCTTCATGTATTTGTCATGCAATTTGGCTGAGAAGATTGTTGAAGATGTTGCATGTGACTCAAGATGAAGCTACTATAATTTTCATGGATAACAAATCTGCCATAGCATTAGGAAAGAATTCCATGTTCCATGATTGAAGCAAGCACATAGATACAAAGTTTCATTTCATAAGGGAATGTGTTGAAAACAAAGAAGTGGAGCTATCCTATGTAAGAAGTAATGATCAAGTGGCCAACATTTTCATTAAAGGATTGAAGTTTGAAAGTTTTTCAAAGATTCGCTCATGGATTGGAGTCACCAAGAAGAATCAAGTTTAAGGGGGGATGTTGGAAAATAAAATATTAAACTTGATTAATGTTTTTGTAAATTCTAAAAGTTATATTGTTTAGATAAAAAGGTGTGTGTGTCAAAGAGTTGTATTGTTTAGAAGAAGAGTTGTATTGTTTGGATGAAGAGGCATAGAGATGTATTGTTTGAATGAAAAATTATGTTGTTTGCATGAAGAGGCATAGAGTTGTATTGTTTGGAAGAAAAGGTGTGTCACTTGAACACCTATAAATACCCATGTACTAAAGCATTTGCATAAGTCAAGAAAAACAATACAAAGAAATTCTTGAGTTCTTGAGTATTCTTCCTCCTTTCTTTATTCCTTTCTTGTTTATTTCCTTCAGAATGCATATACACATGTTCTCTCTGCCAATGGAGAATTGCTCAGTCATTCCTCAACAGCAAATCTCTCATGCTAGAACCAATTAACCCGGTGTCTTAATTCATCAACGATGAAATGGAAACCCTTTATATACATAGCAAAGCAAAGCCTTATATTAGGTATAGTGTGGATATGCAATCGGAAAGTTGTAGGAGGAGCATATGCCAGTACAATTCCTATCAAAGCAAAGCCACTTTCTTGTTTATGGTTTTCTGGTCCCCATTCTCACCATCAAGTCTTTTCAGAAACAAGGGTTTTGTCTATATCACAATTTTCCACTTCGCATATAGGTTAGATGCCTTTTATGTGTGCTGAAATAATGGTGCACAACATGTAACTTGTATTAGGTATCTGTAGTTTTTTGTGTAGAATAGACTTCCTTTATAATTCAACAACGCATAAGCCATTTTTATCATGAAAGTGTATAATTAGATGCAGCTTAAAAAAGATTGTTGTGATTAAGAGGAAACTGCATTTTATTCATTATTAGAACATATGAAAATCTGCTGTCCCAAAAGAATGTCCCATATCCTGTCCCATAGTATCTTATTAGTCAAACAATTATAGAATAATATGCATTCAATGCTTACACTATTATTTTATTATTTTCTTGACCAACATCATACCTTGGGATAGGCT
This sequence comes from Bauhinia variegata, assembly GCA_022379115.2. Taxonomy (NCBI): domain Eukaryota; kingdom Viridiplantae; phylum Streptophyta; class Magnoliopsida; order Fabales; family Fabaceae; genus Bauhinia; species Bauhinia variegata. The sequence goes on from CM039432.1 coordinate 9,133,182, forward strand.
ATGAGACACCTTGTGGGACAACATCCTATTAGAACACATTGTTGCCAACATCCTCAAGAAAAGTTCTCCTATATATGTGCTAATAAACACTTCTTAAATTAACCAATAAAGTGTTAACTTAATGAAAGTAGAGTGAGCTTTAAGGCGTTTTTGAATTTAAAACCTTTAAAGTTATCATTATTGGGAGGACTTTATTAGTTAAAGTTCCCTTCTCAAACAGAGATTATTTGTGTCATACACAAATTTGAAAGCTCTAACTTCAATTTTTCATTTTCAAGTTCCAAGTTTTCTCAAAATTATAACAACTAGTAACATACAAGTGTTATGAGCCTACACATATGAAATTAGAAAGATAGAGGAAGGAAAAAAAAAAAATCAAAATTTGGACTCTTTGTTGTTTTGGGTAATTATACAAGCGTGCTTCAGCTGATTATGGTCATCTTTCTTGATTAACTAGGAGAGATGATATAGCAGGAAATCTGTCTTAACTAAACCATGAACAAATAAAGAAAATATCTATCCTCAGAGCTGCCTGAAAGAAAAATCAATCTTCTATAGTTCTCCTTAAACCCTCCATTTGACTCTCCCTTCTTATTCTAATCATGTTGTCCCAGAAGCGCCAGAACCATTTTTCTGAGTGACTCACCAAACAACTATTCTGCTTGTTTAAAGATTTAATCAATGATTTGATTTAATAGCAGTGGCTGTAAAAACAAAGGTGTTGGAAATTAATCCCGTAAAGTCCAAATCAAACATGTGCTAATTTAATGAAAGGAAAAAAAAAATCAAAAAGCAATATAAATGAACTCAAAGTCAGAGAAAGTAGGCAAAAATATCTCATTAATCCACAACCATGACAGAAGTTAGTGGAAAAGAATTGAAGGCTAAACTATTATATATTCAATTAAGCATTAAAAGATTTGAATAATCAAAGATGACTAGAGAAGGAGTATGGCAGTGAAAGAAGTCTATAGTTAAACTTCATAAGTTGAATGTAAAGTGGTACCAATATAGACTTGCAGGGCAATTCTCCTTTGGCAGAGAGCTGTGCTCAGTCTTCATGCAAAAGTACAGCACACAACCAAAGGAGATTTCCACTGTTATTCTTCTCTACCCTTGGAACATACCTTGTAGCCATGCTGCAATTTTGCTCTCAAGTGTCCTAATGGTTCAATATATTGTGTGTGATTCGCATATCTAGAATGGATATTCGAGGAAATGTACCATATTTGGCATCTGCTATGGATCATGCCTCAGGAACTTCATCATGTATACTTTTGCCTTCATGGTCCCCCTTTTACCCTGATAGAGCTCTTCTTCAGCTACCTTTTCCAAAAGCATCCTGCACGTTTACTAACTCAAGAACAACATATTGCAAGACAGTTTAGGATATCTGATTAGTTTGTTTTCATCTCTTCCTCTCTCTTGCATAATTCTTTTTTGTCTATATGAAGAGTTTATATATCGTTTGCTAAACAACAATCACAACCACAACCACAGAAAAAACAAGAACACAAGACAAGTGAAGCAAAAGATGATAAAAGAATGTCCTGCAAATGTATCTTGTCTGGTTGTGCACTAGTTTTTATTAGTTTTCATTAACTCCTTAAATTTTTGTTTAAGACAAGCTTCTGATTGGGCACTAGTTTTTATTACTTTCTTGAAAAGACAAGGGCTGCTCATATGTCCATGTCATGCAGCTGTCCTGCTAATGATGGACCACTAAGTATTATGGACCACTGCAATGTTTTTGTTGAAGACAGACACAAAGTCATGAAGAAAACGTCATGAGTCGTTTCAACTCAAAAACTTAAGCTATCAACTAAAGTTTGAGAATAGTCTTATGTCTTCCATACCTCTAACATGAAAGATTTCAACCGAAAAGCTTAATCTACACACAAGTAGTGAGACATGAACAAAGCATAGGCCCGCCATTATATTATGCTAATTAACAAGAAACTTTTGACAGTTCTATATATTCTGGTATAGCATTTTGGATCTTGATCTCAGTCAAAAAAGGAATTCCTAATAGCAGACAGAAAGTACATATTCTAGCTTATGCTTACTTGCAATTATTAGGAGTAGGGGAGTTTCTCAATAAATTAATTATTCATAGAAACTCCCTAATGAGAAATGAAGAATATCTAAAAGAATGTGCTATATGGAGGAAAAGAGAGAGCGCACATACCTTTGGATCTTCCTTCTCAGAAAAGATCGTTCTTTACTGTATCAACTTTATGAAATTGGTATCCATAAGTAAGTGGTGAGTTGTGACTGAAAAGTTATATACTTCTGCGCCTCCTTTTCTTCTGTTGGTAAGCATTAAAGTTTTCATCCTTCTATTAGTGACCTTTCCAAGAGGGAAGGGCTTCAGCATTGTGGAAGGACAAAAAGTGAAACTCAGTCTTGAAACAATTCTGATCCTCCATTTTTCACAATAGAATAAAATCTGAAAAACTATCCATACGTTTAGTATGGTATGGTGAAAAGCTCAGAGAATGGGAGAAATGAAACCTTTAACGTCAAGCACCTTAGCTTTCATGATCAAAGAAAGTGTATAACTCCTTTGCATACGCTAATAAATTAATATTCATGATTATTGAAGTATCAAACCAATACTAGAGCTACATAGACATATTTTAAAATTCATCATGCATGTGGTGCATATTAATTACTTTAAATGCTTCATTCATATTTTGTTGCACTTATTTTAGTGCCTATATTGATCTTTTAAGCTTCAATATTAGTCATGTAAAAATTAACTTATCAATAAAGAAAAAGAAAGAAAGAGGCAAAAAAGAATTGACATGGTAATTATTAAAAACTAAATTGAATTGGTTACTTCAAATGCCTTGAACTTTGCACTTTTAATTCTATGGTTACTAGAATCATCTGTCTCAGTTAAAATTTAGATTGGACTCTCGTGTCATTGTCAATTTGAAATGTAGGCGTATAAATGCAGTGATGTCGAACAAGAGAAGCATTTAATAGGGAATATATAGAACTTTTCAATGTGATAAACCATGAAGTCATAAACTATTGCTATGTTGATAGTCTCTTATTTTGTTGAACAGTTTAGATGAGAATCAAAATTTTCCATTTCATAAGTTGTAGTGGTTGCATAATTTAAACTATTTTGCTGTTGGATAGCACAAAAATTTATTGAAACTTGAAGAATGGACATTCTGTAGTGCTGATATTTGAAGATTCTTCGAGAATTACTTGATGATAATGCTATCTGCCAAACTTTTTTGTAACTTTTTTTTTTTTTTCATATTAGAGACATGTCTGCTACCTGTCATTCTGCTCTTGATATCACATATCAAAACTGAGAAAAATTCATTACCCACATGCCACAAAATGAAAGAAAAAGCGTTTTGGAAGAATTATATTAATATCTATACAGAGAATCAGGAAGGAAACTAACAACACTTGAATCATAATACCACAAGAATCTGAAGCAAATCTCTTGCAGAAAATGGAGAAGAGACAGCAGATATAATGCATCACCGATCATGCACAAACTGTTAAAAGAATCGCAGGGCAATTCTCCTTTGGCAGACCAGTAGAATGCATATGCATGTTCCCTCTTCCAATGGAGAATTTCCCAGTCATTCCTTAACAGAAAACCTCCCAAGCTTCTGGAACCGTTTCTATCTATTAGTTCATCTATGAAGAAATGGAAGCCTTTATATACCAATAGAATGCGCATCTGAGCTTGGATATGCCATTGAAAAGTTCAAGGAAATAGGAGGAGCATATGCCAGTGCAATTCCTATCGAAGCTTCTTTCTTTTCCATGGTTTTCTGGTCCCAATTCTCACAATCAATTATTTTCAAAAACCATGGATCTGTCTATATCACAAATTTCCTATTCGCATATCTGATATATATTATAGTTTAGCTGCCGTTCATGTGCTGAAATAAAGGTGTACGACATGAAAACTGTATTTATTATTTGTAGCTTTTGTGTGAAGAAATAGACTTCCTTTTATTAGGATTAAGATTAAGAAGTCCACAACAAGGTCCACTGTCATCATTATAATCAGAAAGAATTATGAGTGAAAAAGAAAGATATAATGAGAAACACGGAGACATTTTTAATAGATAAGTAAGTAAACTTTGGGAACAAACTTCAAAAGATGTTTTAACCTTTTACATAATTTTACATTAAATTCTCATTAAAAATTGATTCTATTAATTATAGATGATTAATATTTATTTTTCCTATTTATTTCATTATCTCTCTTCCTATTATTTTCTCAAAACAACCATAAGTTAATATTCTTTTTTTTTTTCTCTAAACCCTAAACTCCATCCTCTAAATTTTAAACCCCAATCCTTAAAATCTAAACCCCCAAAATTGTAAACTTTAAATACTAAAATCTTAAACTCAAATTATAAATCCTAAATTCCAAATTATAAACTCTAAATCACATGTAATTTATTAAGATTTTAAAGTTTAAAATTTAATATTTTAGAATTTAGAGATTATGATTTTAAAGTTTAAGGGTTTGAGGTTAACAATTTTAGAATGTAATTTTTAGAATTTTAGGAATTAAAATTTAGAATTTATATAATTCATGGTGTTCTCAAGATAATATTTTAAGATTGAAGATTTATATTGGGTTTAGAGAAAAATAAAAATAAAATAAATATTAATTTAAAGACATTATGAGAAATTAACAAGAAGACGAAAAATGAAATAAAAATGAAAATTTTAATATTAATAATCTATAGCTAATGGAGCTAATATTTGTTGAAATTTTAATGCGAGATGGTGTAGTTAACGAGGTTTAACCTATGTTTCGGGTGCATCGGAAAGAAAATTTAATAAATCAAACATATATATGATATATGCCATGATAAAACAATCTTTGGGTGCAGGTGCTTTCTGGTGAACGTTGGACAACATGAGATTATAAGACAAAAGTAATTCACATGTACATATTTTTCTTGATTCTGTGAGTCACTACTTGTTCCATGATCAATCTGATGGTAATCTCCGCATACGAGGATGCCTTGATGATAAGAAGATAACGATGAAAGATTCGTTCATGTACAGCATATCCTAAAAGAAGATTCTTGTTAATGACAAACATATAAATCAATTAGCAGATAAATGTTCTACTTTAACTAGAAGTTTTTAATTGAGTCTTGAAAATACAATTATATTAAAATTTAGTAAGGATAATTTTACTGTCCTTGTAGTTTTGTCCAATTTCAAAGGACTAGTTGATACCCAATATAGTACCAGATACACGTGGTTTACACAAAAAAGCAAAAAAAGAATATTGGTGTTTGCTGGTATAAATAATTTTGTTCATTGCTATCTTCATTGCATTGCAGTATTTGCCAGATTAATTACTGAGCTATCTCCATTGGCAAACTGTCATATTTCAACAGGTTGCTGACTGCCCACCAAATTATTTAGTTGCTAGCACTTGATTGTCTGCCAAAGGAGATCTGCTCAGCAATTCTTCTGCAGATTTGGCATTTGATGAGTTAGCATTCGTAAATACTCACGAAATTATATATGATACTTGGTTGGACTTTACCAATTAGGTTTGATGCTTTCCTGATCCACGAAACAGGTAACTTGATTGGAAACTTGGAGCTTTAATGTTTATATGCTTTTGTTTGTTCATGATTAAATGAATCTTGGCAAATTTAGCTTCAAACCGGCAAGAACATGTTATTTTAATGGCGCCTTGATTTTCCAAACAAGCAATTGTTTGATTTGTTTCTGAAACTTGTTGCTGAGGGCTAAAGTGGACCATTTCTGGACTTCTGCTCATATATATGTTTTCATAATTATGGTTTCAATTCTCAGGTTATGACATAGACCTAAGCTGTACTCCTAGTAAATTTTTGTGTATATATTCTTTGTTACCAAGATATTGTTGGCACCATTCCTTAGTGATGTTTAAGATATAATAGAAAATTGATATAACTTGCAAAATTGCATTCCTGCCATGTCATATATATGCATAAACTTGGGAATTTCAATAATATAAACAGAAACAATCTGAGAATCACACAAGGGCGCGTAGTTATATGTATTGACAGTATCTACATAGAGCAAAAGGATCCTATATTACTGTAAGAAAGCTTGCTGGGTTCAGTCTTCATCGACTTTTCATTGGCCTAGTTAGCTGAATCAACGTGACAAGTATTAGATGTACAAGTTGGAGAAGTCACACTTTGGAAAATTATAAGATATGCAAGGGACATATAAATGGAGAAAAGCCTATCATCTAATCATCTAATGTTTTAAAGTTTAGGGTTGAGAGTAAATACATGAATATGATCTGAAGTGTGAACAATGAACTGACTCATGTTATTATGTGTTTATATTTTAATATAATTAAGAAAGTCTGAATCAATTCAACCTAAAAGCTTAAATTATTAATAAAAAAAAAAAAACCTAGAAATGATGTTTTATATTATATCTAACAAATTCTTTTATATGTGAGATCATTCTCATTAACACAAAAATCAGTTAGTTTGACTACAGTTTCTGTTCATCTAATTCGTGGAAAACATCTTATACCATTTTAGAATATGAAAACTGTGATAAGTTTAAGAGAAATATAAATCTATGAACTTCTTATATATTCATGATAAACGTCAATCTTTTCATTTAAGCTTGTATGTAAATGGAGTACTACTACCAAAATCGAGTAGTACAAGGATATAAATAATCTATACTAAAATGCTGCGTCTAGTTTTAGCATAAAACAGAATCAACTTTTGGTCCATTAGATGGCCACTGATAGCAACAAAAGGAATTTTCTCTTGACAGGAAAAGGGTACAAAGAACATGGTTTTGAAAGTTCAACCACTGTTCTGTGACCTTACAGCTTCTTGTAGGGACGCTTTGAAAGAAAGGTTAGAGTTTTAAATCATGTATTAAATCAATGGATGAGATTATTCAACAAGGGCAAGAAGTTCTTATGGACAAAGGAAATACCACAAAAGGGTATAGAAAAGGCAACGTAAAGTTATAATATACTTCTAGAAAGAAATTAATCTTGAAAGATGTTTTTTATTTTCCAAAAATTAGGAAGAATCCTGTATATACAAATCTGTTATGTAAGAAAGGGTGAAGGCTGTATTAGAATCTTACAAGATTGTAATCTCTAAGAATTGAGTGCTTGTCGGTGAGGATTTCTCAATATTTTATAGAATGTTTAAATCTAATATCGACGACGACAACAACAATAATTTCAGTTCTGTTTATATTGTTGAGCAGTCTTTTTCTTCATGGCATGGTAGATTAGGGCATGTTAATTATAAAATTTTGAAATATATGATTAAGCATGGAATGATCACATGTCCAAAAGAAACAGACAGAAAGTGCGAAATTGTGTTCAAGCTAAAGTGACAAGAAAACTTTTTCTTTTTGTGGAAAGAAATTGTGAAGTTTTATTAGAATTCGTGCATTTTGATATTTGGGAGTCAAATGGCAAGTTAACTAAAGGAGGAAATAGATATTTTATTATATACTTCTATAGATAACTTTTCAAGATATGCTCATGTGTATTTGATAAAATCCAAAGATTCCTTTTGAAATGTTCACTTGTTACAAATCTTTGGTAGAAATTCAATAGGGAAAGAAAATAAAAGTACTTAGACAGTGGTAGAGATAGAGAACTTCTTTTTTGGCACAATTTGTAGATAATTTGTAGATTTTCGTGAAAGCAATGACATACATAGTACATCAAACTAGTGTACATTACAACAAAATGGTTTAAAAAAAACGAAAAGTAGAACATTAGTGAATATGACTAATGCCATGATTCTTAATACTAAGTTAACTATCATTTTACGGGGAGAAGCATTACTACAAAGAAAATAACATCTTCTCCGTATGAATTATGGTAAGGGGGGAAAAAATTAGATCAAAGCAAGTCTTTTCAAAAAGGTTTTACTCCTTAAACGATACTTAACTCTTTGAAGAGTTGTTTCTCCTATTATAAATAGGATGTTTAACAGGATGAGAATTCATTTAAGTTTCATCCTTTCTTCTTTGATATTCTTCTCTAAAAAACTTAAGTTTGTTTGGAGAGAATCCAGAAGCTTTTGTCTGTTTTTTTCTTGGAATTCTATCTTTTTTCTCTAATAGTACTTGGGATAAATCCTAAGGGTGATTTGCCATATTACGGCAGCAACATAATACGGTCAAATATCACTTCATGAATTATATGAATAGTCACATTTTTCGACACATAATCTTCGATCTCTTATATTTTTCCTTACCATGAAAAGACAGATAAAGTATAGACCCTCCAATATTTTCTGCTGAAATTTTAATCTAATTCAAAAAATGTGGACACAAGGATTTGAACCTCTAAACACTTGGTGGAAGAGACTCTAATACCATGATTCAAGCTATTAGATGAAGTCTCAACGATAGTTTTATACCAAATAGAATCTTGTCTAGACGTGACTTTTCCCTCTATCTGTTTGTGTAATACAACTGTTTGCCCATCCTCTCCACCCTCACCAATGCCCCATATCCGTATCAACAAGAAACTTTTGACAATTCTACTCTGGTATAGTATTTTGGATCTTGATCTTAGTCAAAAAAGGAATTCCCTATAGAAGACCAGAAGTACATATTTTGGCTTATGATAACCTGCAATTATTAGGAGTAGAGAAGTTTTTCAATAGATTAATTATCCATAAAATTCCCAATAGCGAAATGAAGAATATTTCAAAACAAGAAAGAGTTAATGTGTCAACTTTATAAATTCTTCAAATGCTGTAAGAAGGAAAGGAGAGAGAAAGCGCACATACCATTGGATCTTCCTTCTCATAAGTGGTATCCATATTTACTGAGTCAACTTTATAAAATTGGTATCCATAAGTGGAGATTTGTGACTGATTGCACCTCCTTTTTCTTCTGTTGGTCAGCATTAAAGTCTTCATCCTTCTATTAGTGACCTTTCCAAGAGGGAAGGGCTTCAGCATTGTGGAAGAACCAAAAAGCAAAAGTATTCAGTCTTTAAACAATTATGATCCTCTATTGAAACAATGCATAAAATGTGGTACTATCCATACGCTTAGTATGTTCTGGAGAAAAGCTCTGAGAATGGGAGAAATATGAAACCTTTAAGATTATACAGCTTAGTTTAATGATCAAAGAAAGAGTACAATTCCTTTCTGTGTTAATTAATCATGATTTATGAAGTGTAAAAACCAATAAACTAGAACTACATACTTTAAATTTAGCTTATGTATGGTGCATATTACCTTAAATGCTTCACTCATATGTATGTTGCAGCTTACTTTAGTGCCTATATTAATATATTAATTTTTTTAAAGCTTCAACAGCTAATCTTGTAAAAATTAACCAATCATTAAAAAAAAAAAGCGAGACAGAAAGAATTCTGACATGGTAATTATTATTTTAAACTAAATTGAATTGGTTACTGAAAAAGCCTGAAACTTCGCACTTTTTAATTCAGTGGTTACTACAATGGTCTGTCTCACTTAAAGTTTAGATTGGACTCTCATGTCATTATCAAGTAACTGGTGTATTTGTGCAGTGCATTTCACCAAATGCAGAGTTGAACGAGAGAAGCATTTGATAGAGACTAAAGTAACTTTGCAATGTGATAAACCATGAAGTGTTAACTATTCCTATGTTGATAATTTCTTATTTTGCTTGTTGAACCTTTAATATGAGAATCAAAATCTGCCATTTGATAAGTTGTAGTGGCTGCATGAATTTTAACCATTTTATTGTTGTATAGCAAAGGAAATTTATTGAAACTAGAAGAATGAATTCTCTTGTGATGACATTGGAAGATTCTTCTAGAGTTGGGTTGATGATTGTTGCTACATAATTTGGATAACACCCAGCTTGGGCAGCATGTACTGTTAAATAACAAGGAAGTAGTTTAGCGTAATGGTGTAATTTTTATAGATAAGATTTTAATACTCTTATACCTCAAAATTAAACTTGGTCTCTTTTTTATACGCTTAAACTAATATTAAGAATTTTACGTCCCATCTTATTTATGATAAATATATATATACTTCCAAATGATGATTTGCCCTTGACACGCTTAATGGGCATGATTCCTGGTATGTCAACCATCGACGTCTCTTCACCTTCTTCTCGTCTAGACTTCTTATGAGTTTCACTAACTTGAGTACGCTTTAGCACCTCCTTTGACTTTTTCTACTCGCTTTAGAGGTACTAGCTCCACTCAGACGCAACAAATCTTCTACAATCATTCTGCCCTTGATGTCACATAACAAGACTGAAAAATCCTCGTTACCCACATGCCACAAAGTTAAAGAAATTAAAAACATTAGCTTTGGAAGAATTATAATAATATCTGCAGAGAGAATAGCAGGAAGGAAACAAATAACACTTGAATCATAATACCACAAGAATCTGAGTCAAATCTCTGCCAGAAAATGGAGAAGAGACAGCAAATATAATGCAATCGCCAATCATGCATAAACTGTTAAAAAATGGCAGGGCAATTCTCCTTTGGCAGACCAGTAGAACGCATATGCATGTTCTCCCTGCCAATGGAGAATCGCTCAGTCATTCCTCAACAGCAAATCTCTCATACTTCTGGAACCAATCCTGTGTCTTAATTCATAACAATGAAATGAAAGCCCTTATATACCAAGCAAATGCGCACCCCGAACTTGGATATGCCATTGAAAAGTTGCATGTAGAAGTAGAAGGAGCATATGCCAGTACAATTCCTATCAAAGCAAGCTTCTTTCTTGTCTATGCTCTAATTCCTGTCCCCATTCTCATGGTCAAGTCTTTTCAAAAAGAATTATGCTATATTTACAATTGTTTTTGTACACTTATATTTTATACTTATTTTGTATTTTTTTATTTCTCATATTTTTTTATTTACAACTTTATTCTTACAAATAATTATAAAATTTAAAGTGTAAAAAAATAAGTGTACACATATCATTTTTCATAAAAAAAAAATGAATGATTTTGTCTTTATCACAAATTTCCACTTCGTACACAGTTTAGAGGGAGTTTAGATGCGTTTTATGTGCTGATTTATTGAAATATTGTGTATAACATGTAATTTGTATTAGGTATCTGAGACTCTTATGTATAGAAATAGACTTCCTTTTATACTTCAACAACATACAGGTACTGACATCTTGGTCGTTGTTATCATGAAAGTGTATTAGACGCAGATTAAAAGGATTGTTGTGAATAAGAGGGAAATCACATTTTATTCGTTGTTCAACATGCTGCCAACGTACTAAAGACAAAGTCTCTTGTATATGTGCTAATAAATACTTCTTAAATAAACCAACAATTATTAGCTTAACGGATGTTATATAATATAACAGAAGCAAGTCTACTGGAAAAGTGATGTTTTCTTTTATATGGTGTGCACATATGTATACTTGAGTGCAGAATATCAAAGAGAGATAATACGTAATATGATTCCTGTAGTTTAGGTAATTACATCCCTATAATCGAGCTACTAATAAATGTAGAAATTTATAGAATATTAGGGAGTATTTTTACACATTGTGTGAGCACAAACTAATTTTTTAAATTAAAAAGCAAAAAATAACAGGTGTCAAGCAATGACATAGAAATCATGATTTAACATAGGTGGCTAGAGTATAATGGAAGCCTTGACCAAATTTTAAAAAACTATATTAATTTACAATATATTAACACTTCCCCTTAATCTGAAGCATAGATGCTAATCATGCTAGCTTGTTATAAATATAGTCAATCCAAGTTCCATTTAAGGCTTTGATGAAGATTTTTTCCAACAGGGTTCTTGTTCAAACGTATCATATGGTGATGAACTTTTTCTCAATATTTTCACAAATAAAGTAGCAATCAATTCCAATATGTTTAATTTGTTCGTGAAACATAAGATTAGAAGCACTGTAAAAAGCATTGCATACCATAGCTTTGCTAGTAATGGAAACTTGAAACCTACTTCTTCCAATAGTTGGTATATCCACACATTTCCAAACCTAAGTTTGCCATGGCTCTATATTCTGAATCGACAATAAATCAAGAGATCACGTTTTGTTTCTTACTCTTTCATGAAACCAAGTTCCTTCCTACGAAAACACTATCTAATAACATTCAGTCAAACTAGGGAAACATTCTTAGTATGTTCATGATATACAGCTATAAAATAATTCACATCTTTGAGCTCCTTTGAAGTAGCAAATAATTTGCTCTAGGATCGCCCACTGGTTGACTGATGGGGTGTTTATAACTGATTAGTACCTCTAACTGGTAAGCAATATATGAGCGAGTCACCATGAGATAAATGGCTCACTATCTAGTAGGATTTATCTTAGGAGTCTTTGGGGTGCTGCGCATGGCTTGGCCCCCATTTTTTCTTTTAACAGATCAAGGACATATTTTCTCAAAATAGGTCTTTATTTATGACTTCAACTCCCAAGAAATGAAACCCTTAACATCAAACACCTTAGTTTTTTTTTTCATTTTTTTTTATATCACTAGAGCTGCATATGTCAAAATTCATTTGACATACAGTGCATATTATTATAAACTGAATTGAATTTGAACCTATTAGCTAGTGGATAGCACAGGATCTTTATTGAAACTTGAAGAAACATCCTATGTTTATATTTGAGAATTCATATACCGAGAGAATGCGCACCTGAGCTTGGATATGCCACTGAAAAGTTGTAGGGATAGGAGGAGCATATGCCAATACAATTGCTATCAAAGCTTCTTTCTTGTCCATGGTTTTCTGGTCCCAATTCTCACCATCAATTATTTTCAAGTTTCCTCTTCGCATATATAGTTTAGATGCCTTTCATGTGCTGTCATAAAAGTATACGACATGAAACCTGTATTTAGGTATGTGTAGCTTTTATGTGAAGAAAATGGCTTCCTTTTTATTAGGATTAAAAAGTCCACAACAAAGTACATTGTCATCCATCGTTATTATTTTCAGATATATAAATGTGAGTTGGATTTATTATTTTCGGATATAAAACGTGAGTTGGCTTAGAAAAAGAATTCCACATTAAAAAGATAAAAAATATGTGAAAGATATATAAGTAGAAATAAACCATCTAACCTAGGGTTTTGGTTGAAAATTATGCAACTCCACAACTATTTTCTCTCATAGAGCTTCTCCGCTTGTCTTAACGGTCATCATCCTTGACAGGATTCTTATATGATTAAGAAGAAAATGACTTTTTTATTCTTTTTTTTTTTTTGTTTTTCATTTTTGAACACATTGTTGTCAAGTTAAACTCATAGCAATTCTATCTAGGGATACTATAATAATACATGTGGAACTTTTATTTCACTCATTAATTTTGAATTCTACTTCAACTTATAGTCAAACAAACATGTTCCCTTTACTAAAGTATAAACAGCATTTATTTGGCCAGTAATGTCATTTAGTCAAATAAAATACGTCTGATGGTAGATGTGAAATGTGAAGGTTAAATGAAATAAAGGGGAAGAGATCAAATATTTAGTTGAAAGAGATTACAAGGCAACAACAAATGTATTTGAGTGTCATGTTTCCAAAGGGGTTAGGCATCATGTTTCGAAAGAGTTTAGTCTTCCAATTATTGCACAAGAATATCGTTGGTGTATACCAAAAAAAAAAAAAAAAAAAACAAAAAAAAAAAAGGAGAGTTCTTCACGTAAATAAAGAGTCTTATGTTCAAGGCCTTGATAAGATGAGAAGTTCTCAAAGTGCTTCCTCAGACAAAACTATATCCTACATCCGTGGATGAAGAGAGGAGACATTTTGCTAGCTCAAGAGAGGAATCACATGACCTAGAATATTTGGCTGCAAATACTTACGTAAGGTGATACAGTATTTAAGAGATGGACAATAATTTAGTTAGACATGTTCTATGCTTATGAATATGAGTTTATTGGAGAGAGTGCTTTGGCGTAATAGTATAATTTTGAAGATAAGATTATGATATCTTTATATTCTAGAAATAAATTTGGCTTTTTTTAATACACTTGAACTAATATTAAAATTTTTACATCTCTATCATATATATATATATAAAAGGTTATTAGGAGAAGAACCACAAGTAATTTGAAGCACTTTTAAGGAAGAAATTCAATAAAGAAATCATCCACAACATTTCAGGCATTAACAAAATCTCTAGCTGAAAATGGAGAAGAGACAACGCATATACTGCATCACCAATCATGAACTGTTGAGGAATGACTGAGCAATTCTCCATTGATAGAGAGAACATACGCATAGAAACGTTCTAGAACTAGAAGGAATTAGCATATGCCAGTAAAATTCCCTATCAAAGCTAGCTTCTTTCTTGTCTATGGTTTTCTGGTCCCGATTCTCACCATCAAATCTTTTCAAAAAAAACCAATGATTTTGTCTATTCCGCAAATATCCACTTCACATGTAGTTTAGATGCCTTTTATGTGCTGAATTAAAGGTGCACATGTAACTTGTATTAGGTATCTGCAGCTTTTACGTGTAAAAATATTCATCAGGACTAAATCTATTATCTTATACAATATTTTATATACTATCTCGCTATAACAGGTTGGTCAAAACATATAGAGAAGTGGGACAATAGCCATAAAGAGTGGGATTGACAATGGAACTGGAAAGTGGGACAACAAATTTTGTCCTAATTCAACAACATAGTAGGACTGAAAACAAGGTCATTGTTATCATGAAAGTGTATTTGATGCAGCTTAAAAAGATGGCGTGATTAAGAAGGAAATCGCCTTTTATTCATTGTGATGAACACATTGATGCCAACGTACTCAGTCCTATATATATGCTAATTAAAATTTCTTAAATTACCTTACAAAGTGTTGACTTAATATAAGGAGGCTTGCCTTAAAATATTCTAAATTACAAATTTTATCTTCATACATTAGAGTTACTTTTATCAAGAGAGACTTGTGAGTTATTATTCTAATCTCAAATTGATAAGGATTATTCTAATACTCCGAAGGTATGTAAAGACATACTCAAAGAGTAAACAGAAAGATAAAAAAAAATGTTTCTTGAATCAATTTATATGTCACTCTTATCATTAATGAGTTTTGCATCAGATTATGGGTCAATCTAAATTTTAAAATGAACACATTGCAAGGGAAGGAAAGTTAATCTTTTTGAGTAGTTTTAAGTCCTTACCATTAGCATTTATAGAGGTAGATTTTCAAACTAGAGAAATGGGAGAAGGAGAATTTGCACCTCCAATCTCAAGCTAATCTAATTATCATTAAATATATTTGACATGTCCATTTCATTGTTGAGTTGCTTTAGGTTAATGCCCAAATGAAATAGAATTCGTTTAACCTCCTCAAGAATCACTCCAGAAGGAAAATGAATTTGTTACTTCAATATAATAAATCACTGTGAGAAGTACAAAATCAAGATATGCTTATCTAAATTCTGACTTCTGGCTCCAAAGGTGCTTTGATATATTCTTTATTGCTTTCTTTTTCCATGGAAATCTTCTGTCTCCATATGTAGAAATGAAAGGGAAGCCATAGAGAATGAAAGATGAGAATATAACTAACTGCCAGCAACAAGATAACAAAATATCAGATCTACTAGATCAAATCTTTACGTGTCTCTATTTGTAGTATAGTTAGAAAAGCCCGATTCCTCCATTTCTAAATACATTTACTGATACAATGCACTTCTTCTTTTATCTTTCTTACCAAGGCCACACTAGGAAAAGAAAATTGATTTTCTTGACTAGCAAAAGAATAATGTAGCTATCATTAAAGTAGTTATCATTATTCATCCTCTAAAACCCTAGCTAAGATTAAGAGGCAGATGTCTCTCAAAACAAACACTTAATAGTTACTTGAATGGAATTACAGTGATGTTCTTAGGATTTGTTAGCTGGAAAATATATCAGACTAGCACAAGAATTGTCATTTCAAATGAAGAATTGGCATTCTATAACTTGTGGGGAAAGAATTCACATTGCCGCTCAGGCTGAATTATTTGATTGAACAAGAATTGCACAAAGAACCCTAGTTGCTTCGTAACACCTTCCAAAACAACTTCAAAGCCCAAGATCAAGTTTGCAATGTCATTATCAACGGTGAAAGCTACAAAAACATTAAAAAGAAAAATTCAAATTGCCAACTCAAAATAATCCACAACCCTACAAGCTATAATATGGCTCAACAAGGAAGATGAAGAGAACATCAAGTTTGCGCCACTAGACAAAAACAAAGTCAAACAGCCAGAATCGTTTGTGTTCCAAGACCAGTTCTTAATAAAACCACTAGAAGAGCAAACAAGTGCCTCATGATGCTCAAACAAAAGTGATGGAACCACATTCTCACTAAAGATATAATCCACGCACCCAACTATATATAAGAGATATCAATTCGTTAAAAGCAATCTATTTTCATTCATAAAGATTCATGAATATATACAGCAGAAGTCGCAGGTGTATGGGAAGAGGTTACAACAGAATCTCTGAACAGTATAGATAACAACTAAGGCTAGGATAGAGATAAGTACAACAGCTGTGAAGAGTTCAAATATTAAAGATAAGAATGACGGTGGATGCCCTAATACTACGCACCGATGATGTATTAGAGTAGATTCCACCTGCTCTACCATCAATACAAGACACCCCACTAATGCGAGACAAACAAGATGAAGATGACAAATTAGACTCAAGGACGAGTCTCATCCAACTCACGTGGAGAATGATATGGAAAGAAATCAAATACAGAGCCAAGATTATGGACCTAATGAGCCCAAACCTCTTGTGGAAATGAAAGAAGATATTTTTGCAGATTTCTCTAGAAATGCATTGAGGATGGAGAAGATATTTTGGAAGAAATTCTCTAGAATTGTTCTGGAAATAAGAGGCCTCACTTGGCACCAATAAATTATACACTATGGTAGATATTTCTTGGTTAATTAAGGACGAAAATTCCCACATAAATAAGTATAAATATCAACTCCCTAGTTGTACTTAGTTATCGTTGAGTTTGAAATGATTATCATTTTGGGAGAGCTTCTCTCTTTATCCTCCCATTTCTTTGCAACCCATCAGCCATTATTTTGTATAACTGTTCCATATGAAGGTTATTCTCATCATAAGTGCATAGCCTAAATAGTGTTGCTCAAGCTTTGTGAATCATGAGTCATGAGTGAGTGAGAAGTTCATTTATTTATACCATGTACGAACAAATTGTCACAAGCATTTTCCTTCACAGGTTTGAGCTTTACATTAAAATCACTGATCTTTGGATTCTAGGCTGTGATATTGCAATGCAGTTTCAATTGCTCGTAACCATATACTTAATTATAAAATGGTTAATATGTGAGAAACATATATAAAATGCATTTTATAGTATGACATGATCCAAATGCTACATATATTCCATTGCTATAGGAACTTTTTTTTTTTTTTTTTTTGGCATAGTCATGAAAATAAATCATCATCTGAATAAAATACTGACTGTATCGAGGATAGTTACTAATATTCCCCTTGAAACTTGCTAACCTATTCTCCAAATAGCTGCTCCAATATACAAATAAAAAAGAATCATAGACTATTTTATATATGCTATACTGATAAAATGATTCTCTTGCTAAAAATATAAATAACTGGAAGGAGAGTAAAATGTTTTGAATAGAAATGAAGATACAGCACATGCCCAAGTTAAAAATAAATAATGACAGGACACTTCTGACAATTCTATTCTGGTACATAGTATTTTGGATCTTGATCTCGGAACTCCTATAAAGAAATGAAGAATATCTCAAGAAAAAATTAATTGTCAATTGCTATATGGAGGAAAAGAGAAAGAAAGCAGAACGAATCTACTCTACATATATTGGCAACTTGTTCAGTGGCTAAAGAATGTTGGTTTATATCAAAGTTTGGGCTGAGATTGAGTAGATTTTAGACTAACACCTTTTCTGGCTGGTGGGGTTCATCATGGAACTATCTGAAAACTGACCATTACAGTAACAAGCTACTGACTTAAGCCATATTTCTCATGTGGAGAATTTGGAAGAGCAGGAATGATAGAACTTTTAATAACATAGCCTGGAGTAGCAATGAAATAGTTGTGAAAGCTGGTATAAACTTGAGAAATTTCTGTTGGTTTGTCAATGTTCTTAGACTAGTGTCTTTTATAGAAATAGTTTCTTGTGGACTTTTGGCCCTTTTGATTCTCTTGGGAAACCCTATTATTCTTTTGTATGTGAGAAGCCTGATTGATTATGTATACTTCTCTCTGTTTCATATCAATGAAATACATACATTTGTTTTTTTTTTTAAAAAAAAAAAAAAAGGGAGAAAGCGCACATACCATTGGATCTTCCTTCTTAGAAAAGTTTATTCAGATTAATGTGTCAACTTTATAAAATTGGTATATATCCTTAAGTGGTGAGTTGTGACAGGAAAGTTATATACCTTTGCACCTCCTTTTCTGCTGTTGGTCAGCATTAAAGTTTTCATCCTTTTATTAGTGACCTTTCCAAGAGGGAAGAGTTCAGCTTTCTGGAAAGATAAAACAGCGAAACTCAGTCTTGAAACAATTCTGACCCTCTGTTCAAAGTTGAAACAGTACTAGAACAATATGTGAAACTATCCATACGCTAAGAATGGGAGAAATGAAACCTTTAACATTAAACAACTTAGTTTTTATGATCAAAGAGAGAGTACAATTCTTTTCTGCGTTAATTAATCATGATTTTTGAATTGTCAAAGCCAATATATGGTAGAGCTAAATATTTTAAAATTCATCTTACATATGGTGCATATTACTTTAAATGCTTCAATATATGTATGTTGTGGTTTACTTTAGTGCCCTGTATATATACATATATTTGATAGTCTATAATAATTTTTTTGAAGCTTGAAAAGCTAATCTTGTAAAAATTAACCTATCCAAAAAAATAATAAAAAATAAAAGAGTGAGGCAGAAAAAGAATTCTGACATTGTAATTATTATAAACTAAATTGAACTGGTTACTTAAAAAATTTTGAACTTGCACTTTTTAATTCTGTAGTTAGTAGAATGTCTGTCTCACTCAAAGTTTAGATTGGACTCTCATATCATCATCAATTCCAAATATATATGTACACATGCAGTGGATTTCACCAAATGCAGAAGAGTTGAACGAGAGAAGCATTTGATAGAAACAATAGAACTTTGCGATGTGATAAACCATAAGTCTTAACTATTGCAATGTTGATAATTTCTTATTTTGCTTATTCAACATTTAAGATGAGAATCAAAATCTGCCAATTGATAAGAATGAACATTCTGTAGTGCTGAAATTAGAAGATTCTACTAGGCTTGCTTGATGATTTGGAGCGCCGTGAGTCAGGTGGAGTAGCCCTATTCCACCCCATCTACCTCCTGAGACAATAATCCACCAATAGATTTTTTTGTCGAGGGAAGGTAAAGGATAAGAGGTTTCCCAGGCTGTAGTGCTACGAGATGGCGATTTATCGTATAGAGGATCACGGCTGCATTTACGAGTGATCGATCTCACAAACTCGAAATTTATTAAGAAAGAATTGACAAGAGCCTATTCAGTTAGTCAGAAAGCTATATCAAGAAAGCTGCGCCCAAAGAGCAACGCCTTGAGTAGACCGATAAGTTCTCACGAAGCTTTACTCGAGATAAGGCACCGTACGCCTACGATCCTATCTGACTATTGAGAAGAGCTCTTTGATCTTCTTTCTTTTGTTCAATTGTGCGTGCTTTGCTCAACACATGCAATCGAAAGAATGCTCGATCATCAAACTAAGACTCACTGAAAGCTGCCGTTCACGTCAGGGCATATAGATTAGCGGAGATGTAGTTGCGTGTACTGATTCTTTTCGAGATTGGGCTGGTGTTCAGTGTACTAAGGTTAAGGTACAATCTCGAAAAGAATGCCGATTATTGACACAGAATTTTTGCGAGAAAAGGTCAAAACCATCAATATCATGACTGGGTCGACCAGGCTAGATCATGAGTGAATAGAAAATCGAAAACTTACATAGCTGTTCCAGCTGAAATACTTGGAATAATTCTACCACTTCTACTAGGAGTAGCCTTTTTAGTGCTTGCTACATAATTTGGACAACACTCAGCTTGGGCAGCAAGTACTGCCAAGTGATGATTTTGCCCCAGGCACACACAAAAGGCATTACTCCTGATACGTCACCCATCAAAGTCTCTTCACCTTCTTATCATCTAAGCTTCTTACTAGCTTCACTAACTTGAACATAGGCGAGCATCGGCTTTGGCGCCTCCATTGACCTTTTCTACTCCCTTTACAAGTATCGGCTCCACTCAGACATAACAATTGTTATGCTAGCTAAACATTTTGTGATTATTTTCTATCAGAAGCTTTTCTTCTACCTCTCACGTCACATAACAAATAAAAAATCATCATTACCCTGATGCCACAAAATGAAAGGAACTAGAAACATTAGTTTTGGAAGAATTATATTAATATCTGCACAGAAAAACGGCAGGAAGGAAACTAACAATTAACACTCAAAACATATTACCTCAAGAATCTGAAGAAAATCTAAGGGAGAAGACACTATAATGGTATCACCTATCATAAAACTGTTAAAAATGGCAGGGCAATTCTCCTTTGGCAGACCAGTAGGATGCATATGCATGTTCTCTCTGCCAATGGAGAATTGCCCCGTCATTCCTCAACAGCAAATCTCTGAAACTTGTTAAACCATTTCCGTGTCCTGATTCATCTATGATGAATTTGAAGCCTTTATATACCCAAGAGAAAGCGCATCTGAGCTTGGATATGCCACTGAAAAGTTGTAGGAATAGGAGGAGCATATGCCCAGTGCAATTCCCATCAAAGCTTCTTTCTTGTCCATGGTTTTCTGGTCCCACTCCTCACCATCGATTATTTTCAAAGTCTGTATCAAGTATTTCCCCTTCGTATAAATATAGTTTAGATGCCTTTCATGTGCTGAAATAAAGGTATACGACAAGAAACCTGTATTTAGGTATGCGTTATTATGTGAAGAAATCCACAACATTGTCTATTGTCATCATTATCATAATGATCTAAAGTCAAAAATATATAATCTGAACCTTTTCACTTATTAAATTTGCAGCTTGACAGGATTGTTATGATTAAGAGGAAAATCACCTTTTTTTTCATTGCCGAACACATGTTGTCAAGTTAAACTCATAGTCATTCCATCTAGTATATTTAATACTTATGGAATTTTTATGTCACTCATTCTTTATGAATTCTAGTACACCTTATGAGTCGATCCAATAAATATGCTCTCTACAAAAGCAACAATAGCATTTATTTGGTTATTAATATTAATGTAAGAAGATGATATTGATTTAGGGGAGTTATTAGGTTACATTTTATACATACTACCCACCTAATTATGCGCTATCTAAGAAAGATGCTACATAAAATGAATGATAGCAATCAAAAGGAGTCTCTTTTAATGGGTGAATAACTTTCAAAAAAAAATAGCTTAGAATTTGCCTTGAGTTAGACATGTTTTATATGCCTATGAATTATATGAGGTTATTAGGAGAAGAAAGCTCACCAACCACGCATGGTTTAAAGGAGTTGAGAGGAAGAAGTTCAGTAAACAAATCATCCACTAGATCTCAGGCAATAACAAATCATAACGTATAGAAAAGAATAATGTTTCCATTGAGAAACAAACTTAATATAGGAGGTAAATGACCAGAGATAGTGAAAGCCTCTGCCTATGAATTTTGTTTTCATTTGACAATAATGATCATCAAATTAAATATATGCAAGTTTCCCCATTGAGAACTGATGAGAAGGAAATCCTCACATAAGAGATGAGCAACGATTATCATAAAACCTTCACTTGAAGGATTTTTTAAGAGTTGATGCATTCGACTTATTGTATAACTTGTTACCGTCATTGTTAGTTAATAAACCAAAACAAGGCTATGTAAAGTTTAATTCTTGCATAACTCTATGCAAAAACAGATAGCATATTTTTATTGTTCAACATTTTAAATTGAGAACCAAACCTGCCATATGAAAGTTGTAGAGGCAGCGAGAATTTAAACTGTTATTATGAATATTACACTGCTTATACAGAGAAATAACCAAAATACCCTCCTTACCACGAAAACCCTGGACTTTTGGTATGCTTCACAATTCCCTTCGCCTTCAGCCCTCTTCCCTCTCTCCCCAACTCCACTTCTCTCTATACCTCACTGCCCTTGAGCATCGGACATGTCATCGGAGCTCCGGCTCTAGAGCCCTTGACCGTCTATTCCTCTTGTAGGTCAGCTTCAACAAAAACCATTTTGGGTTTAAGTTCCACATTAAATTAATTGAAATTTGAAGATTCTTCTTCAGTTAGTGGATTAGTTTTCTGTTCCCAAAAATCTTAAAGTTAACTATGTAGCCAAGAGATTACTAACTTAATCAGTGTCTGCTGTCTCTCGTGACTCTTCAGTCACATAATCAAACTGAAATGCTTCAGTACCAACCTGCTAAGTAAGGAAAGGAAGGAAGAATAATCTGAATTGAGAATTAGGGAGGAAACTAAAAAGACTTGAACCATACTATACCCCACAAGAATCTGAAGCAAATCTCTAGCTGAAAATTGAGAAGAAGGCAACGCATATAATGCAAATCATAAAACTGTTAAAAGAATGGCAGGGCAATTCTCCTTTGGCAGACCAAGTAGAATGCATATACACATGTTCTCTCTGCCAATGGAGAGTTGCTCAGTCATTCCTCAACAGCAAATCTCTCATGCTAGAACCAATTAACCCTGTGTCTTAATTCATCAACGATGAAATGGAAGCCCTTTATATACATAGCAAAGCAAAGCCTTGTATTAGGTATAGTATGGATATGCCATCGGAAAGTTGTAGAAGTAGGAGGAGCATATGCCAGTACAATTCCTATCAAAGCTAAGCCTCTTTCTTGTTTATGGTTTTCTGGTCCCGATTCTCACCATCAAGTCTTTTCAGAAATAAGGGTTTTGTCTATATCACAATTTTCCACTTCGCATATAGATTAGATGCCTTTTATGTGTGCTGAAATAAAGGTGCACAACATGTAACTTGTATTAGGTATCTGTAGCTATATGTGTAGAATAGACTTCCTTTATAATTTAACAACGCACAAGCCATTTATGCAGCTTAAAAAAGATTGTTGTGATTAAGAGGAACTACATTTTATTCATTATTAGAACATATAGAAATCTGCTGTCTCTAAAGGGTGTCTTATATCTTGTCCCGTAGTATCTTATTAGCCAAACAATTATAGAATAATATACATTTAATGCTTACACTGTTATTTTATTATTTTCTTGACCAATATTATACCTTAGGATGGGCTATGAGACACCTTGTGGGACAACATCCTATTAGAACACATTGTTTCCAACATCCTCAAGCCAAGTTCTCCTATATATGTGCTAATAAACACTTCTTAAATTAACCAATAAAGTGTTAGCTCAATGAAAGCAGGGTGAGCTTTAAGGCATTTTTGAATCTAAAACCTTTAAAGTTGCCATAGTTGGGAGGACTTTATTAGTTAAAGTTCCCTTCTCAAACAGAGATTATTTGTGTCATAGGTAAATGGTGTGAAGAGATTTTGGGTATAAAAATAAAAAATCAAAAAAATCAAGTTTATTTATATTCCACCCTTAACCATTAGTGAATTTTGATTCGAATTGTGAGTCAATCAATTAAATTTAAAATCACCACACTGCCGTGGAATGGTATTTTCTGGAATAGTTTGAAACTAAGTTTAAATAGGGAAATGAGAGAAGGAGAATTTGTACCTCCAATCTCAAATTTCCTCAGAAATCTTTAGACCAACAAGGTAATTCTCATCTAATGATTAAATATATTTGACATGTTGATTTCACTGCTGAGACATTGTTCCTTCAATCCAATAAACAAGTGTGAGAAATACAAATCAATATATGCATATCTATTTTCTGACTGGTTCCAAAGGTGCTTTGACATATTCTTCATTGCTTACTTTCCCCACGGAAATCGTCTGTCACCACATGTAGAAATGAAAGGGAAGCCACAGATAATGAAAGATAAGAATATAACTAACTGGCAGCTACAAGATATAAAAATATCATATCTACTAGATCAATATCTTTACGTGTCTCCATTTGCAGTATAGTTGAAAAGTTTGATTCTTCATTTCTAATAAATACATTTATGTATTAAATGCACTTTTCCATTTATCTTTCTTACCTGGGCCACACTAGGGGAAAATTTTGATTTTCTTGACCGGCAAAAGAATATTATTGAGAAGTTTAATCGTGCACAAAACCGTATCATTAATGGAGTGATCATTGCTCATCCTCTAAAACCCTAAGATTAAGAGACAGATGTCAACACTTATAGTTACTTGAAAGGAATTATAGTGATCTTCATAGGATTTGTTAGCTGGAAAGTGTATAAACCAGCACAAGACTTGTCATTTCAAACGAAGAATTGGTATTGAGAATTTTATGAAGTATTAATCTCTAACTTGTGGGGAAAGAAAGTTGTAAATTCAGTGAGATAATGAAAGTGTTTCTGGAATATGGATCGACTACAAGCATATATATATATATATATATATATATATATATATATATATATATATATATATATATATATATATATATATATATATATATATATATATATATATATATATATATATATATATATATATATATATTCCTCCACAAGTAAACAAAAGGCTAGCTGTAGAAAAGATTTGAAGGGAATTATGCTTGCCCTCTAGAATAATCCATTTACACCTTTAATACTAGGGCAAAAGAAAAGTGGGGCCTGTTTACTTTAGCCATTTTGAGTTTCCATTTTCAGTAAAAATGGAAACCAAACTGAAAAAAAGGTGTTTGGTTTAATAAATGAGAAATGTTTCAACTTAGAATTACATGTAAACATTTTTAAAATTACACGGTAAACTTGAAATAAGAAAATAAAATTATTAAAAATCAATGTTTTAAGAAATGATATTTAGTCACAATTGTGTAAATATATTAACTTCTTTTTTATTATTTTCCTTTACTCTGTTTACTACACAATTGTGGAATTTGATAAATTTATAGCAAAATTGAACCATGGGCTGATGAATTGAAGATATGAGAAAGGGAGGAGGAAGGGATGGAGAGGAAGGAAACAATATTACTGAACATTTAAATCAACTGGTAAAAAGTTGTTATAGCTTAACCATAAGTTTTAGATTTGAATCTTAAGAATGTAATTATATTAACATTTGATAAAAAGAGTTTTGCCATCATTATGGTCTTGTCTAACTTAAACTAGAAGCTCATGTTTAATGTAGTATTAGATATTAATGGTTTGCATCAAAAACAAGGAAACATTCCTTAAACCAAACATGCCCCAAGCTTTCTACACATGAGCATGAAAAATACCCCTTTGAACCACATCAACTATTTTAAGGAAAATTTTACCTTTTCTGTAGAGATATGCTTATCATATGTGTGAAATCACAGAAGAAATATCTTTGGTTAACAAAAGCATTTGGCAAAAGTACAATGACATTGAGGCAAAAGCCATGGTGGATGGACCACTTTCTTTCTAGTAACATGCAAGAAAGAGGATGTGCTTGGAATATCCCTTTGCTTGTTTAAATGAATGTCTCAGTTCTCATGTCACCTATATATACACATGATTACATAGGAATTGTTCCTCAAAAGAACTCAATGAGTCGTCATGTGTGGGTGCATTTCAGGGCAATACTCCTTTGGCAGTTGGATACTATCTGCATGTCTTTCTCAGCTCTTGAGGCAGAGAAATAAACTCACTGCCAAAGGAGATTTGCCCGGCGATTCACCTCTACACACAATAGAAGATCCCCATATAGAAAGCTATACATACATACAAACACACATATATATATATACTGGTATGTATATGTATTCCATGATTTAGGGGGACAGTCATATATATATATGTATATATTGGATAATGTGATGCATGTGCTTTCTCAAACTTATGTCCCACATTGGTGGGATACTTGAATTTTTTAGGTTTCGTTGCAACTGGGTGGGCTTTTGGAGTCGCTTTTGGGTCACTAGGGTCAGTACTAAGCTGCAAGTGCATTTTTATGCATGCACAAAAATAAATTAGCTGCAGCTAAAATACAAGCTGTAAAGTTCTATCAATTGACATGATACGATTTAAGCTATTAGATGAATCAACTATATACTATAAAATAGTTGACTGCACCAAATCCGGGCATGTATGCGCACATGCATATTCTTTGGTAACATTATCCTTTCCTGCTAACAATGATACCTTTAAATCTGAAATTCATGTTGTGGTGCATTTTCTTTCTTCTTGTTCTGATTTTGATGAAATAGCTAGAGACTTCTTTAAGTATTTCACCACTCATTTAGATTTGGAGACATCTAACTTGATTCATTGGTCAATATGCAGTAGTAACATAGCTAGATCACAACATGGCAAGCATGTCCATGAACCGAGACAAGACTTGAACTGCATAACTAATGTCTGGTCTTGTTAATGTAATGTACAAGAATTTGCCAACTAAACTTCGGTAGACAGTGGGGTTTGGAAGCAAAGTCTCTGTGGTATGAGCCAATTGATGGTTGACTTCAATTGGAGTTGAAGCTACGGCGGGGCTCAATGTGTATGGTGGCCTAAAGTGAACTTTTAAAATAAGATTTTTTGTGATTTTTGTAAGTGTTATGTTTTTTTTTTCTAGTTAAAGTTTATTCTTTTAGCTTTTAGAGATGCAAATTTATTTTCCCAAAACTGCTATAAATGAGAAGATTTTTAGACTTCAGGCTTCTAGATGACTTATTTTTAGAGTGATATTGAGAAAGAAGGAGAAAGAATTTGAAGCAGAAAAAGAAAAGGAACGTCAAATCATAGAAACAAAAAGAGAAAAAATAATATTAAATGCTTAGAAATATAGTGAAAAAGGAATATTAAAATAGAAGATTCGATTTATAAAGTAAAAATATTTTAGAATTAGGATAGATAATTAATATCTAATTAAATAATAAAAGTTAAATTAAAATTTATATAAATAATAATCACTAAATAAAATAAAGATAGTCTAAGGCACACCATGAGTTGCCAAGAGATCTAAAATGAATTTTCTTTGAGAGATACATACACCAGATTTACTTCTTGCAATTTCCAAGCCAATTTTCTTTGAATGAATTCTGCAACAAAACTTTTTCAGCAATAATTGCTTCATGACTGGTTGCTGCTATGACTAAGTATGTGCAGCACTATGATAGGAATGATTTGTGCTCCACAGCCATAGGCAAAAACCTTACTCCTTTTCTATTTATTAGAAATGGTAAAACAAGGAAACTTAGAATTTATAATTTACCTCGGAGCATATTTTGTGAAAAGGAAAACAAAAAAATAAAATATAGTATTAATATTTTCCTCATTTCCAAAATTCAGTTTTGTTGCTGATGTGTCAAAATTCTTGTAGTTGAATTCTTATTCTATTTTTACTCACTATTTTTATTTGTGTGCATATAAAAAGAGTTAATACCTAGAGAAACAGTGAGGTTTAGATAATTTTTTCAATCAAATTTTTAACAAAAAATTAAAATTTAAAAGTAATATATTTTAAAAGTTTAATATGATTAAATATATGTTTTAAAAGTTTTGAAAGTAAAATTTACAAAATTATATATACATAAGTAGTCTAGTAAAAATGAAGATAATTAATGAATGATATCAAGTCCACATTTATTTTTATATTTTTTATATTTTATTTTTATATATATAGTTTTACTTATATAACTCACTTAAAAATTAAAAAGAAAATAGAGAAATGATAATTTTACACTTATTTTTTAACACCCATGTGTACATATCTTATTTTTAATTATATTATAAGAATAAAAATATAAAAATAAAAAAGGTGAAAAAGTGTACAAAAATTACTATACATATAACACAATTCTAAAAAATTATACTAAGAGTGTAAATACCTAGATGTGCACATATTATTTTCTATAATTAATACCCTCTAGTTGACGCGGTGAGGACTTTAAGAGACTTTGGGCAAGCATTTGAAGCACGTGGGAAATTAGGGGTTATTCAATAATTACTCATCCAATTAACATTGTCGGAAAGTATTAAAATATGTATAGATCCGCGTTTGATCTTCCATAATTGTACCTAACTTTCTAATCTCAGTTTTATTATTTACAAATGTGCATCACGTGACACTAGAATATTCTACGAGTGAAAAATTATGAAATAAATCTGACTTTTTTTTATCTCCACAAGTATGAAAAATTACTTGAAAACAAAGCACTCTCTGTAGAGAATAAAAGTATTTATAACCTATCTTAAACCAACTCTCGAATGATATCAAAATTAATTAAAAGTAATTTGAGTTACAAAATATTTTATGCTTAAGTTTTATTTTTCTATGACACCAAAAGGTTAAATATTTTTATATTTATAATTAAAGAAAGTACTACTAAACTATCAGATTATCAACTTATAAAATACGATTTTGAATTTTACCAAACTATCAATTCCAACATTGTAAAAACACTTTTGATATAAATTAAAAAGTACTATAAGATACATAATTTTAAAATATAAAAGGCGATACAATTTTAGTTAGGTAGTCTATTTAGTTATTTTCTTATTTCTTGGTGATAAGTCTATTTAAATCATTAATTACACAGACAACGATATACTCGAAAGAGACACAAATTAGTCACGTGACTAGAAAGATCGAAAAAGCAATGTAGCTAATCTTTTTTGATGATTTGTTTCACATGAGAGTCCAAGAGGAGCATTGGTTTCAGTAGTCACGTGCAGCTTAATTTAATATCTAATCGTAGCCACCATGCACTTCGACAAAAATCATAGAACAAAGTTGATTCTTCACAACCCAACACGACAGTCACACAGAAACAAAAATAATAATACTAATATTAAATCAGATGTTTAATTCTCTTTATTTTCCTGAATTAAATAATCATTTAGCTAAAACTACCATTTTATAATTAAGAATCATTGAACTTTAATAGTGTTTAAGATTGAAAGCTACGTCATTAAGTTTAAACATCTCCGTAATCAAAGGTTTTAATAAAATGTGAAAAGAAAAATATATTTACTTAAAAAAAAAAGAAACAAGAGAAACCTATCAAAGAAAGATTTGATGCAGTGATGTAATTTTTAGACTCTTGCACTTGAGATGAAATATGATTTTTTTTTAAATGCTTGAGTAAATATTAAAATGTCTATATTTTATTTATAATAAAATAAAAAATTATATTAAAATATTAATCTCATTTTTAATTTGAGATAAAGGTAAACAAAACAAAACAAAAATATATTCATTTCAAATTTTTTAGTTTAAATTTTGTTTGTATGACATAAGTGAATTTAACTTTTAAAAAATTATTTTACACATATAACAAAATTTAAGCTATTAAATTTAAAATTAATATTTCAAATTCGATAAATCTCTAGGCACTAAATCCGGCTAGATCATCCACCATTTACCAGTCAAAAAAATAGTTTTAGGTTCAATTTAGATTGGGCCAGCTGGTTTGACAACCGTTTAAAGAGAACAAAAGCCAAATAGTACAGTAATAATTCAATGTTTGTGTAACGTTGAAGCGACTAATCTCATTATTGCTAATTGCTATATTACCTATTCTTACACACCAACGCTTGGTGCAATTATTTGACAAGATAAAGATGCAATGCAACCAACAACAATGTCAACATCCAATGACAACAGCAAAACATGGCCATTAATTTTGTGGTTGACATAAACTAGTCTCCAACCATTTTATCCTTTGCCTCTATCTAGAACCATCCTTCCATGCTTTAGATTTGAATCTTTTATAATCACTTTAATTAGTTATTGAATAGGGCGCTGGAGAACAAAATACAATCGATTATAAAAATTTATCAATTGATAATAACAATTATTATAATATAGTCGATTACAGAAATTCAATATATTTGCTCCTTCTTAAATCCACTTCAGTAGTGTGCCAATTTCAATTCAAAAATAAAAAGAAAAAGTGCACTAATTCTTTGCCCCAAAACTTTCTTTTCCGTGGAAAAGCAACGTTGGCTTTCCCGGTGGGAAAATAGAAAAGTATAGTCACAAATTAATAAAGAAATGCATCCAGTCAAATATTAGAAACGTGTTGATAAAATAATTGACTAAATTGGTCTACTCCTCTTGTAATTTCAGTATAACATGAAGGGCAATATCATAATCAAACTGTGTATATATATGCACTTTGCCTAGATAATTTCCTTCACGCCTGAGTGTTATTATCATATATTAAAAGCAAATTGACAGAACAAGGTTTTTCTGCAGATTTTCCTGAACCGCCATTGATGGAAGCAGATGAGATCTTGAAGCTCTACGACTATTACTGGTTTGAGCTTAATATCTTGAAGGACAAGCCAAAAAAGCCAGAACTTTTGGATTTTCCTTCAAAGTCTGCCGCAAACCCAGATCTTGGAATTGAAGAAGAAGCATCAAAATCAAAGATTTCACGCATTAGGACCAGCCACACCAGGTCCATGAGTGACCAATTGAGCTCCATGGCAAGCTCCAAGGACGATTCTTTCTCCCCAGATTCAGTTCTTTTCGAACCAAAACTCCAAACCATTCTCTCAGGAAAAGAAGTCACAGACCCAGAAGATGAAATTACAGAAAACCAACCGCAGACACACTCTGAATTGTTGCCTGAGAAGAAGATTGCAAGCAGGAGAAGGAAGAAAAGTGGGAGCAAGAGTTTATCAGACCTTGAATTTGAAGAGCTAAAAGGGTTCATGGATCTGGGTTTTATTTTCTCAGAAGAAGATAAAGATTCAAGCTTAGCTTCAATCATTCCTGGGTTGCAGAGATTGGGAAAGAAAAATGAAGAAGAAGAAGATGAACACGAGAGAGATTTTGATGAGTCTGCAATTCAAAGGCCTTACCTTTCTGAAGCATGGGAAGTTCTAGATAGGAGAAAGAAAGAGGATCCATTGTTGAATTGGAGAATTCCAGCTCTCAATAATGAAACTGACATAAAAAATAGTCTCAGATGGTGGGCTCACGCTGTTGCTTCTACTGTTAGATGATGATCATGATCATGACCAAGATCAAGTTTTCTTCTTGTACCAGAAAAATTAGTTTGCTGTTTTTTTTTCCTTTTCATTTTTGATGAATTTGAGGTAATGTGGCTTCTGTAAATTGTGCTCAATCAATTTTTTTAGAATGCCACATGCCCTGTATAAATTTTAATGATAATTTTTAAAAAATGTTCTTTGAGTTTTTTTTTTTTTCATATTTATCATCATCAACCCAAATAATTATAAAGTGTACTGCAATTTCAGTTGAGTAGGGCCACGGCATGGCCTAAAAGAAAGATTTTTGAAGGGCCATAGACTCATAGTTACTAATAAATTTCTCAAACTAGCATTGGTGATTACAAAATCTATCATGATTTTAATTGAAAAATATATATATAAAAAAAAAACCAATGAATTGATAAAGTAAAGTAAGACATGATTTCACATTTCATTTAACAAGTTAACAAGTTATAAGTTGATAGCCTTTTTCTCTCCTTTACATGGTATTATCTTCTCATACTAAAAATTTTGTAACAAAAAATAATGAAAAATAAAAGTAATATGAAAATAAAAAGAGAAGACTAGAATGGATTATTGTACTAAGTATAGAAATCATCGTAAGTCAACTAAGCTACAAAGTTTGAGAGGAGAACAATGTTTCTCCAGTTATCAGGTGGCTGATAGAGCTGGTCACACGTGGGAATTGAAATGTTCTATTAGCAGCCACAACCACTATTAGCAACACCAAGGTAG
Organism: Bauhinia variegata; assembly: GCA_022379115.2. NCBI lineage: Eukaryota > Viridiplantae > Streptophyta > Magnoliopsida > Fabales > Fabaceae > Bauhinia > Bauhinia variegata. Next base: position 9,165,048 of record CM039432.1, read on the forward strand.
AAAAAACTCATGACTGTTTTTTATTATAATTTTTTTCAATCTGGCTTTATTTGTCCCTGCTGCTGCCGAGTCAACTCAAGTAGGCTAGAGCTAGGTTGGTCTAGGATGACAATCTCCCCATTTAGATATATATACATTTGTCATATATAAAGGAGAAACGTAAATTTTTTAAGATAGATAGATAGCTATGGACGAATTTAGAAGAGGGCAACCCTCCTCCAAATCTTTTGTTTTTTGTATAAACACTACAAATGGTAGGTTTAGGTAAAAATGACGGATATGTACTTTTGTACTTATAAGCATTAAAAGTGGTTTATTTTATTTTATTTTTTTTGGATATTAAGGACCTTTTTGGTGTGCAGTTAAAACTAGCCAACAGATTGATTTTGATTCTTTTGTTACAATTCAATAACCATTATAATTATAATTTATAAGCAATTAACATAATTCATTTAATCATATTGTAGAGTCTACTACATAAAATTATAGTTCTCTGAAAATTTGTTGCAAGGAAATAAAGGTTCCTTTACTTGTATAATGAATCATGTTACAATTGGTTATACCTGACTTCATTTATTTTGAAATATGGAATTGTCTTTTCATATTAGAACTAATTAAAACGTGATATGATTATATAGATAGAACTTAATAATTAAATTTGACCCTTCTTTTCTTTAAGCCCCGTTTAATTAACTTCTGGATTCGTCTATGTAGATATAGCCTCCACCTCTCCCTCTCATCTTGTACCTGGTTTTTGGAATGGTGTGGGCTTGTCTGCTTTTGTGTGTCTCTGTGTGTTGGCAATCTTTGAGCATGGAACTGTGGTGCCAAGGCATGTATGTGTGGTAGTTTAAGATTCTTTTTATTGTAATTTTGTCACATGCTTCTTTTTTTTTGTCAAAGGTATATATGTATTCATTGATTCAAATCTGAATATGAATATGTGAGCGCCTTACACTTAAACAAAATAATTGGATGGGGTTTCCCAAAAAGAATGAAAAGGCCAACAGGCACTTAAGGCTACTCCTATACAGGAAACAAGCCTAGCAAAATCAAAAAACAACAAAGTGGTTTACAAAGCTTCAGGAACTCAGAATTCATTTTCTGCTTAGCAACTAAGGGACTATCTGCAGCCTTCCTATTGAAAATCAGATCATTCCTCGCTTTCCAAATCTTCCAGAGGATGAAGAGGGCCAGTGATAATAGATTGCAGTGGTCACTATCCCCTTTTAGCCTCTCAAAACAGTCCTCTCCACCAATCTTTAAACTGCTCACCTAGAAGGGGGGCGGGTCTTATGCTGAGTGTGGAGCTAAACCAAGTCAATAAAGCACAGGGGCAACCAGTGAGAACATACAGGACTGTTTCTTCTACTCCTTCGCAGATAGGGTAGCTTGGGGATTTAATCTAGAGCCTTTTGTGGATAGCCACGTTGGTGGGCAGGGCATCCTGCAAGGCTCTCCACAGAAAAATTTTAAGTTTGTTAGGAGCCTTCAATTTTCATATATCACCCCAGAGTTCCTCTTAGTTTGTCTCTCCCAAATGGCTTTGGAGGTTGGCTAACCGAAGTGCTACCTTATATCCTTTTGGAGACTTGGAAAACATTAGAATTTGAGTCATGCCAGGCCAGTTTGTTATTACCTTCTAAAATTTTCAAACTCAGAATTAGGGATGCGTCATCCTCTATAAAGGCTTCTCTAATTAGTTGACGATTCCACCTTGGAGGATCTTGTATAATCAGTTGGCAGATCCATGTCTGATCCAGGATGCTTCCAGCTTTAACATGAGGTAAGAAGGGAAAGACCAAAGGACACCATGGATCTCCCAGAATTTGGAGTTGAGAGTTCTTTCCAATCAGCCATCTAGACTGTTCCTTGATCACTCCTCTCCCTTCAATGATGCTCCTATAACCCCATGAGGCATTTGTTGGGGCCTTAGCCTGCATAAAAGAGGAATAAGGGAAGTATTTTCCCTTAACAGATAGAAATAACAATGAATTGTCCCCACTGGCAAGTCTCCAACAAGTCTTTGCCATAGTGCCAAGTTAAAAGCCCTAAGGTCTTTGAAGCCTAAACCTCCCTCTTTCTTGCTTTTGCACATTACCTCTCATCTGATCCAGTGGATTTTTGAGTGCTTTCTTGAGAGTTCCACCAAAAGTGTCTCACCATCTTGGCTAGTTCATCACAAAATCCATCAGGAAGCTTGAAGCAGGCCATAGAGTATATTGGTAAGGCAGTGGCAACAAATTTTATTAGTACCTCTTTACCTCTTAAAGAAAGCAAGTTGCTCTTCCAGCTACTAAGTCTTCTAGCCACTCTTTCCTTTATAAAAGCGAAGGTTTCTTTCTTAGATTTGTTCATCACTGCTGGGAAACCCAAGCACTTGTCTTGGGCTCCTAAATTCATGATCCCGAGAGCATTGGCTAGCGTTACTCTAACTTCTTGTGGGGTGTTTAGTGCTAAAAAATATGGAAGACTTAATCAAGTTAACTTTTGGCCCACTAATATGCTCATAGTTTTGGAGGAGGCTCTTAATAGCTTGGCTTTCATTGTCACTCGCTTTGGGAAGAACCAACGAATCATCTGCAAATAATAAGTGGTTGATATGTGGACGACTCCTACTGATTTTGAGACATTTTAAAGCCAAATTACCCTTATCCTTGTTCAACAGATAGGAGAACCATTCTGCACAAATAATAAATAGATAAAGAGATAAAGGGTCTCCTTGTCGGGGCCCTAGTAGGATTAAAAAGTCCAAATGAGTTACCATTTGCAATAAACTGTGGGATATAGAAGAGAGACACTCTAACAGCAACTGAATCCATTTACCATGAAAACCCAATTTCTCCAGCGTGAACCTCAAAAAACCTCATTCAACAATGTCGTAGGCTTTGCTCATGTTCAATTTAACAGCCATTTCCCATTCTCTTCTCCCCTTTCGATTTTTCAAGTGGTGCATGATCTTATGACCAATGAGGATATTGTCAGATATCAGCCTCCCTTTGATAAAAGGCACTTTGATTCTTGCTAATTATTTTAGGCATCACTCTTTGCAACCTACTGGCCAAGATTTTTGCAATAATTTTATATATACAGAGACTTAAAGGTTTTATATCATTCACACTTCTATAGTCTTCTGTCTTTAGGATTAGTACAATCTGAGTATGATTGAAACTCCTAAGCACTCTACCTGACAATTAGTAACATCTTTTCTCACGATGTCCCAGTGTTGTCTGAAGAACGGCCCTGTGAACCCACCAGTACCTAAAGCACCTGAGGGATTAATTGAGAAAACAACTCTTTTGAGTTCCTCACTAGACACTTTTCGGATGAAGGATTTGTTGTCTCAAATATATAATAACTATATAATATTATAACAAATTTCATAACTTAGGGACCATGACACTGGCTCGTCTCTCCTCCCTTCACCCCTGACTTTTGCATTATACTAATATAATGCAAACATGTTGGTTAATATGAAATTATGAATGGTAGAAATTTTTTAAATTAACTTTAAAATGAGTAAATAGAAAAGATATAAGATTTAATATAATGACGTAACTCTTAAAAGATAAGATTTTCACATTCTTATATTATGGATCAAACACAATTTTTTTTTATATGTTTAAGTTAGTATTAAAAAATTTGTATTTTCATCTTATTTATAAAAAAAAAAATTAATCATTTTTAGCTAAATTAATCCCATTGTCTTATGACATATTTATTAGCAACTATAAGTCTTTTCAAATCTTCTTGATTGAGGAGTGACTATTCATTTTTTATGTGAATTGAGGGGTCACTTGCATTATAATGATATAGCAATAATGTTGATTGATATGAATAGTAAAATTTCTTAAATTAATAACTTTAAAAGAAACAAGTTGGAGGGAGATAAGGTTATCGGATTTCTCTACCTAAAAATCTCATGAGAGGGAAGTCATTGACTCTTGGGAAATTTACACACCTGTACCACAAAAGAAAAATTATTACTAATATATATCACTTTTAAAAAATATTTATTAATATATACTACTTTTTCAAATATCGCATTACGGTAATGTGATATCTAAATAATATTGTATTACTATAATGCGATATCTGACCAAAAAGCTAACTTATAAATATCACATTACAGTAATGTGATATTCACGATGCGATATTAATATCGCATTATCGTAATGCGATATTAATATCGCATTATTGTACTGTAATATTAATTAAAAAATTAATTGAATTATTTATTTTAATTTTTTACAAATAAAATATAAAAAAAAATTATAAAATTTTTTAGACACATATACAACATCTCAAAAATTATCATTAATACATATCACTTCTATATTTTATCATCAGATTTTTTTTATTTTCAACATATTTATTTAATCATTTTTAGCTAAATTAATCCCATTGTCTTACGACATATTTATTAGCAACTATAAGTCTTTTCAAATCTTCTTGATTGAGGAGTGACTATTCATTTTTTATGTGAATTGAGGGGTAACTTGCATTATAATGATAGAGCAATAATGTTGATTAATATGAATAGTAAAATTTCTTAAATTAATAACTTTAAAAGAAACAAGTTGGAAGGAGATAAGGTTATCGGATTTCTCTACCTAAAAATCTATTGTGAGAGGGAAGTCATTGACTCTTGAGAACTCAGACAATCTGTTATACCTACCCCTATTAATCTGCATACAGTTCAGCGTATTTTCTTGGTAAAATAGCAAGATTCCTCTTGGAATATTATTATATTCCTTTGTGATGGTAGAAAAATTCCAACCTCAACATTGAACCGGAGAAATTCTTGCCTAAATGACTAAATCTTTTAATATACACGTAAATAAACAATATATATATATAATGACGTCAGGCTACCTCTGAATTTGATCATTTGAATTAATTTTTCTTACTATGTTTCTATTTTTAATTTAAAAAAATATTTTACGTAAAAAATTTATTATTTAAATTAATTTTTCATAAAAGAAGAAGTACTTTCCAAAACTAAAATCTTACTTCTTTGAAAACAAATTGAGATGCTTCTCCTTTTCACTTTTTTTTTTTTTTTTTGGCCTTTCACTTTTTAGTAAACAATCCAAACAAATTCTAAATTAAATAGTGTTCAATTAAATGCAATCAACTTACCAACCATTGAATTCAACTATTGAAAATTGATTGCACTTGATCCGAGTCCGTGCTCAATGTGAAATCATAATTTTTGATTAAAAAAAAAAAAGTGACTTTAAGTAACATGAAATATAATGATTTTGTTGCTACCGAATTAACACTGTGTTGACTTCCATACTTAACTTTGATTATCTAATTACATTATTATTGTACTAATTTTTTAATGATTAGCAACATGACTTTAAACATTATTCTATTTCTAAATTTGGAACAATGAAATATTCGTAAAAAATTATCCTTGCCAAACACGCTCTTTCCCCATAATAAATGACCATTCAACTCAAAAGGTTACAAATAACACAAAATTATTGGATCATGAGACAAATGCAAAGCGTGTTGCTATCATCCCATGCTAAGTTGTTGACCTTCTTCTGTTAATATCTCACATCATGAGGGGTAAAAAGGGAAAGAAAAATATTACTGACTACATATAAATTCATCCTGTTATCGACGAACCCCCTCAAGCTAAAACTCTCGAGAAGATAAAACTAGATAGACACGCAACAACTTCTTCTTCTTTTTCTCTCAGCCGCCATTGATGAAAGCAGAGGAGCTCGTTAACCTCTATGATTCTTTCTGGTTTGAGCTTCAAATCCTGAAAGAAAATCCAAGTCCCTGTAATTCAACAAGTTCTCTACCAAACCCAGATCACGAAATTCAACGAGAATCACTAAAATTGGATCTTTCTGACTTCCCAAGCAGCTTTACAAGGTCTCTGAGCGATGAATTGAGCTCCATTTCTAGTTTCAAGCACGATTCTTTCTCTCCAAAATCTGTTCTGCTGAAACCAAAACTCTACAAAGAAGCTTCAAATCCCAGACAGAAGAATCAGATTAAGAGGAAGAAGACTAAAATCAGGGAATTGCAGCAGGGACAGAAAAGCAAGAGCCTTTCAGAGCTTGAATTCGAAGAGCTGAAAGGGTTCATGGATCTGGGTTTTGTTTTCTCAGAAGAAGATAAAGATTCAAACTTGGCTTTGATCATTCCTGGGTTGCAGAGGTTGGGGATGAACGAAGAGGAAAAAGAGGGTTTCGATAAGAACTCTGCAATTCCAAGACCTTATCTTTCTGAAGCATGGGAGGTTTTGGATCAGAAGAAGGAGAAGCCACTGGGGAATTGGAGAATTCCCAGTTTGAGCAATGAAGTGAGCATGAAGGACAGTCTCAAATGCTGGGCTCATGCTGTTGCTTCTGCTGTTAGATGAAGTTCTTGTTCTTTGATTTTCAATTTTGATGCATAGTTTTTGGCCAATCTGGTTTCTCTTCTTTTCCAAATTCATGTATTCTTTCTCTTGCAGAATTGTAAATTGTAATTGTAAATACTGAATAAAGATGCAATGAGAAGATTTTCACAGTTGCAGAATCCCCACTTTCTCTAAATTCTATGTAATTATATTTTCAAAAAGCATAACATAGTTTTGGGAAGAGAATTATTATTTTGTTTTTAGCACAAACGATACTATTTAATATCATATTAGACATCAATTAATTTAATATAAAAAAAAATTAATTCTTACTCGGAATAAAAGGAGTAATGGGAAAATTCTTCCCAATAATGATAACTCAACTTTTAGTTTACATTCTATCAAATTCAATCAAGGTTAATAGAACTCATGGAATTGTGTTATGGTGCATAGTAATATACAGAAACAAATGCTATTTTGATAAGCAATGACAATGGAGTAGGGGATTTGCCATTGGCTGCTCACTCCAGTTTGTATTGTTATTCTTAGCCGAAAGGTTGAAGTGGTTGTTCTACATGGGAGCAGATGCGAACATATCTCACTATAACCTCGCACTCTGTTTTTTCTTGTCACCTAAATTTGACGAGGTTTTATCGTAAATCACAATTCAGTTTAATGCAGCAATGCCAAAAATTTATTTTAGTTTTTTTATCAGGCCAAGTATTTTAGAATATGTATGTGTGTCAAAGTTCATGAAATTATGAAAGGAATATTACGGTAATCATTGTTTTCTATCTTGATATTAAGAAATGAATATTAAACTTTTTTATACAAAAGTTTAGTCGAGTTAAGTTATAGAGTTTACTAAAGTTAAAGTAAAATTTAAGTTTAAAAATCTTTAATAATGCAACCTTAGTAAATTGTATAAGTTAATTTTTTATTATTTGTAAATGTTATTATGATATTTTTTTTATACAACTTAAATAATTTTCTACATAATTATAAAAAAACTATGTTAAATAAGCTCCACAAATTATTATATATTTATCATTAATATTTTCTCAATTCTCATCTCTCTTGTCTAACCACCACTAGAAATGGTCTACTAGACTAATCTTTGTTGACATGAATAACAACGTCTTTACTATTTAACCAATTAATAATCACTCGCTAAAAAAATCTTTTTTTTTTCTGTCTCAATAATGTACGTATACCATCAAAGAGCAAAAAATAATTAAAAGAAGAAAATAAATATTTTAACTCTTTATCCTATTTATCACACTAATTAAAAAGCATGTAAAGATTCACAAATTTTGCACTTGCTTTTGAGAAGTTTTAGCCCTTGAATCACATAATTGATTTTGGTGCCATTACAAAGATTTGAAACCAATGTTCATGCAAAAAAATTCCCTCGTTATTCTTATCTCAAACATAAATTAATCTTATATATTTAAAAAATTAAATCATAATATATTTTATATAATTAATAATTTATTTTTCTCATAAATAAGATAAAAATAAAATTTTTTTATTATTAACTGAATTATATATATATATATATATATATATATATATATATATATATAAAAACAAGTTTAATAAAGTATCAAAACTTTATTTCTAAAACTATTGTCATTGCACTAAACTACTTTCTCAAGATAGAATGAGCTATATTTTTTTATTATTATTTATTTTTTAATTATATTAAAAATCAAACCCCACACTTATATCGTTTAGTTTATGTATTATACAAAAACTTTTTGTTTAAGAAATAACACAGCTTTTCAAGAACTTTGCGACCACACCAAAATTGAGACAACATAGCGCTACCACACGGCGGAGCTGTTTAGGAATATCCCATATTATTGAGGTCGAACATTCAAATCTTTATTCTCCTAACATCTTAAACCTAAAAAAATTTAGCCTTGTTTTATCCAAGGGAAAACATAAGTTAAATGCTTTTATGTCTAAACCATCTTCTCACATGTTCATTTGAAGCAGCAAACAATAACAACAGTAAGAAATCAGATCTTCAATAATCATTCTGCCAGTAACTTAGAAAACCAAACCTGGTACACAACTTTAACAAGCAGAAAGATGTTGAAAGAACACAACTGCAGGGAGCAGAGTATAATATTTCCTGGTATAGTATAAAGAGTCATTGACATTGTCCATCTGATAACTGAATATGCAACAAGAGCAACCTCAATGTAAGTACCATGAACAACCTATGCTCATAAAAATCTAGATTCAACTTTTCTGTTGAGCTCACTCTGTTGTGCCTTTGTTAGGCAGTAGATGAATAGCTCGGATTAGCTTAGCAAATGTGATTTAGGTGATACTAGCCCAAAAATCCAGATTCAATTTCTTTGCTAGTCTCACAATGTTGGACAGCAAATGAACAACCCAGATCAGCTCAGGCTGCTTAGCATATGTGATTTTGGTAATGCTATTTTTAGGTGTTTTAAGTAAATTGCTAAAATATGTCTGGTAAAAACCCGGCCAATAGAGAAGCCAAATCTCATAAGTCCTGCTTTTGGTAACCCATAACCCAAGATCTTACCTAAAACTATCTTACACTGTCAAATGAGAAAGACATGGGAAATTAAATCAGAAGGAAGAATTTGTATAACTTACAGGACAAAGAACTATACTTGTCCTCGCTGCATCTGCTGTTTTAAATTTCCAAGAGGGCCATATCCTTTTTCTTTCTTGTCCTCTTTGCTACAATTGCAACTGCTAGTGTTTAGGTCTGTGCCACATTTTAGGCACAGACCTTTGCACATGGGATCGCAGACGGCATCGATGGTAATTTCAACATGCACCATGTCTCTTATGTTCTTTGAAATGTCAATTTCTTTCTCTTCCGGGGGAAAGTGCAGGCGATCATCCAAATCAATCATGGCATCATCATCGTCTTCATCACTGTTTCCAGATTTTTTAAGCTTTTCCTCCTCAAAAATAACACCCATATCAATAGTTTCCGGTTCACCAACTGGTTCTTCAGTGAGTAAAAGAGAGAACTCAGAGAATATGGACTCAGCAGTAGGCTTACAGCACCTTCAATACAAAATCACATTGACACAGATTATTTCACTCAATAAGATGAGGTAATCAAAACAGCATTTGTTGAGTTTTTTTTTTTTTTTCAAAAAAAAAAAAAAAGTTTTTCAAAAGTGCTATAAATTCTATTGAGTAGTTAACTAGCTATTAGGTATGTATGTTTCTCCTGTTTAAAATAAGTTTTCATATCTAGAAAGAAAAACATCAAGAAGAAGGTAGGCACAGCCTGAAAGTTCTTTACTTAAGGTGCTTCGTAGAAGCCAATACACCCATACTGAAATTACAATTGAAAAGGGGGGCAGCCTAACACCTAATATAGTATCATTAGGTTAGAAATTTAGTAAGAGTCCGTTTGGATTGACTTTTAAAAAAAGAAGAAGTAGAAATAAAAGTTAAAAGGAGAAGCATCCCTTCACCTACTTCTAAAGAAGTAAGATTTTGGCTTCTAAGGATGCTTCTCCTCCTACAAAAAGCCAATTCAAGCAGTAAAGTTTGTATAAAATGTTTTTTTTTTAAAAAAAAAAAATTAAAAGCAGGAGCAGGTTGGTAAAAGTCAATCCAAATGGGCTCTAAGAAAGCAACAACTAGTCGCATTTCTTGATAATTTATCAACTGTTCCCAGTGGCATGCATTTAACTCAATCAGCTTTTCCAATGAAGCAGAGTAAATTGGATGGTTTATGAACCATCTCCACCAGATTTCATAACCACATGATTGTCAATACAATCATCAAATCCACACGGGAAACACCAATTGTTGAAGCAATTCAACTACAGATTGAAAACATAGGAAGTGATGACTTATTTGACAAATTGCACATTTCTACCAGGCACTAGAGTCCAAAGAACTGCAGTTATAACTAGCCACAAGGAACAAAGGAATCTAAACATGTCTGCCATTTCATCTAATGCTAAAAGCCAAATACTTTTCAGTTCTTAACTTGACAGATAAAAGAAGAGCATCGGCAATGTTGAAAAACTAATTAGTTTTAGCTCCAAGATGATGCATAATGCTGAAACCAGCACTTGCAACCAAAGCAAGTTCAAAAAATATTTCCCCTATGATCTAAATAGCAAAGGAAAGGAAATATTACACCAAATAAGCCCTCGTGTAGAGAGATGACGTTATTTTAACCCTTAAAGTTTTAGGATTTCTTAAATCTAAATACATACAAATGCAGATATCCACAGATTGAGAAAAAGACTGTCAATCAAATTATAATTCGATGATTTCTTCTAAGCATGTAATCTCACACACTGATTCTAAGAGATATATAATGAAATGAATATAGAATTAAATTATAAGGCCATTGTTAGATTAGTTCTTAATCAGTTAGAGTAAAGAGTTCCATCTTACTATCACTTCTACGGTAGATAACTAGAGTCATCAAGTAACAAAACAAAATTTCGGTCTGAAGTTTGATATCAAAAGCTAAATACAAAGCAATACAAAAGTCAGAGATGCACACACATGCAGAAGGCACCATATTTGCAAGCAATGATGAATACAATACCTATTGCAATAAAGTGTGATGACAGATTTTATAATTCCATCAAGCCTCAATCTTTTATTCTTCCTGATCGCATCTATGGAGATCTGAACAGGGGTTCCACTAGGATAGTCCTTCACAGCCTTCGTAAAACGCAATCCCATAACAGAAGCCCTTCTTTTGGAAACCTCAGTTGAAAGTTCTCCCAGACCCAGTCTCTCCAAGGTAATGCAGTACTCCAAATGTGAAATTGCAGCATTTCTTTTGTATATAACTGCACCTTCCCATGGTGATCCAATATCTTCAACTTCTTCCAAATCCTCCGTATCCAAGCTTTCACCCAATGGCTCATAATTAGAACTCATACTTCTAGCAGCATGCTTATGAACAATACTTGGCTCAATTCTAAAGTCAGTAATAAAACATGGAACTGTTCTGCGTTGAAAGGGAACAAATGAACTGCAAGATACTTTTTCCTGGGAGTTCCAACTAAAAACTTTACATCTGGTAGAATGCAATTGTGAAGTACAGGATAAAGGGAATACAAGTGACATCTTAGCTTCTAGTTCCAGTAAAGGGAACTCCTAAAGTTTGAAACTTCACTGGATATTCTGATAAATCATGCAAAAATAATAACTGGGTATGGCTTTTTTTCAAATTTTGGGTCTAAAATGCGATAAGAGTAGCTGCAATTTCTCTGTAAACAGTCAAACCTGAAGTGCAGTGACTGAAAATTCAATCTCGCTGAGCTGAAAACAATCTCGGCCTTGCTCGTAAGTGCAAGAACTTCGGGGGAAGTTTCTACTTTCTAGGAAAGTGAGAAATTTCGCTTCAGGTGAAAGAGGACGCTGGAGAAGCCTTGAAGGGGATAATGCAGCTATATCCACTGAGAAAATATCACCTCATTTCACCGGAGCCCACGCCACGGTGCGGTTTCTTCCGCTTTAGCCAATGGCCTTTTGGGCCGACATAGTTTTGTCTACGGCTTAATTAGTTTTATAATTTTTAAGGCCCAACTAGTTATAAAAACATGAAAACAGATTGGGTTAAATTAATAAATTTGGAAAATAAAGAGAGAGAGTTGAAAAATAAAAAAATAAAAAAGATATTTCGTAAAATAGAAAAGTATCCATTTTTTTCTGCTTCTTTGGCTTGGAAGACTTTGGACAATTTTCAATATCATGTATTTAAATTTTATTATCACAAACTCTATTTTTTGTAATCTAAAAATTCTAGGTGTATCCCCTTAAATAATTATTCTTCAAATAAGAAGCAACTTAATTATTGCTTGTACTTTTCTTTTTTTTCTGGTAATTTTCACTACATTCTTAGCAGATTTCTTGATTTTCATAAAATATATTTATCACTTCAAAACAATAATGCAAAAACTATCCAAATTTCCCTGTTTATATTAATGTTTAATGTGTAATATTTACTGAATTTTGAGTATATAATGCTTTAGCAATTGCCATTGGAAGCATCACAAATACCATTAAACTCTTTACAACGCAATACATAAGTGTTGCTGAATTGAATTTGAAGGTGCTTGTAACACATGAGATGTAAAGGTCTGGTTTTAGACAACTTATTGCAGAATTCATGCCTTTATGACCAGAACTTCACTTCTTGATTCCTTATTTCAAGCATTGCTCTGTATCCACGAGGAAATGGATTCATGTTTGCATTTATACCGTTTATCAATCCAAATCATCGCACAAGGAATAAGTAAGACACACATATAATAATTAATGAACGACCTAAATCTAAAATTGACGGTCATGTTAGTGGCAAAAAAGTGGTAAAAAAGTGAGCAAATCTAGATCTGGTCCACAACAAGCTCATGCATTCATATGGATAACTACTACTAAACACAGAAAACAGATGTAAAAGAATATTCCAGTACATGGACTCTGTCAAAAGAGCAAGATATAACAGTCTCCAAGACTCAAGAGACCCCACTTTATCCATTCAAACTGACAAATGATTGAATCATACAGAATAACACTGGCATGTTGGTTTCAATACACAAATAATGTACAAAATAAAAAAAAAAAAAGGGAGTCCCAGCAAACCAACCACAGAAGAAAAGGTAAATTGCAAGAGACAATTTCAATTTTGTTAGGTCACACACCAGCAGCAAAGAAATTCTAGTCACCAGCAAGGCAGGCGCTCATGTAAACCGCCCGCTAGAATTTATAATTGTTTTCTTTTGGCCTTTCATCATGTCAGCCCACCTAGCAAGAACATTGGAGACTTCAAACTTACCAGCAAATTTCATCTTCTGAGCCAACTCCTCAAGTATATCAGGTCTCCCTGCTCTCGAAAAATCAGCTGCAAACTTGTTATAATCAAGCTGAGGAGCTTTCATTCCTTTCTCCATCATTTCCTCTAAATATTTACACGCCTCTCCTGACTTTCCCTGCCTTATAAGCCCGCCAATGAGCAAGGTGTAGGAATTATCATCGGGACAGCACCGCTTCTGATTCATCTCATCCCAAACCGCACGACCCATCTCATAATTTCTTGTCACAAAGTAGGATTTCATCATCATGTTGTAAGTGTGAATGGTTGGTTCGATGCCATCAAGAATCATCTTCTTGTATATTCTCGCAGCATCATCAGGCATATGCTGGGTAGTCATCAACTTTATCAGTGCATTGTATGTCCTTCCATCAGGTGGACAACCCTTTCCCTTCATTTCCTTTAGTACATGGTGAACCATATCCATTCTCTTCTGGTTCCCAAACCCATTTAGCAAACATGTGTAGACTGCAACATCTGGTTGACATCCACGATCTACCATTTCATTGAAATATTCAACAGCTTCTTTCATCATCTTTTGCTTGCAGAAATCCCGTATCATAATAGTATAACTCCGAACATTGGGCAACGGACCTTTGGCTTTCATTACTTCAAACAACTTGATTGCATCAGACCTCTTCTTACACTTTAACAATCCCTCGAGCATAATATTATGTGTAATAATATCTGGCTTAAACCCCTCATCAATCATCTCATTCCACACTCTCCCCGCCTCCATCATGTTTTTTACCTGGCACCATCCGCTAAGAAGTACAGTGTATGTTTGTAAATTGGGCGTAAACCTACCTTTCAATTTTTCAAATATTGTCTGTGCTTCTTTAGCAAGTTTTGCCCTACCAAGAGCATCAAGCAAGAAATTGAAGGAATCAACACCCACTTTAAATTTGTGCTTTTTCATCAAATCAAAGATTCCAACAGCTTTCTTCCTTTCCTTTGCAGCAGCAAAGGTTTTGATAGCAAGGGAGAAAGTTTCAATTGTCAAATGGCCCTTCTCACCCATTTCCTCAAGCACTGCTACCATGGTCTCAAACTGTCTAGTCTTCCCTAGAATATTCATCATTGAGTTATAAGTCCTTGAGTCATGGGCAAAACCTGGCCTCTGACCAGCCCAACAAAAAAACCGAAATGCCGGCTTCCTAGCATGTTTAAACCGTTCTAGCACATCCACGACCAAATCATGTGACAAATGTATGCCTAACCCATCAAGAACAGCCTCCATGTTCCGATCCAAAGCAAACAATTCATCAATCACCTTGCATACTCTATCAACCTCATCTGGGTCTGCACCGGATTTAGCACTAAACTCTTTATCATCACCACCCTGATCACTATCCTGAACCTCAATCCCAGATTCAACCCCAAAATCCGTATCGCCCCCACCAACACTAGCAAATCCCCTAAGATTCAAACTTGGATATTCCCCTTGAAAACTAATCATGGGCATCAGAGAAAAATCCCCAGAGAGGGAAATCAACAGCTTTTCTTGTAGAGTAACGAATGAAGCGGAGTGTGGCAAAAGAAATGGAATTTGACAATGAGAATGATAGAGACTGCAATTAAGAGTATAATGAAGCATACGAGACAAGGGCAGAGAGCTACCACAAGGAAAGCACATTTGCTCTCCTCTGCACCATCTTTGCCATCCATGTGGTCGTCCCTGATGGAAAGAGCGAAACTTGGGGGTGGAGAAGACCTTGCAGGAGCCATTTGATTTTGCTAGGAAATTCTGCTGGCAACAAGCGAACAATGTTGAAAATTGAACTTGGAATTGTCTTCTCCAAACGAGAAATAGAGTCATTGAAGTGCCATTTGAGTAAAAAAACAGAAAAATTTAGAAGAATTTTGGTGCAGATGCAGTAGTGGGTGTGTGGGTAGAGCTTGGATGCAGGTGTAGCGGTTGGCTATGGTTAGTAGTTGCAGCTAAGTTTCTGCTGGTGAACCGAACGAGACAGAGAAAGTGAAGGTTAGCAGCGGTGAGGTTGATGGGTTAGCCGTTTGATGAGCCTGGTTTGACCCAAGGGCTTCAGGCACTTCACGATCCTACTTTTTTGGGCCGCATGTTGGGACATATGGAAGATTTCTTTTAACACCACTTTCTATCTTTTCATACCAGTGTGTAAAAAGAATTGTTTTCTTTTGATCATATTATAGTTTAATACACTAAAAATTATCAAAATAAACAAAAATCCTACTCGTTCTTGAAAAAAAAAAATCCTATCATGTTATAAATTACCTCTAAATTAAGCTTCAACTTGATATTGTTATACAAAAGAAACAAAAATTCAAACTCAAAACAATGAATTATTCAAGTCTTAAATTCAAACAATTTATAATATTAACTCTTAATTTTGATAGGGAACATAATAATCTTTTTGATATATTTTTGGATAAGTTGTAAAGGAAAAACCTAAATCTTATCAAATTAAAATAACTTTAATCTTTTTAATAGGTTTTTGAATAGGTTGACAAAAAAAAAAAAAAAAAACTTAAACCTTATCAAATTAGAATAACATTATTTGGAAAATCAAATATCATAAAATTTTGGAAAATTTGAAAAAAATAAAAAAAAAAAAGTAAAAAAAAATATATTGTAACTGAAATATCAATTTATCATAATTTATTCTCTATATAATTTGAATTATATAATTTTATTTTTAAAAATTTTAACTTAATATTGGCATATGACATTTAAATATAATAATAAATGTCACACCATAACGATGAGACCTACTTTTATAATATAATAAAAATATAAGAAAATGTTTATTAACACATTATATTTATTAACTTAGTCAAATACATTTTGAAATATTTATTAATTTTGTTACTTGAAATTTAAATTTATTAATTTTATCATTCAAACTTATTAATATTAATAGTTATTTATAAAATTAGCATAAATTAAAACCATCAATCTAAAAGGATAATATTAATAAATTTGAAGTATAAGAAATAAAAATAATATTAGACTCATAATATTACTGATTCTTATATTCTTTAGACATAGAATATTATTTATCTACTCACTCAAATAAATTTGAATTTTGTCAATTTGAGGTTGTTAACTGCACATGTTGTTTGCACATTGATCATTATAATATAATATGACATGTATTAGAAGTTTTTTTTTTTTTTTTTTTGTGGCAAAAAGGGTGCAACGCGAGAACTTTCTTAGAGGTTATTTATCTTAGTAATATTTTTGTCTAAGCATACTTAACTACGAGTTCTAATGGGAGCTCATATGCTAGCATTGACACAAGCACGAAAATATAGGGGACGAGACGTCTCGATATTCCGTCTTAGCTCGAAAGATTTGGGACAATTTCAAGATAGGACAATTCTGGATTCGAAACGGGAACGGGACAAGCAAAATCTCATCTTAGTCTTATCTCAAATTTTATATAAATATGTCTCGTCCTAACCCGAAATTATCTTGACATTTATTATTTTTTACACTTCCATTTTTGCTGTTTACACACCATCTTTCTTATTTTCTTCATGCTTTCAGCACCCTTCTTATTACTTTATACACCCACTTATCATTTTCCTTTCCACCAACCTTTTTTTCAAAAAAAAAAAAATTAATAGGGACAGGACGGGACAAAGGGGTCGGGACAAGAATCGAGATAGAACTGAGACAAAGCTATATAAAATTGGGACGAGACCGAGACGAGATTTTTATCTAAAATAATTTTTTGGGACGGGATTGGGACGGCCAAATTCCCGGCCCGTGCCCACCCCCACGAAAGTATATAAAAAATCTCCTTATGAAAGTAAGGATTGATAACTATTTCTTTGTATGCGATAACTTTGTTTTATCATTGGATTTCAATCATTTTATAGGATAATATTTGTTAAAAACAGTTTGGTTAAACAAGATTCAGAAAGAATATCTTGGCATAAGAAAAGGCCAATCTTTTGCACCAAAATGTTTATTTATTTTCCGTTTAGGGAAAAGTCTAACGAATTATCATGCGATTTTGCCATCTATTTATTTTGTGTTTATTTTCTTCATTACAGGGAATCCCACCATTTTTTACCAAAATATTGATAAATACCTACAAAACAAAGCATAATTACTCAATATGATTCTTTTGATAGATCATGGGAGGTTAAAGTGAAATGGGATGGTAAACATTTCTATTTCGAAAAGGAATAAGAGAAATTTGCAAAAGATAACATTCTAAAATATAGACCTTTTGATGTTCAAACTTTCTGGCAACTCAACATTCAAGGTGAGAATGTTTAGCAAAATATGTTGCGAGAAGGAAACTATTGTTCCCATAAAAAATAAGAGACAAAAAGATGAAGGCCATAGAAAACGATGGGTAGAAGTAGCGAAAGGGATCGATATGTTGCAAGAAGAGAAAGAGCTTGATGATGAAACAACCACTCAAACTGGTAAGTTCTATTGCACCTTGAGACTCACATGGTGCACATTGAACTATTTTAATGGAAGTTTTAGATAAAATTATTTAAGCAAATAAATTAATTATGTGCATTTTTTAACTCCCAGACTTGTCTCAATTTCTCTGAGGCATGCTAGTGAGTTCAAATCCTATCAAATTGTTAGGAGTTATAAACACCCAAATATTGCATACAATATGACTTATAAATAGTCCAAGTTCTCAAGCTCATATGGTTCTCAACAATTTTTTAAGAGATTGAGATATATAATTTAGTATTTTTTTTACTTATTTCAGCTAAAATATTTTGATTGATCTTGTGCTGATGTTTTGGAGCAATCAATGCACAAAATAGAAATTGAATGAAATATACTTTAACACATTGTTTGCATTTGCAAATGTGGAAAAATAACTTTCTTATATCCTAATAAACTTACATTTTTCGAAGTATCGCTGAACGATTTTTCTACCTGCTTGGTTAGTATCCTTAATTACGTTGTCTATTTGGATTGTTAAAGTAAAGAAAATCTTTCTTTTGTTATAACCCACTATCATTTCTTTAGTTTATTGTGCCTCTTTTTCTTGAGAGATCCATCATAAATTATAAAATAAAAACAATTGAATATATATATATATATATACTTTAAATTTATTAATTTTGTTTATCAAACTTGTCTATATCAGCAATTATTTTTGAATTTAATAATAGTGTAAATCACTAAAAAAAATTAAAATAAAAAAATTAATAAACAATAAGTTATGAAGGATCAAATTAATAAATATAAAATATGAAAGATAAAAATAATATTTAACTCTTTCTCAATATATATAATTTTTATATATTTTTTAGATGTAGAATATCATTTATCTATTTACTCAAATAAAATTATTTTTTATATATATATAAATTATTGGTATTCAACACTACATTAGATATCAACTAATATAATTCAAGTTAAACAAAATCACAAAGCAGCAAAGCCTTCCTTATTAAGTTTTAATGCAATTACATTTTTAGTTAAGTTTGAATTCAAAACTTTTAATTAAGCTAGCTAAAACAATCTCATGCCAGTTAATTTATATATTTAGTGATAAAAATTATTAATTTGAGATTGTTAACTGTATATGTTGTTTACACATGGATCATTATAATATAATATGTCATATAATATTCGTATTAGAAGCATCCAAAAAAATCCCCTTGTGAAAGTGACCATTGATAACTCTTTCTTTGTATGCTTCGATAACTCTTTTTTTATCATTGTAAATTAAAAATTGATGCACATTGTAAACTGAAAGACGTGTTATAGCTTGTCGTTTCTTTTATTTTGTTTTTCTTTTTTTAAAATAGGAAAGAACATTGTGTGCTGATTTGTCAATTATGATACGAAATTGAACTAAATAATTAATTATGAGATCGATGTTATCTCATAGATGGTTAATATTTTTTGGTATTGTATATACAGAGTTTTACAGAAAAGAAACAATTCACAGTACACCAAATACAGCAACAGGGTGGAAAGAACAAGAATAAAACAGTGGCTCACAAATTGCAATGACTAGACCTTTATTCTAGATGATTATCTCCTCATCATCATATTACAGAAACCTTCATTAGAAAATCACATTTAATATAAATGACAGTAGATCGAGCCTAAAGGTGTTCACACGGTCTATGTGATGTGGTTTGATGTGATTTTTAATAATATTTTAAATCAAACACTAAAACATTTGTAATGTAATTTGGTTTATATTTTTTATTTTAAAAAAAAAACTCAAATTAAACTTTTAATTATAATTTGATTCAGTCAATTTAAATGGTTCAATAGTTTAACAAAAAATTTAAAAAATTAGCTATATTAACTCATATGAAGAATAATTTTAACAATTATTTTCACACAATTATAACTCTATTTTAATCTTGTGTTTAAAACTTGATTTTTACTCTCTAAGATATTAAATATTTAGATCATAAATTCTAATTGTAATCATCATGCTCACATTACTTATAATAGATTAATAAAGAAAATGATGAGTATCACTATACTCATGTTATAATATATTATTTTAATTATATTATGTGTCATAATTGTATATTAGTTATTATTTAGGTGAGTGTTTGTACAAATAATAATTTTTAATTATAATATTTCTATAAAAATTTAAAATATACTCCTATAAATATATATACAGTATAAGCTAGTTTTAACAAATTAAAAATTATCCAAACCACAAATCAAATCACAATAAGTGATAATTTAAAAAAATTTCAGTCTAAATCAAACCAAATGTCATGTGGAATGGTTTGGGATGAAGTAGTTTGAACGATTGGGTTCAAACTTTGTTCATCCCTAAATGTTGAGTTAAAAATCATAACTAGAATACTCTGCAATCCAAGGAAAAATTACATCTAATACCAATCAATATTGAGACTTATTCGAGTTTCATTGCTTTAGAAAAAATTCAGTTAAATTATGTAAAAATAATAGTTTTGGAAAAGAATGTACTTGTCTTATTGTGGCAATAAAACAAGAAGAACAGAACATACTCCTATATCATCACAATTATCACCATCTCATGACACTACTAAGCGAACGATAATATCCAACGTATGTTAATAATATCTGTCCAAGAATTAAATTTTATGACTTCTTTTTCCCAAAAACTTATTCCTGTATATAAAGACATGAGTTGTATATTGCACTCTCTTTCTTTAAAAAAAAAAAGATTTAAATCATATTTTATAAGTTTGGTAAAAATTATACTTAGTAATTAGAGCCTTATATAGATAAGGTATTAGTTTAGTAATAACAAATTTAAAGGGCATGAAGAGACTCTTTACATCTAAACAAAAAAAAAAAAAAAAAAAAAGTATTCTAAACAATTATCTGTGTCCAAAGTTTCTTTGGATATTTGTATTATGAAATTGTCAATAGCTTGTACGTTTCTGGTGAGATTTACACATTGAGTCTATATCAACAAGAAGGCCTGCAATGACGTTTCAATATTATTAAACCATTCTACTTTGACATGTTCTTCTTTGTCCATTTCTGAGTTGAAGATGCTTGCTCTTCAGGTTATCCCTATAAACCCTGCCCCTTTATCAGCTCCAAAGGTTCGGTAACCAAGCAAAAGTGTCTAAAATGACAGTAAGAATAAGCAATAAAATGGGAGCACCAACTAATGCAAGCCGTGGCGGCCGGAAAAAGCCATCATCCAGAGGCCACCACAAGTTCGTCGGAGTCCGTCAACGCCCCTCCGGAAGATGGGTTGCAGAGATCAAGGACTCTCTTCAGAAGGTTAGACTCTGGCTTGGAACATTTGACACTGCCGAGGATGCAGCTCGTGCCTATGACGCTGCTGCTCGCGCTCTGCGTGGCCCCACTGCTCGTACCAACTTCGAGTTGCCGGAGCCTTCAGCCACCGGAGGCGGTGGTGCTAGGCGCGGTGGCCGCTCACACTACATGCCGGATTGTATTGAGCCCTTTTCATTTGAGGAAGTCTGTGAGCCAGGAGCAGATGCTGATGGCCTTCTTGGTGCACTCAAGGCCAAACTGTTTGATGAAAAAGGTGTCAAGCTTCCCTCACCTCTTTCTCTTTCTCTTTCATCATCTGGTATTGTTTCAGGTTCAACTAGCAACCTTTCAGGGAATAATAAGAAAGACTCATCATCATCATCATCAGCTGCCGCTGCTTCTGCCCTTATGGCTGCAGGAACCAGAAACCCTACTTTGGGTCTCACAAGCATTTCATCAAAGAGTTCTTCTAAGAGTACTGTGCTTGTCTCAGATCATAATTATGGAAATGTTATAGCAGGCAATGGTGGATTGAATCTGAATTCTCATCAACCAAGCCAAGTCATGCCCATAACAAGCATGATGACTAATTGGTCCAATGAAATGGATTATGACCAATTGGCTTGGCCTCCACAGATGAGCATGGTTCCTCAAAGTGGAACCTTTTCCTCTTTGAGTGTAGTAACATCTACATGGCCTTTATCTGGGCTAACTGATCAGTCTACTGGTGCTATTGGTATGACATATTCAGATCAATTGCCATCAACTGGGACTCGTAAGAGCACTGGCAAAGCAGTGGATATGATAAATATGCAATTCCCACAAATTGGTGCCGAAGGGTTTTGGGTACCTGATCAGCAACAGCAGTTTGTGCACTGTGAGAATAATAATTGGTTATCTGCTTCTAATGGGAATTGGGATCCTTTGATCTATATGCCTTCTGACTTGGGTTAATTCAAGTTAATAGGCCAATGGAAGTAATGTTAATTATGGTCTACTAATCATTCTTTTAATTGATTTGATATCGTAGAAGGCATTGTTTGTATCCTTAAAGTTTAACATTTCTTGTCAACGGGGGAATAACATCAATGAATATTAGTTTGTACTAACCTTAAACATGTATCAGTTATTTTCGTCAGTTTAGTTTATGAATGATTGTTTTATTTATTCAGGATCAGATGGAACATATATTGTTCTAGAGAATGAAGTTCAAAACTGTTGAACGTTCAACCAGAGTAGCTTTATATGTTAATTATTCATTAACAAATGTCACACCCTTGAATTAAGCAAATGAGTTAATTATATGTTTCGTCATTCTATTTTTTCCCTTTTGACAAAGAAGATATAAAGGATCTCTCTAGTCTAATAGTATTCATTATTGATGATATTAGACTTAAATGGTGATAGAAAAGGTCTAATTATACATTTTTCTTTAATTTCTTGGTTCAACAATCTGCAGGGTAGTCTAGGGTTAGCTTTCACACAACAAAACTGAGTCTCTGTCCAAATGATTTTAAAGATACACCCCACAAAAATAGTATAAGCATACTGTTTTGTTTGTACCCGAGATATCTCCCCACACGTTTGTGTCTATATGAGAATAATTAATCCATATTTGAGACACAGAAGAAGTAATTGGCAAATCTCTCACTATAAAGGCAATTTTAAGGTTTCAAATTTTTAGGAATTTTAATTTAAAACATCTTAAAACTCAACCTACTTTAACAGTGAACCAACAACTCATTGGTTAGACACATTTTAATTACCCATTCAACGCACTAATTTTTCATATGAGTAGTTAGACTGAAGTTTTGAGTGGTTAAACGGTTTGCAAATTAATAAATGGACCCAAAATATAATTGGAGACAATATCACTCCTACCACCCATAAGTTTGTGTACAATTTAAGGAACTCCCAAGCAAATCTGAATAGGGAAAGATCACTAGATCTAGTTCTCATAATTTTCAGTATTTTTTAAAGCATCTTTAACCATAATACTCATTAAAGTTGCACAAGTCATTTTTTTTGTAGGTCTTACAGGAACACATCATTTATTATACTTTATACAACTTAAATAATTTTTTTCTCTACTCATACAACTCTAAAAATTATCTCTTTTTCCTCGTAAATCTTCTTTCTCTTACAAAAAGTATAACTTGTATTCCCTGTATATCATTCCATATTCACGGAATGATCATCTCTCTCTCTCCTCCATGTCATTTTCTTCTAATGGTGATTTATGTTGTACACCGTTGCACAAAACTCATAGAACGACAAAAACACCCCAATTAGAGATGCTCTTAAGGGTCTAAAATGAAAGGACCCACAGAGATATAATATTATAAATTGAAGGAATATCTCATACAACTTCTTTGTCAGATATGCTCTTCTTTTCTGTTTATTCCAATGTAGAACATCCAGGTTGTAGACAAATTTCTTGTCCAATAATCCATTTAATCCACCAAAACCTCTATTGTAAATTCTCTCATGTCTTAGAAGTTTTAGCCCTCGAATTATTAAATATAGCATCAAGCTTCCTTGTTCTTTTTTTCTTGTTCTTCTTTTTTTCAAGAATATATGTGGCTATTTGGCTTTTGGCAAGATCATGACAGGTTGATCATCAGGCATAAAAACAGTGGAATTGTAGGCTATAATGATGGGTACTTTTATTAGGAATGGTAGGGAGATGGGGACATTATAAATTCTATAAGACACACAATGAATGGCTAATGGAAGAGGCTTTCTGCACGTTTATAGTTCTTTATTGATTTATTTTACGTGATCTGAGAATCCAAATTGCAACCTGTCACTGACCATAAAAGGAAAACAAGTGCAAAATTCATACAAGATATTAAAAAAGAATGGTCCAAGTGATCTCACAGGACTAGCTTCCAATGTTCATAGAGAATCATGGAATGTTATTATTAAATGGACAATGCTGCATATGGTTGCAGAAAAGTTGGAGGTTGGGAACCTCAACAAGAAAGTTAAATGGACATGGAATTAATGTCTTAATCATGTTATCCTTTCATTTAGTTCTGAAGTACAAAAACCACAAGAATTTGTGCCATTGCTAGTCAATCAATCTTCTGTAGCAATAGCATCCTATCCTGTGCAGGCCCATGAGGGTATGGTTCTGTTTAACTTTATGCCTCAGATTATTTAGATATGAAAATTTTGCAGTAAGTTAAAGAATAACATTTCATCAGATCAGGGAGATGTGCATGCAATTACTTTGTTAAGGCACAAATCAATTAATGTTATTTGGTGGGGTTTCTAGGATCTTTTTTTAAGGGTATTTATATTAGCTCTAAACATGAAAAATATATAACATAATTAAAACCCTAAATTAAAACTAATTAAGAGTTACGAGAGTTATAGAAACATGTTATTTAATTGTGTTTTATTTTTCCATTTATAGAGAATTAACTCTAGTAACTGCTGTAACTTTTCTTCTCATTCGTAGCTTCTTCATTCCTTTGTGAAGTCTCTTTTGCAAAATAATTTAATATTTGATTATCTTAAGGTGCACTAATTAAAAACATTAGGCATAAATTGGATTATAAGCACATTACCGACATCAACATGATCCTTGAATCTTATAATAACTATTCCTTGTGTGAACTCCTAAGTTCTAGGGAATCTTACCTATCATATCTCTAAAGCTTTATAGAATTTTGTACATTTTATTCTGTCTGTTTTCAACTTCTAATTCATGTCTGTTAGGTGCTTAAATTTCACAAAGATTTGACATATTATTCTATCTTTTCTATATTTTAAATGTGAGGCTGTGGATCATACTATATATTTACAAAGATTATTTAAAATTAAAGGGGGAAAAAAAGAACAGAAAGAGCATTAGATGCCATGTAAAAGAGGTGCCCAGAAATGACACTTAAAAGATGCTAGACATTTGTCAACCATCTTTTAATACACATCAAGAAAATATCATGGAATGAGAATGAAGAACAAAGCTCAGTTGTGGCTAGATGAAATGTAAACTAAAAAGTCACATGGCCAAAATTTGTTATTACCTCAATTTACACACAATGTTTTTAATAGGTAAAGTTAAAGTAAGCTTAAAGAGAAATGTTATTTGCGTTTTAAAATTTTTTTGCACAATTTCTTATCTCTTTTTCGACATCCTAAATAACCATTCCAACCAAAGAAATTTGGCTTATAATATATTATAGATTGTGAATCCACCTGAACCATTTTTTGTTCGTACGGACCTCCTAAATGGTTCTCGAATAGTATATGAGACCAGTCAAAAGCAGGCAAAAAGAAAGCATATATGATAAACTACTGCAAAGTTGGTTGCTTAAAGTGCTTGATAAGATCTGCAGAATTTAATCTTGCTTTCTTGCCACTTATTCTGGAATACCTTTTTTTAATATAAACCCAAGATATTTGGCTCTTATAATTCCATTGTTCCTTGGCAAACACAAGACAGCTCTAAACTTTGTTTGCCAAAGAGAAAGGAAAAGGTTCTCCAGAGTGGTGAACTGAAACTTGCTGCAATATGAAGGCTTGTGAAGAATGGAAACCTTTTCTAGTGATGATAGCTATTGATTTTGCTTTTGCTATAGTGAATATTCTTCTCAAGAAAATCCTTGAAGAGGGAATGAACCATTTGGTTTTCATCACATATAGGCTCTCAATTGCTACCATTTTCTTGGCCCCAATTGGCTCCTTTTTGGAAAGGTAAGCTCTTCATCAGTTTCCAGATTTAGAAGCTCATTCTGTTTTGGGAAATCTTTAGCTATTAAAAATTTGGAGATAGCCCAAGTTGTATGAATTTAAAGTCACCCACTTTAACTTAATTTTTGTCTTTCTGAGACTAAATCATGCATGTCAAGCCAATCAACACTTAAAGAGAGAAAGTTAAAGAAAACAAAAAAGATTTATCGTGCTAAGCTGGAAATCTTACCATTATTTTTTTTTTTTTTCTTTCTTGCAGAAATGGCAGACCACAGCTCACATTCCGGATTTTGTGTTACCTTTTCTTCAGTGCTATTGTTGGGTTAGTCATGTTCTTGATTTTTCTTTTTTTCTTTCTTTTTTCAAATTCCGAGTTATCAATCTTCTAGTTATAATCATTGTTGAAGGGAAAGACATGCTTTGTTTCAGGACATCTATCACACAATACTTTTTCCTTCTGGGAATCCAATACACCTCTGCTACCTTTGCTTGTGCCTTTGTGAATATGGTGCCTGTATTGACATTCATTATGGCATTACCATTTGGGTAAGAATACCTTAAACTTTTTCCACACTAGAAGATAATTGAATTTCAACAGAAAATATTTATTGAAATTTTTCCAGTTTCTATTGAAATATTGCATTAGGCATCTTCTAATTTCAATTACAATAAGTATCCATTTATTCAGTAGTGGAGATTCATCTTTGATGCATTGTGCCAATGTCTGTAATTAAAAACTAAAAAAAGATAGAAACTGAAACAGCATATCAGCTTTTTTCTCCCCCTATTATGTCTTATTAGTAATACACCACCTAATGCAGGTTAACCCTTTCTCTTGACTGTAGGATAGAGACAGTGAACATAAAATGCAACAGTGGAAGAGCAAAGATACTTGGCACATTGATCTGCATTTCTGGTGCAATAGTGCTGACAGTTTACAAAGGAAAATCTTTGTTTAACAATCATTATCACCATCAGTTAGCCATGAGTTCTGCAGGGAAGATAGCTTCTTCTGCAAGAAACTCAGAGAGATGGACCATTGGTGTAATAGCTTTGGTTGTGGGGACATTGTTTTGGTCCTCCTGGTTTCTTTTACAATCAAACATAGGGAAGAGATATCCATGCCAATATTCTAGCACAGCTATCATGACCTTCTTTGGAGCCATTCAATCTGCTATTCTTAGCTTCTCCACTGGCAGGAACTTGTCTATGTGGGTGTTGAAGGGAAAGATAGAGATAATCACTGTTCTGTATTCTGTAAGTACACCTTTTCTAACTCGAGTACTATAAAGTTCAGCTTGTGGTTGAGAAATGAGAATCATTATCTGATACAACAGTTTTCTGATATGGGAATCTCATGATGATCAATCTCAAAAGTTAGCCTTATCTGCTAGTGCATTAAAATGGAAAAAAATTTACAGTTAATGGATAAGCCTTAGTAGAATCATAGTATTGCAACAAGAAAATTGTGGGTCACTAAGCTTAGCTAGTAAAGGCTTTTGTATCTGTACAAAGTGCCATTGAAGAGGGGAAATTTTAGGCTTAGAACTAAGAAAATGATAACCTCACAAACTTTATTACCTGCAAATAGAGAATATTGTTTGTAGAAAGGATGCATCTCCTGCAAAATTGTATATAAATGTGTGTGTGTGTATATATATATAACAAAGAAAGTTTGCTAATTCTATATATTTAGTTGAGTGACAAAGTGAAGTGTTGTATATTTAGGGGATAGTTGGTTCAGGATTGTGCTTTGTGGGGATGTCTTGGTGTGTCAAGAAAAGGGGTCCTGTCTTCACTGCAGCATTCAGCCCTCTTGTCCAAATAATGGCAGCCATGATCGATATCCCCATCTTGCACGAGCAACTCCGCCTAGGAAGGTGATTTCTTCTACCTATTATTCCTATGGATCACAGTTAATGTGATGGTCAAAACATAAAAGTTATTTGTTACAATGGTTTAAGGTCTTAGATTAAATTGGCTCTCTCACATATAAAAAACAAAAATTATTCTTCCACTTGATGTCTCATTTCCTATTCTACAAAGGACAAAATCTTTTGTCTCACTCATTGTTTCAAACTCTGTCTCATAGATGAGGATTAGTCTAAAATTACTTTTGCATTAATCCTAAACTTATGTGATAGGTTTTGAGACAGAAATTGAGATAAATAAATTTATTTTATTTTATTAAGTTTTAATTAATTAAAAAATTATGAAATAATATTTTAACTTTGTAATTATATATAAATTGATCAATCAAAACCTTAAGAGATAAAATATAAAACATCAATAATATATTTTATCCCTCAAATATAACAACTATGGAAACCTATACCTCATTTTCATCACTGTGGTTGTATATTACAGTTTGCTGGGGTCCATTTTGGTGATGATTGGATTGTACATAGTTCTATGGGGAAAGAACAAGGAGATGAAGATTCGTGTAACCAAGATAGTCCAAGAAGCTGAAGAAATGAAGGAACAAGATCAGCAGCAATTACAACAACACATCACAGTCACATGTGATTCAAGATTGCATTGATTAATCTCACTTAGCATTATAATATATGATGATAAGATGCATTGCCAATTTGCAAGCAACATCTTTGTCCTCACATAAAGTTTTTATCTTTACCTAATCATTAATACTTTGAAGTATCTCTAATAACTTTAGATATATCTTTCTTGGCTCCATTTTTCTTTGTAAACAAATTATACTCATTTTATAAATGAGATTCACTTGGTTGTAAATTGGAATTTTATTAAATAGCAAGCTGTCACATCATTACCACTATTTACTCTCATTGTATAGTAACCAAAATCAATCAAAGATCTCTTTGTATAAAAAGGGTAAGATATCTTACACTTTAAAATTAGACAAAGAAAAATTTTAGCTTACACATTTTTTCTTTCCTTCCTTTCTCTTTTAAAACGCAGTCCCAAACATAACGACAAGTTCAATGGAAGTACACAAATGCATAATTTTAAGAGATTCAAGTGAGAAACTTAATCTTTTCTATTATGCGATTTTTTTATTTTTTTTCACATGACAAATCTAAGCCATAAAAGAAATTAATATCAAAGAAATTTAGAGGAAACAAATAAACATATATGATTCATTTTAACTTAAAGCTCACCTTTTTGTTAGCAGAAGTGATAATAAGGATAGGTCACTAGGGGCGTGCATAGGATCCCAGTAAAGCATTGTTTTAAAAATTGGATCAAACTAACCATTTCGACCAATTGAACTAGAAATTAGATTTAAAATTGATCTGGTTTGTATGATTAGACCATTTCTACATTTGACCCAATTAAAAAAATACTAAAATTCGGTTAAACCAAGTTAAATTGAAGATCCCATTAGTTAGGCTAGATAAACTGTAATTTTAAAAATTATAGTATATTTTTAAAATTTTTGCCATTAAACCAACGACATGATGATTTAAATTTTAATTGGTGAATTGATTATTTCCTAAGTGAATATTCGGTTAAATTTTTAAAATTACCCCAAAGCTCCAATCGAGAGAAAATTAGCCAAGCTCAAATTTTGAGTGTAACTTTACCTACCTAGCCAAAATTTTATAATTTTTCCAGGCAAAAATGTAAAATTTTATTAGCCGTACCTGTTCTCTGACGGTTAGGATTTAGCGGCCAGAGAGAGAATCCAGAGAAAAGGTAAAGCCCTATAGTAAACTTCTACATCAATGTTGTATCCCAAAATGATCTCTTTGCTTTGCTGTGCGGTCCCTAGAATGATATCCTTTGTTCTATTCAAAGATAGCAATGATGAATTGAACCACAATTCTCACTGCCTCCACACTATTACTCTGAACTTTTCTGGGTTCCCATTTCTTCTTCCCCTTCATCTTGTGTTCTGCTGAAAATCTCCTATTCAATCACTGAAGAAAACCCATCACGTAAGTTTTAATATTCCAATAACTTTTTAATTCTTATCATTCGGTTTTTGGTAATTATGGATTGACCCATTTACCTGTTAGCTCTGTAATTCGGTTTTCATGGTTTCAATTAGGGGTGAGAGTGTTTAGAACGTATATTTTGCACTGGCCCCAGAGATGTTAAATTTTGAACCTTTGCTTGTGTCTACTCTACCCATTAATTTCATGATGATTTTGTACTAGTACATTGATAAATGAAAATCTGGAAATTGAATCTGTTGATATTACTTAAATCCCATTTCTTAATTTTGTTTATGTGTTACGTTGTAGTGTTGGGTTGATCCTGGGATTTAGGTTTTATGAATCAGTGTCAGACAAGAACAGTTGTTGCTTGATTACTGTATGAAAATCTAAACTGTTTGGCATACAACTGTTTTGGCTTGTGTCGTTGTTGTGTCTTGTTGATTTATGTGACTTAAGCTCCTCGAGTATTTTCTGTCATATTGTTATTGCCTGATCAATGTTGATTCTGTAGGTTGCCACATTTAATAAAATGTACTCTGCTTAAATGTGCAGTTATTTATATAATTTCCCTCTGAATTTAATTGACGATCTATTTATTTTAGGAGAATTGAATATTGTGATTTGTCCATGCAGGAAACTTGTCCAAATTCAATAACGATATCCCTCCAGGCTTTTGAACTTTATCCTGTTTCCTGATCTGGTGCAATATATGGCAAACGTTCTGCTGTCATTTTCAATACAGGCATGCTGTCAAAAATCTAAGTCCATTGAACCATCTCTGCTGATGCCTTTTAATCAGTTTAGATATGGAAGCAAAGTGCCATTTTTTGACAAACCTGATGGGGAAACAAAGCTAGTTGGTAGAGGGATGCAAAATGTCTGTTCAATATTGTATTCAAGGCCACGGGTATCAATTCAGGAAACTAACCAGCCGATTGATGCATTCACTGATATTGGAGATCTAGAAGGGGGATTGACTTATTTGTTTAGAACAGAAATAGGTGGTCAGGTGAAAGTTTATGTTCAAAAGAAAAATGTCAAATATTCTGTCTATATTGAGGTTTCTTCCTTGCATCTAAATGACAAAAGGGAAGGACTGGTATTGTGTTGGGGTATGTACAGAGCCAGTTCATCTTGTTTCATCCATCCTGAAAGTGCAACTATAGATGCCAGAACAGGGATGAATATAAGTCCATTCCCACATTCTACCTTGAACAAGTTTTCGATTGAACTAGAATTTGATGCAAAACAAGTTCCATTCTATTTCTCATTTCTCCTGAAATCTTTATCAGATGCTGAGTCAAGTGGCTTAGAAATTAGAAGTCATAGGAAAACAAATTTTTGTGTGCCAGTGGGGTTTCTTTCAGGATACCCAGATCCTCTGGGTCTCTCTTTTTCTCCTGATGGTTCTATGAATTTTGCCATTTTTTCAAGACATGCGGAAAGTATGGTTTTATGCCTGTACGATGACACCAGCCTAGAGAAACCTGCTTTAGAGCTTGACCTGGATCCTTATGTCAATAAATCAGGTGATATCTGGCATGTTGCGTTTGGAAGTGCCTGGAATTTTGTCAGTTATGGTTATCGCTGCAGTGGGCCTCATATTCATAGAAAAAATAATGACAATTATGCTGAGCATATTCATTTGGATCCTTATGCTAAGATCCTTGGGATTTCTCCTCCTAATGGTCATGGATCAGGGTTGATTCCGAAGTACATTGGACGGTTGAGCAAAGAACCCACTTTTGATTGGGGTGATGATCTCCATCCAAATTTACCAATGGAAAAACTAGTGGTCTACCGGTTGAATGTTGAGCACTTTACTGGGCATAAGTCCAGCCAACTTCCAACTGATTTAGCTGGGACCTTTGCTGGTTTGGCTGAGAAATTGCAGCATTTTAAAGATCTGGGTGTGAATGCAGTTCTGTTGGAGCCAGTTTTCACATTTTTTGAGCAGAAAGGACCATATTTTCCCTGTCACTTTTTTTCTCCAATGCACGTCTATGGACCATCTGGTGGTGCTGTATCTTCCATCAACTCTATGAAAGAAATGGTGAAAATTTTGCATGCCAATGGGATAGAAGTTTTTATGGAAGTTGTTTTCACCCATACTGCCGAGAGTGAAGCACTGCAAGGAATTGATGACTTATCTTACTATTATGCAAATGGACCTGATGATTTGAAGATTCAGAATGCTTTGAACTGTAACTATCCTATTGTGCAACAATTGGTTCTGGATAGCCTTAGGCATTGGGTGACTGATTTTCACATAGATGGCTTCTCTTTCATAAATGCTTCAAATCTGCTGAGGGGGTTTCATGGAGAATACTTGTCTCGGCCACCACTGGTTGAAGCAATTGCATTTGACCCATTACTCTCAAAGACCAAGATCATTGCAGATTGCTGGGACCCAATTGGCATGGTAACAAAGAGAAATCGTTTTCCTCACTGGATGAGATGGGCTGAAATGAATAAAGGTTTTTGTAATGATGTAAGAAACTTTTTAAGAGGTGAAAGCCCTATTAGCGACCTTGCAACAAGACTTTGTGGGAGTGGAGACATGTTTTCAGATGGACGAGGCCCTGCATTTTCTTTTAATTTCATTGCTAGGAATTTTGGACTTTCTCTCGTGGACTTAGTCAGCTTCAGCAGTGATGAGCTAGCTGCAGAATCAAGTTGGAATTGTGGAGAAGAAGGAGCCACTAGTAACACTGGTGTTCTTGAAAGAAGACTAAAACAAATCCGTAATTTCCTCTTCATCTTATATGTGTCATTAGGTGTACCTGTTCTGAACATGGGGGATGAGTGTGGTCAATCTAATGGTGGTTCTCCTGCATATGGTGACAGAAAACATTTCAATTGGAGTTCTTTGGAAACAGGTTTTGGTAAACAAACCATACAATTCATTTCATTTTTAAGTTCATTGAGAGAGAGGCGAAGCGATCTTCTTCAGAGTAAGAGCTTCTTAAAAGAAGAAAGCATTGAATGGTGCGGAAGTGACCAGACTCCACCAAGATGGGAAGACCCATCCTGCAAGTTCCTGGCCATGACTTTGAAGACCGAGAGAGTAGAGGTTGCAGAGAGCACTGAATCTTCCGAGATCTTTGGTGATCTGTTTATTGCTTTCAATGCTGCTGATAGTCCAGAAACTGTTGTTTTACCCCTACCTCCAGAAGGGATGTCATGGTACCGTTTGGTTGACACAGCTCTTCCATTTCCAGGCTTTTTCTCAAACAGTGGGGAAATTGTCCCTGAGCAGTTGCCAGGACTATTGACTTATCAAATGAAGTCTCATAGCTGCACTTTGTTCGAGGCAAATAATCGTAGTACTTAAAAATATTCTTCAGTCTGTATGCTCCTTCATCACCCTCTGGTTTCTTCATGTGAGTAATGTTCAATAATAGCCTTCTATATCAATATGAATAAGGCAATGACTGCTGGAATATTTTGTAAATTCATTAGAATATCATTATATTAGTTTTCTTATGTCCAGTGATGGGGGATTCAGTTATCCTAGCCTCCACATTAAATTAATGTAAATAAAACAATAATAATAATAATAATAACTAGTTTAAAAAATTGCTTTACCAGTGCAGTAGATTTCATTTTTCCTTGAATGCTGCAGGGCAGAAAAATTGGGCAGAACTAAAACTCATATGGGTAAGATTCTTTTTCTCATTTTAACAGATTTTGAGCTTCTATGTTTGGAGAATCATGTTAATGTGTCGATGCTCTACTTTGAGTTAGGAATTCTCTTCAAAAAATAGCAAGTCACTGGTGCATGCCCATTACTGTCTTCATCATCATTTTGTATGCAACTCGGTTAATGTGTGGCATTTCTTCTTTTCATGCAATCAATTTTCTTTTACATATCAATGTGACCTTACTAGGATTATTGAAAAAAAAAAGTATTTAGTTTTGAATTCAGCAATATTTGTCTTTTCTGTTCCATTATAATTTGATTTTAAGTTGCTGATATATTGAACAAAACAGGGAAACTAGCAACTTGGTGGCTTGATTCAAAACTCAAGGGAGACTGTATTGAAATTTTCTTACATTGAGATGAGAATCATGCATATGATTTATGATAAAACTTACTCATATTTCTATATGCTTTAACATTCAGAACAGATCAAACAGGAAATCAGCAAACATATGACAGAAACAAAATCATTCAATCATAATTTAACACAAGCCTATATTCTCATATCGGTTTAGACTTATTTATTCTTCAGCACTCCTGAATCATTTTGGTCAGCACTACTATTCAGCTCCATCAGAATGCTCAGAATGCTCGCGGTCGCTTTTGAAGGGTTCCTTTTCCTTTTTCTTTTCTATATCTATCTTCTTTCCCCTCTTCCCATGCTTCTCCCCCTTATGGTGGCCATGTGGTTCTGTAAAATCTGAGATTTCCAGGTGCACACCAGGATCATGGCTCTCATAACTTCCACCAAGAGTGATTGAGTTGTTGAATTCCTGGAAATTGCTGTTGACATAAGTGCTCAATGTCTCATCCTCTTCCTGATCAGAGTGATCTGACTTCTCATCCACCTCTTTTCGTAGGGTGGCGCCATGGTTGTTTCCAGCAAGCGTGATGACTTTCATACCATGATCATCCTCATCCTCCAAATGGTGGGTTGATGCTGACCTCTGAAAGTCTGTAACGCGGTGAGTGATGGCATGGACCATCTCCCTGATCTCTTTATCCAGTTGCTTATGCTTGTCACCTTCAGTAGGTGAGGATTGGCTAGTCTTGACTGTTTCTGAAGTCATGTTTGTGAGGTGGAAATGAACAGAAATTTCTTTTTGCAAGGTTTTCTGCTGATTTGGGTTTTGAGATGAGTAATTTGGGAATGTGTGAATGCTTTTATATAAGAAGAGCTGTGAGAGGTGTAGTGAAATTCTTGTGGGAATAAAGTGGATGGAAAGGGAATGACTTGATACACAATGCAAGGATTTCTTTTTTAAAGCTCCAGAAGGATTGCTTGATGATGAGTTGATTTGTTATGCTTGCATGACTTTTACACTTGTTAGCTTGTTGCTGTGATGATATTTTTCAGAAAAAGAATCACTGCCTTTGGTGTTTGTCAATGGCGGCATGGCCCGGCAGTTCCACATGGCAGCGCTGTAGTGGCCGCAATATGCATGGCAAGCATAGTTCATAGCTTCAATCATGTAGACTTTTTCTCATTTTTATCATTTTATTCTAACTTAAATAAAACAAAACGAACTAGATTAATTTTTTTGTAAGGGTATATTTGTTTCTTTAACTCAAAATTTTTTTAAAAAAAATGAAAAATTCTAAATTCTTGTTCTTCTTTCTTTACCATCTCAAGTTATGATGCTGTCTAGTAATGGTGGCCGCCGTGTCATCTGCCATGACCTTTTTAGCTCCTGTTGCCTTGAACTGCCAGAAGCCATTTTATTCAATTATTGTTTCAGGATGTGATTATCATGTTTGACAATAACATATCAAATATCAGAATAATTTTATTTAACTTTTAGCTACCAAAAAATGGGTGGGCACAAACTAAATTGGGTTAAGAATTTGATTATTTTGGTTTCGATCTCAAAAAATTAATTAGGACAAAATTTTATCTTGATACACATCTCGTTCTGATTTTTTATAGTGCTATCTTAATTGCGTCTTAGTTATCTCTTAGTATTTATTTCAACTCCTTTGTTTCATTTTGTCTTGGTTAAAAAAAAAAAAAAAGTCACAATAAAATAATTAAAGTGTTGAAAGCAATAACTTTATTGAAAATTTCAAGAAAAGGGTGGTGGTGTGTAGAAAAGAAAAATTGAAGGTGTAAAAAGTAATATTTTATTTAAATTTTGAATAGGGATGACGAAAATATTTAAGATATTGAAACAATGTTGAGACAGGAGAAATTTTGTTTGTCTCGATTTTGCCTTATAAATTAATTAAAAATATGAAATTATGTTACAATCTTGTCTTAAATTTTAAATTATTTTATTTTGAAATTGTTTTAAATTTTTTAAATTAAGACGAGATATCATAACATCTCATGCATTATATTAATATAACTCAATGATGTTTTAGTAATTTTACTTATAATTTTTTAGAATTTATGTGAATAAATAACAAATTGTGTTTAAATTTCAAAATAACATAGTTTGTTCACGTAACATTTAATAAGCTAAATTACATGCTCACTATAAAACGAACTGACAAACTAAATTCAATTAAACAAAATAATGTTCTAAACTATCAATAAAAAATAAACATCAATGCATATTAATATTTATCAAGTTGTTGTTAATATCAACTCAATAATTTTTATATACAATATAAAATGCCAAACGCTATAAGAATTATTTAAAAATATCCTGTCCAGTTAGAATGCAGATGCAATGTCACAGTCAAGATAAGATATTTTTCTTATGAAAAGACAAAGATATTTCCGATAATGAAGTACATTTATTTGATATCTTATTTTATTGGTTATAAAATTATTAAATAATATTTTAAAAATATTTAAATATTAAAAAAATTATTTTATAAATTTTTAACCAATAAAAAATAACACAGAAAAATGAGTTATAATCCTTAACCATGCATGTATTATCTTTAGCAAATCCCCCACGACTGATGGACCACTATTTTAAATTATGTTGATTCATCGAATCCTCATGGTATGAGAAATCGAAACCAAGAGGGACTACTTTGATATAACTCCACATTTAGTGGCGCGGTGCTAAAATGGATATGGCTCGTTCTTGGGACCAAATGACCGACCAATCCTTAAAGGGATAGTGCAAATTTATCAAATTTATATTCCTACTGAATTTAAATATAAATTAATTGAGAATCTTAGATAATTTTAAATTTAAATTTTTGTTATAATTTTAAATTTAAATATATAATTTATAAAATGAAGGCCGTGATAGATAGCAAGTAATTAGTAATTCTTTTGAATAAAATCATATCACCTTTTGGATAATAAGAACCTTCTAGGATGTCCCATTCTTCATGGTAGCTACCAGAACCAACGGCACCAATTGAGCCACGTGGAAAGATGGTCCCAATCCCAGTGCGATGGCACATGGGAAAGTTATAATCATGCATATTAAAATATTTTAAAATTTTATTAATTCCATAAAATTCCTTCACTTTAACTCAAAATATAATTTTTTTACTATCTGTATGAGCACGAAAATATTATTAAATGTTTTTCATTTAAAATTAAATTGATTTAAAAAAATTTGAAATATTTTTTATATATATTATCTTAAATTTAAATTAATATATTTGAAGGATTATAGTTCTCATCCTGGAGATTAAATTCCTATCTTAAAGTAGAATTTTGTCAAGTAAAACTCCTCCTCTTATGATATCTATGGATAAACTTGTTTAATTTGGTATTGGCAAAATCTTGACCAAAAGAGAAAATTAAAAAAAAAAAATAGAACTTGATAAGTTTAAATTGTGTTAAAGTCAATATAAAAATATAATCATTAATTGCAGCAATCTTTATCCTGAGATTAAGACACACATATGTGCCACCACTAGTGTTCTACAAATCAACTCACAACTTTAAAAACAATCAAAGACACATCATAATTAACTTATTAGTAATCATAGGACTTTTTGTACCTAATGATTTTTATTTTAATTTTTATATACTACTTAGATTTATTATCATTACAAAATCATACCGAATAAGTTTGAGATAATGTTTGTACAGATCTCTTTCGATCCACATAAATACAACCACAGAGATATTTTATGCACCAAAAAGTAGTGGGTTCATAATTTCATTTTTGTCTCTTTTGGATAAATACATAAAATGATATTATAAATTTTAGTAAATTATTAAAAAGAATTAACACTAAAAAAAGCCTGACTAATGGATAAGAGAAGGAGTTAAAAATAAAAAGAGTAAAATCTTTTTTTTTTTTAATTTCATACACTTATTTATCAACTTTGTCAATTGCACGTTAAATTTATTAAATTTATTTTATTAATTTATAATATTAATAATTATTTATAAATTTAAATATTTAAAAATCATTTAAATGACCAAAATTATTTAAAAATAAAATAAATAAATATTTAAAACTATAAGAGATTAAATTATTAGACTTACAATTAATAAATAAATTAAATTTAATGATTGAATATGAAAATTTGAGTTTATAAATAAATACATATTAAAAAAATAAATAATTGTAGTCACTCTTTATTTATAAAATTCGCTTCAAATACAAGTGATAATATTTGTAAATAATTAATAAACTTAAAATAATACTACAAGATAAATTTATTTATAATTTTAAAGGTCAGAAAAATAAAATAGAAAATTCATTCCACAAAAAATGTTATCTCCAAGTGCTAAGCACTCGTTCCGAGGAACTAATATCTTTTATCTTATAATATAATCCATTCTATTTCATATCTCACTTTTTTTTTTTTTAATAATAACTGAATAAATTTTAATGATCGAAAATTGTGAGAAAGACGCTGATGTTATCCTCACCAACTATACAGACAAGAAAATGAAAGAAAAGAACAAGCCAGAGAGTCAAACAATACGTGACTTACGCGACAACCGGCCACGTGGTAGAAGCTGACAAATAAACCAAAATTTAAATAAATTAAAAAAATTAATAACATGGGCCGGAGAGGATAAGATTAGAATAAAGCCAGCCGTTGGGGGTTTTGCTCACCAGCACACTGAAACCCCAAACCTGAAACCTGTTCAATGCAGCGATGGTGGCGCCGCTGTTACTTCAACTTGGAGGCGTCTTTCCTTTATATATAGTTCAATAGACATCACTTCCATTCAGATTTCGACACCCATAACTGCCTTTGATTCGGATTCAAGTTTATTCGACCCGATTTCTGGAGAAACACAGAGATGATACTCGTGGCGATAGTGGCGGAGGTGCTGGAGGAGTACACCGTTTTGCTGGCTAGGGTGGTGGAGCAACTGTTCCGCTCCGCTCCGTTGCCTCGTCGGGTCCGGTTCCTCATTCTCCATAGCCTTCCCTCTGGTCCTCGTCCTCGTCCTCGTCTGATTCGAGCCCCTGCTTAGCCCTCTTCTATGGAGCTTCTTCTTCAGATTCTCCATTTGTGTATAGCATTTTCGAGTTTCTGTAATTTTTGGGTGTTGCGGTTAATCGAAGATGCTCTGTTTGGTTTGGATCTTCGTCTTTTTGTAACGATTTCTGTGATTAAATTCATGTATGTTAACTTTTCTTTTTCTGAAATTACGATTCTGAAATTTGATTCCACCATTCCAGAATAGGACGACGAGTTTGACTCGTGGTGACCAAAGCGTGATAATTGAGGGCTGAGTCGTGAGACTCGCGACTCGGTGTGAACAAATCATCACACAGGATATAGTAATTTCACTTAATGTTATATCTCTTTATATTTTGATTAATCAGTCATCTATAATAATAAAATTAAAATATTATTTTATAATTTTAAAATTAATTAAAATATTATTTTTTGTTAAATTTAAATAATTTTCTTTACTAGGTAGGTGGTGAGTTGCTAAAGGTAAGCCTTATCCATCAATTATTGCTATCTTCTCTAATAATAATTATAGATATTATATACATTAATTGCACAAGAAATGTTTAGCGCATATTTTTTTTTTATATTTTTTGAATGATAAAATTATAAATAAAAAAAGTGAGGAAAGTAAAAAATATATATATAAAAGTGAATAATTGGATAATTAGATAAGAGAGGGCAGAAAGATGAGAAGAATGTGTTACTTGGAAGGGCAAGCTATAAGAAAAGAATGCGCCAGTAAATTACTATATAATTTTAGAAATTAATATTAACCATCCCAAAAAAGAAAAGAGATTATATTTTTCTAAGAGTAAATTCATCGATGTATCTTAGGTGCATTTGTGTAACAATTCACTCTTTTGGTTTATCACTAGAAGTGAGTGAGTGGAGGAGAGAAAAGGCTGAGTTTCGTAGTTGAAAAATGTTGCATGGGAGAAAAAAGAAGCCAAATTGTACTATTTGGTAGGGAGAAAGAGAAAATTTATAAGAGGAAAAGGAAAAATCGTAAAGCATTTGGACAAGAGATAAAAAAATATCTCACAATTTATGAGGTTTATTTAAAAAAAAAATTAAGTTGTATAAGTAAAGAATAAAATTGTATAAATTATAAAAAAAAATTCTTTTTATCCACTTTCACATATTAAACTCCAACAAAAAATTCCTTAACTTATTAAGTTTTTTAATTAAAATTATGAGAGAACAAAAGTATCTTAAATCGAACTCCCTATTTTCATTTATGACAATTCGTTAACAAATTTTGTTAATTTAGCACATTATATGATGATTTGGCCGTTAATGAATGATATGACAAATAAGAGACATATGACATTGCGAATGGTAAATGAAAGGGAACACATTAGCTCTAAAAATGCA
Organism: Bauhinia variegata; assembly: GCA_022379115.2. Lineage (NCBI taxonomy): Eukaryota > Viridiplantae > Streptophyta > Magnoliopsida > Fabales > Fabaceae > Bauhinia > Bauhinia variegata. The sequence continues at coordinate 9,205,032 of CM039432.1, forward strand.
AATCCCCACATCGTTTCACTAAGTTGAGCGTCATCTTCCATGCTAAACAGTGTTGTTTTGCTAGGGCGCAAATGGCAAGTATGCCAAGTGAGGCTACTCCAACACCATTGCACTCAACTAGATTAAAGCCAGAGTCTTTAGTGATACATAACCCTAAAATAGATCCGTCGAAGTTATAACCTGTTTGACTCCATAATCGACCGGACCACCTTGTTGGTGCTTGAAACAAATGCAAAATGTCTTTTGGGAGCTCGAAACCGGTGTTGTTGAGCCTTAGGTTGTTGGCAAGAGTGAAAATGAGTAAAGCAAAACTAAGAATGAGAGTGAAATAGCACCACACAAAGGGATCCATAAGATGTGGTGCTAACTAGTTGGATTTCTTCTGTTCTTTCTCTTTAATTCATTCCTATTTCCGAGCCTATGAGATTTTGAGGCAAAGCAGAAATACAATGGGTGAGGAATGGATATGCTCTGGTAAAATGTAGTATTTTAATAATTCAGAACTTCTTAGCTCATTAATGGCCAACCATAAGAAGATCATGCGCAAGTGGTGGTGGCAAAAGGACAAGAAAGTCATATTTTGCGGTGTTGTGGAAGTTTGATAGTTTTAACTAAGTGAGAAATCGTGGAGAAAATCAATTTGAATTTCTATATTTTCAAATTGGTTGTTCCGCACATGATAAATTACTATGTTTTATTTGGAAATTGATGTTGACTTTTGAGAGAGTCACAAGGAGACTATATTTTTCCAATGTCTTCAAAAATGTGAACGGGGAAAGACAATAAATGATTCATAGTTAAAGTTAGGGAATTTAAGGGATAAGTTTATAAATGGGAAATTGTTCTAGAACCAGGTGAACATAAACTTCATTTGTTCACTATAAATAAGGAAGCTAGAAGTGAGTGAAACTAAGATCACTTGTATTTGAGTATTTTTTGTGAGAAACAGAGATGATACTGGTGGCGATAGTGGCGGAGGTGCTGGAGGAGTACACCATGTTGCTGGCTGGGGTGGTGGAGCAACTGTTCCGCTCCGCTCCGTTGCCGCGTCGGGTCCGGGTCCTCATTCTCCATAGCCTTCCCTCTGGTCCTCATCCTCGTCTGATTCGAGCCCCTGCTTAGTCCTCTTCTATGGAGCTTCTTCTTCAGATCCTCCATTTCTGTATAGCATTTTCGAGTTTCTGTAATTTTTGGGTGTTGCGGTTAATCAAAGAAGCTCTGTTTGCTTTGGATCTTCGTCTTTTTATTACGATTTCTGTGATTAAATTCATGCATGTTAACTTTTCTTTTTCTGAAATTACGATTCTGAAATTTGATTACGCCATTGCGGAATCGGACGACGAGTTGACTCGTTGTGATGAAGGCGTGATAATTGGGGGCCGAGTCGGGAGACTCGTAACTCGGTGTGAACAAATCATCATAAAGGGTACAGTTATTTCACTTAATGTTGAATTTTTTTATTATATTTTGATTAATTAGTTATTTATATAATAATATTTTATAAAATTAAAGTATTATTTTATAATTTAACATTAATTAAACTCAATAGAATAAGAATGAGATATGATATAAAATATATGATTTTGTCCATATAAATCTTGGTTGCTTGAATTTAAATTTAAATAATTTTCTTTACTAGGTAGATGGTGACTTTCCAAAAGGTAAACTTTATCCATCAATTATTGCTATCTTCTCTATGATAACTATAGATACTATATTACATTAATTGCACAAGAAAAGTTTAGGGCATATTTTTTTAATGATAAAATTATAAATAAAAAAAAAGAAAAATATAATATATAATATATAAAAGTGAATAATTGGATAATTAGATACGAGAGGGTAGAAAAATGAGAAGAATGTGTAAAGGATAAAAAAAAAAATTCTCTTAAAAATTAATTATATATATATATATATGTGTGTGTGTGTGGGGGGGGGGGGGGGAGGGGAAGCCATGAGATCATGCGCAAGTTGTGGTGGCAAGAGGACAAGAAAGTTTCATTTTGCGGTGGTGTGGAAGTTTGAAAGTTTTAATTGAGGGAGAAATTGTTGAGAAAATCAATTTAAATTTCTATATTTTCATATTGGTTGTTCCGTACATAGTAAATTCCTATGTCTTATTTAGGAAAAAGTCTAAGTTATTCATGGGTTAAATTATTTCATTTTAAATGAGCTATTAAAATTATAAAAAGTATATGATAGTGAGATTCACATATTTAACTAATTTCTTGTCAACATTAATAGTTAATATAAATTTTTGTAATAATATTTTCATTTATTACAAATCTATCCTCATTACTTTTAAGGTTATAATTTTCATCTTCTCTTATTTTTTTAAAAAAAATTTCTACCATTTCTTCTCTCTTCATTCGTTTTTTATAATAAATTTTAATTTATTATTTAACAAATTTTTTATACTAATAGTATTTTTTTCTTAGAAGTTATTTTCTAAGAAAATAAAAATAAAAGAAATTTTTTATTTAACCTCATTTTGATTTAACCTCTTTTTGTGAATTGTCAATAAAAGAAAAAAATGAAAAATATAGATTAGTGTTTGTGTGAGGAAGAAGAAATTTTTTTTATTTCCCATCTAAAGACAAAAAAGAATTTTTTTTTTTTATTGAAGGAAGATATTGTTTGCAAATAAAAATGGCCACAAGTGTTAGATAAAAAAAAATTGTAATTTTTGGCTTTGATAATTATTTTTGTTTTTTAGTTGTTTTTTTTCTTTTTAATTTTTGAGTATGTGGTTTTTCTCTTGTGCATGAAGAGAAATAAATGGGAGATATGAGAGGGGAGAGGGGGAACGGGAGTGAGAAGGATAAGAATAAAAAAAATAAAATAAATGCATAATTTTATGTAAATTTTAATAGTTATGTGGTTTAATTTGAGAAAAAAATAAAACTAAATATTCAAGTTAAAGGTAAGTTGATCTTTACCATCTATTGCACTATTAATGATTATGATTAAGCCACATAAAATAGGATAATTTAATTCTATTTATTATTTTAGGTCAATTAAACTCTCCCTTTATTTAGAAATTAATGTTGACTCTTGAGAGAGTCACATAGGAAGGACATTATATTTTTCCAATATATTTTTCCAATAAATGATACATTATTTAAACTTAGAGAATTCAATAAATAAGTTCATAAAAGGGAATTGTTCTAGAACTAAGTAGACAAAAGTTTCATTTGTTCACTATAAATAAGGAGTGAAACTACAAGTGTAAAAGATCACTTGTATTAAGAGTATTTTTATGGGGAAAGTTAGACCTTATCCATTAATTATTGCTATATTCTCTATAGTAATTATAGATACTATTACATTAAATGCACAACAAATGTTTTTTTAATACTTTTTTAAGAATAAAATTGTAAATAAAAAAATAAAAGAGACTAAAAGAAAAAACTATTTGTAAAAGTGAATATAGAATTATAGAAATGCATATAGTTTACCTTTAATTGTACAAGAGAGTATATTAGAATTTAAAGTAGAGGTACAAGGTTTAATGGGGAGACAATTGGATATGAGAGAGTGGAAAAATGAGAAGGATATAAGGAGAGCATGCACAAGTGGTGGTAGCAAAAGACACAAGAAAGTCACATTTTTTATGTAGAAGTTTGAAATTTTAAATTGAAGCCGAAATTGTTGAGAAAATCAATTTAAATTTCTAAACCTTCTAGTTGATTGTTCACATGCATGATAAATTGCTATATATATATATAGGAGATTATATTTTTTCTAAGCCAATTCATCGGCCTATCTTAGGCACATCTAAAGCATTTCTTACTTGTTCCTTGCTCCATGTCACGAATACGAATAGAGAGTGCTAAAGTGGTTTCATAAAGAGTTTGATAAAAAAGAAAGCTGCTTAAATTGTATAAAATAAAAAAGAATGATGTATTATAATAGGACTTACAATATATATATATATATATATATATATATATGAGCTACTCAATTGAATTCTATGGATAAAGATGCTTGAAAGGTCTTGAAAATGTGAGATAATAAATGATTTATTGTTCCAAGAAGCTTGGAGAATTCTAAAAAACAAGCCCGTGAATAGGAGATTGTTCTAAAACTAAGTAGAAGCTTTATTTGTTCACTATAAATATAGAGGAGTCTTAAGAGGGGGTTGATCATCCAAGCCAAGAAGTGTGAGTGGAACTACTATTGTAAGGGTTACTTGTTTGTTATGAGTAATCATTATCATTCCTTATAACTTTTAAGAGGTGCTCTTGGATTTGGATTTGTAGGGCGATACATATCTTTAGGTGTTCTTATTATAATTTGTATTCTTAATTGAGATAGTGAATACTTATTATTAAGGCCGTTTTGTGTCTTTGTGTTTATTTTCTTCCATTTGATATTGAGTGTGTGGTATATCTGAAGGGTGTACATTAGTTCGGTTTAGAGACCAATTCGGAACAAACTTGATCAGTTAAAAAAAATTACAAACGAAAATTTTATTGTTGAATTGTTAAAAAGTGACCCTCAACTATGGTCCATAATCGATTTTTTTTGACTAATTAAGTAGTGGCACACGTTGTGGTCCTCAATTATGGGATAGAAAGTATCCATTTCCTAAACAACAATAGCATATGGTATAATAAATTATAAGCATCAAAATCAAAATTCAAAATAGTTTAAATAAATACATGTCAATGAAAGCAATTAAATTACTTGGCAAAACAAGGGAACATTGCATCATAACAAGTTAGATGATCACATTGTTTCCTACTCACATATGTAATTGAAATCTATGACTCCTTATGCCACAGCAAAACCAGGCTCTCCACATTAAGTATCCAATTGAAAACAATAGTCATCACCAAAATTTCCACAATAACTCAATTGTGATGTCCTTGTATCATAGGAAAAAACCAGCCCTTCATTCTCATTGACCATGAGGATTTCACCATTTTCCCCAAGACCCAAAAATCTTCCTATCTCTTCCTTGCTACTAATAGTAACTGCCTTTACATAAACACTAGGCTCTTTTATCACCCACATAGAAAAAATCCATTCCTATATTGGATTAAACAAACTGATTCTCTAGCACAGAAAGCTCTAGACTTTTGTTTGCATCACCCAACTCCTCACATGAACTTATCTTCCTGAATTTTTCATCATCACCCAAATCAATTGCCAAAATATTCAATGAGACGATGTCGTCTTCTAGCCTATGCTGTATTATTCCAGTCCAGTAGATAACATCATTGACACCCTTCAAGAGGTAAACGTGGATTTGCATAATAAATGCCTCTCCAAGATAACAAATTGGTTTATTGTTACAACCTTGTAATCATTTTTTATAGGATCAAAACCAAACCCAATAAAATTGCTCATCTTCACACATAGTTTGGATTTGGAAGCGTGATGAATTTTTTGATTGATTGATTCCATAATATGATACCGACATCATAGTAAACTAAACAAACAAGTTCATGAAATGTGTAGGCATAGGTGGTTTCTGAGTGAAATTTTTTTTTCTGGGACAACCTGCGGATTTCCAATTCCATATTATGATGATCATACATGAAATCATCACTGTCGTAATGCGTTGACATGCATATTTTTAAGTGAGGATTGAGATTCTTCTTCACATAGAGGCTTCGTTTTCTGCTGCGGCTATGGTTGGTGATAGAAGTTGGGTCTTTTACCCGTGATTGCCATGATTTGGAGACTCTATGTGAAACGGATCAAGGATTTTACTGGTAGCCATACGTAGATTTCTGTGTAGAGATCTTGTGGGATGTGATCTCTGCAGCTTCTTCCTTTTGCTTTCATGTTTGAAGCTTGAGACTTCTGGTTTTGGTCGGTGCTTTTAGGGTTTGCCGAATGTAAAAAGTATTGGCATGTTTAAGAATGACTCCACATATATATTATACGTGTAATCTGTGAGAGAGCATTGGGCTCGTACTTAACACATTGGGCTACTTCTTTTTTTTTTGTAACTGGGCGACTCTTTTTGATAACTGGGCTACTTTTAGTCTTACTGTCTAACTCACACAAAAATAATTTAAATAACATAAATTATGGGAAATAAATGTGTTAAAAAGGAGTTTAATTTTGGAGTTATAATATAATACAGGAGTTATAGGAAATAAAGTTTTCAGGATATATCTTCAATTTTCTTGGTATCTCTATCAAATTAAGATCCATGAATTTGGATGAATGTAGTTTTTTTTTTTTTGTGTAATTAGAATTCTGGTTTAGAATATTCTATTCTATATGATGAAGTTTTATCCAAGGTAAGTTTCCTAATGACTATTAGCTTTTGTTTTCTTGTGGGATTAAAATTCTTTTGATTTGGGATATTTCTATAATATTTTAAGAAATATCTCAAGTATATTTTGAGGATAATTCCAAAATATTTTTGGTAAATTTAACTAAAGCTATTGGTTACCTAATCTACAAAGGATATGGTATTGTGGGCTATAATAGAGCCCTAGCCTCAGGGAGCTAATAAGGCAATATGTGTGTAGTAAATTAGAGAGCTTGTAAGTTTTGTTAAAACTCCAGTTTAAGAGATTTGCTTTTGAGAGATTTTGGAAGGAAGAGTTTTATTTATCAAATTCCTCAATTGGATTCTCTAACAAGTTTGCTTTCGCTTGCGCTAGTCCATAACTTTTAATAAATACCATCCCATTGTAGTATATGCGATCCTTGAGTTGACCATGAATTGAGTTATTTCTTTTAAGAGTTTCCTTTGTTTATCCATCTTCTAGGCCAGTTTGATATCAGAATTGGTTTACAGCATCCTTTCTTTGTGTTTGAGCTCAAAGTCAAAGAAATTTGTTAGAGTTTCACAAATCTTAGAGGTGCATTGATGTGTAACCTTTTGCCAACTACAAAAGTTGTATCATATTGAGTATTGACTAATCTGAATTCAAGTTAAGAGTTTCTTACCAATTTTAAGTATATTGTTTTCTTGGTGCAAACAAAATATACTAAGCTATATTAAATCTAAAACCATAGTAAACATAATTCCCCAAAAAAGTGAATATGCGTAACAAATGCCAACCAAGGTGAAAGATAACATAACATCAAAGATAAACAAGGTGTTTTGCCAAGTTATAAGACCCTTCTAGCTAATCAATCAATAACTTGTTCCCTTCTCCATATAGGCGTTGTTAATCTGAATTGTTGTGATCCTCTTCTCCAAAGACCTGCAATTGGCTCCAAGAATAATTTCATAAACTATATATCATATTGACATAAACTAGATCACATCGTTTGCTACTCACATATTTATTGCTTGAAAATTGACACTTCTAATATTAGAGCAAAACTAGGCTCTCCACATAGGTATTCAATCGATGAGAATATTCATAATTACAAAAACTTGCACAATAACTCATTTGTGATTTCCTTGGATCATAAGAATAAACCAGCCTTTTATCTACACTAACTATGAGAATTTCACCATTTGCCCTCATTCCCAATGCTCTTCCTAAGCATACTCCGCTGTTTATAGTGATTAGCTTTACGAAACCACCAGGCTCTTCCATCACCCATATGGAGCAGAGTTCTTTATCTGAAAATCCAAGTCTATTCATGTATTGGATTAAACAAACTGATTCTTTGAGCACAGCAAGCTCTAGACTTTTGTATTCATAACTTAAATCCGCACTTAAACTTATATTCCTGAATTTTTCATCACCCAAATCAAATGCCAAAATACGCCCTAAGAAGACACCGTACCTTGCACTATAGTTCAATGCAATCCAATACATAACACCATCGACACAAATATGCTCATTTTCATTCTCAACAGGAAAACATGGAATTGTATTATCAATGTCTCTCCAAGATCCGGCTTCTAGGGAAAAAATCTCAGCCCTATATCTTCTTTGTGGATCAAATTCAAAATCATCAATCCTTGTAATTGCTACAACCTTGTAATCATATGCCTTGGGATCGAAACCAAACCCAACACGATTGCTTATCCCTCCAAGATTTGGACTTGGCAGGGTGATGAAATTTTGTATTGATGGATTCCATAATATGATATTGACATCATAGGAAACTACACAAACAAGTTCATGACATGTATGAACAGAACGAATAGATTTTTTCTGTGACATCCATGGGATCTCCAATTCCATATTTAGTATATAATCACAGTTGAAATTGTCGAGGTCGTAATGCGTTGACATGCATACTTTTAAGTGATCATAAACAGAATTGAGATCCTTCTTCATAAGGAGGCTTCGTTTTCTGCTAGTTGGAGAATTGCGACGATGGTTGGTGATAAAAGTTGGGTCTTTTACCAGTGATTGCCATGATTTGGAGACGCGTGTGAAACGGATCAAGGATTTTACTGGTAGCCATATGAGGATTTCTGTGTAGAGATCTGGTGGGATGTGATCTCTGCAGCTTCTTCCTTTTGCTTTCATGGTTGAAGCTGGAGATTTTTGGTTTTGGGTGGTTTTAGGGTTTTTCCAAAAGAAAAAAGTGTTGTTGCGTTTTTAAGAATGACTCTATATATTTCTAGGTATAATCTGTGAGAGAGCGTTGGGTTATAGTCAACAGTTAACACAGTGGGCTACTTTTACCGTGGAACTCACCTCAAAAAAAAAAAAAAAAATTCTCATGACCCATTTAAAAATAAAAAATAAATTCTCTAAATTGCAGAGTGATGCTGAGGTTTTTTTTTTTTTTTTTTTTTTCATTTTTTTGAACTTGGAAATTACCATTTACTGGGGACACAGCAAAATCAAAACATGAGATCTCCAATAGGGCTGGTGTGTGGCAACCAACCAATCATGTGGCATCTATATGGCTGCCAGTTAAGCTCAAAAAGTTTCCAACAGAAAGCACCAAATATATAAAATATGCTTGATAAGAAAATTGTGTTATAGTTTAAGAAGCTATATATATAAATATTAATGTAATTAATTATCAAGGAATCTATTTTGACTTGGTCATACTCATCCAAATTCAGTATGAAACTTCCTCATATAGATTAACCTCAAATGCCCTGCAACTCAATGAAAGAAAAACAATGGGTTTAGTAATGATACTAAAGTGAACTTAAAAGTCATAATAAAAGAAAAATAAAAAAGAAAATGATAACTTTGAATAATAAGGGTACAAACTATATATATATTTCAAGGTTTAAAGCTAAAGAATAACTTAAGACAAAAAGTGAAATTTAGTTTAATGATAATATCCCCGTTTAATATTTGTGTTGATTTTTATATTTTAAAATTAAATTAAATTTTTTTAAATATTTAAATTAATATTAAAAAAATAACGTTAAATAACATCACTTTTATTATTTTTTTTAAATAATAACAATTCTTATCCCAATTTAATTAGATTTAAATTTTACAATATATTCAAACTAAAAATATTAAATTTAAAATAACATTACTTTCTCCAAGAAAAAAATATATAATTCATGTGAAAATTGTGAAAAATATCATTTTCCTTCTTGGAAGCAAGAACATAGTGGTAGTCGAGTAGTTGCTTAGAAAAAGATATTAGCTCTACCAAAAAAAAAAAATAAATAAATAAAAAATAGTGGCGCGTCCGCGTCCGCGTCAGCCGTCCGATCTCTTGATCTCTTCGCTTTCCTTCTCGCACTTCCCGTAAAGCACACAAATTTCTCAGAAATTTTAAAAAAGGAAAAGAAAAGGCGTCAAGTCTGTTTAGTTAAGAACCTTCACCAAGCTCCTTAACGAGCAAGCTAGACAAGCAGGACCAATCAAAGTCAGAGGAACCCACATCTTACCAGTGATCTTTTTGCTCTCTGCTTCTACCCCTTTTGTTTTTCATCGAGTTCTGCAACCAAGTCTTGATCTTTGAGTCTTTTGGGCTTCAAGATTCCAAAAGAAAACGAAGCTAAGCATGTCTACCAAAGGAGCCTCACTGGCGTCAACGACCCGTTTGTCACCATTGGCTAAACCCTTTGAGCTCAATCGCTCTAATCACCAACTCACTTCGAGCTTTTCTGTGCTTTCGCCGGATTACTGTAGCTCTGACCCTTTTGCTTCTTTGTTGGAGCCATTGTATAAACGTAAGGTGGGAAGTAAGGTTGACCCAGTAGTCTCTGCTCCTTTAGTTGACTATGTATTCGGCGATGAGATTTCACATGCAACTTTCCCTGATGAAGCAGCTGTTCAGTACCCTTCAATGGAATTTCAAGGAAGCGGGGAATTTGTTGTGCTTGATGAGTCAAAGTTTGATATGATCAGTGATACTGATTTAGGCTATGTTGCATCAAGTGGGAATAAGCAGAGCTACTGGACGGAAGGAGCAGATTATTTTGAGAATTTGTCTGGTAAAGGAGAAATTGGTAGCAATTCAGCTGCTGACCGAGACATGCTTAACAAAGGTTGCTTTTTTTGGGCCTTCAATGCTCCTTTGGATTATAATTTGCTTTAGATTTTGCATTATGATTTTGATGCTTAGAACTTTATTTCGTTTTTGTTTTATATGTTTATATTTTTCTTGCTTACTGTTTTATTTAGTTTCTACCTGAGACCAATTATAGGATGCATTTTACCTTTTCATTGGTTTGACTATTATATTGTTAAGGTCGTCAAAAAATTCTTGCATTTCGTGTGTTTAGTGTGATTTGTTCCATTGGTATATGAATATATATAAATTAAGAATTATGCGATGGGAGTGTGGATTGGAATTAGGACATTGCCTACTTTTAAGATCAATTTCTATCTACATTTCTGCTAGATATGTTTACACTATGGCAAGTTGGCCACATCTCTTTGTCTTCTCTAATGTTCCTTTTCTTCAAATAGTATTGGTTCTTCACTGAACTTACAGAAGCAATTTAATTATATTGGTTGCCAAGGGTATTGAAAGCCCTCTTCTGTTGAGGGTTGACCACTAAGATTCTGTTTCCCAGTAAAAGTATTGTTTTTGACATGCTTGCATATAAACAAGTATATGAGAAAATAATGGAATGATATGTACAGGTAAACATGCTGCTGATGGTCTGAGCCCTTGTCTAGGAGCCTCTAATGGTGCTTTTGGGAAAGACACTTCTACAAATGACATCCTGTCAAAATCTGAAGTCACTAGGCAAGCAGATGCTGGATCTAACCCCTTTTTGACATCTAGTTATGAGGTTGCCCTATCAGTATTTCCAACATCAGATATAACCTCTCCTGCTAAGTTGAAACACAGTCTTCAAAATCAGTCTTCTGTCTTCCCTTCAATAGTAACAGACAGCAATTTAGTTTCCACTGGAACTTCAGATTGGCAAAACTTCCCTTCTTGTTTGAGCAATGATATTTCTAATTCAACAGAAAATCATTCAGCTGGATTTCATGGGTTATCTAGTTCAGGCTTAGCTCTTTCTAGGCTCAAAGTTTGTTCAGCTAACATCCTAGACGAAGTTAATTCAGAGTCTCATGGTAGCAAAGCAGGTGCTTCTACCGAAACTTCTTCTAAACCTTCTGGTGGTGATGACTCTGATTTGGATTCTCCTTGTTGGAAGGGAAGATTGGCTTCATCTCAAAGCCCGTCAGAAATTCCAGGACCTGTGACTTCACAACATTTTCATAAGGACCTAGAAAAGCGTACTAGTTTGAATCCTCTAGCACCTCAGTTCATTCCTAGTAATGTTGGAGGAAGCACATTCAATGGTCTTGTATGCATGAAAGATGGTTCTGTGTCTTCCCAATCCAGTGCGCCTTTATCTTTTAATGAGGGTGTGAAAACTACTACAGTAGAAGCACACCCCTCGGATTTGAAGAAGGAAACCCAGCTTCAATGTTCTAGTAACGTCTTTGAAAGAGAAAAGGAATTTGACTTGATTAATAATCCAAAAAGTAGTTCTGTGCTAAGTTCTGCTTGCATGACCCAACCTTGTTCTTTTGAACATCACTCATTGTTGAAAAGAAGTCCTGTAACTACAACAGATATTGAAGACTGTACAAAGGGAGCTAAAGAAGCCTTGGCCAGTGGATCAATAAGTGGGTCTTTCCCTGCAAAGGGTCATTCTACAACTCCAAGTTCATCATCATCTAGAGTTGGTGTTATTACTGATCCTTTTAAAATATTTCAAGATGTATCTAAGTCTTCGATTGAATCTCCAGAACCTGATGTTCGGAGAATTGTCAATGCAATGTATGTTCTTTCAGAATTGCTTGTACAAACTTGTGCAAATGGATTAGATTCGTATAATGAACATGATCATAATGTAATCCTGCAAATAATCAATATGCTAAATGCCATTAGCAAAAACTACGGTGGTCAAGGGGTTCCAACACTTGAATCAACTCATACAGGGAGCCCATATTGTAATGATTGGTCACCAGAACTACCCAAGGTATGTTTGCATCTGATTTTTACTAGCTATGTATTTTACCTAGGAGTATTTATAGATTACATGTTTCTTTTTTATTTAATATTTATTTTTTTAAAACTTTGGCCAGTTATAGTCATGTTTCAAAAGGGGATTTAACTTCTATTCTATGCTTTATCTATCCGATCTAAACTTTTTTGAAAAGGTTTCTGTTCAGGTCACTTAGTCCAGTTATCTACTGAGTAATGTCAGAAATGTTTAGGATCATCATTATCTTGTTATATTTGTTATTTCTGGAAAAATTATACATGACCGTGGCTATATCCTCATTCTCTGAAAGTGAGGTGTTGGTTTCTTTGATAACCTTTTAATAAGGGATTTGAGGTAGCAAGCATGGAGACCCTGGCTGTTCCAAACAGTCTTTATCATAAGAATGATAATGAGGGGCAAAGCAGTGTTTCTAAAGTGGTTGCAGAGAAAGCCAATGAAATTGTTCAGGTACTATGGTTATCATGGTAATAGAAACCAAGTAGGTTTTATTCCATGCTTCTTCTATCTGACAAAAACTTGTGTTGAGAGGTTTTTATTCAGTTTAGTAAGAGTCCGTTTGGATTGGCTTTTGCCAACCTGCTTCTACTTTTATTTTGAAAAATAAGCACTTTATACAAAAGTTTACTGTTTGGATTGGCCTTTTGTAGGAGAAGCACCTCCAAAAGCCAAAATCCTACTTTTTATTAGAAGCAGGTGAAGGGATGCTTCTCCTTTTTTAAAAGCCAATCCAAATAGGCTCTAAGTCCAAATGCTTTGCCGAGTTTAATTTTGTCACAACCATCTATCATCATCAATATCCTGTCATATTTGTTCTTTCTGGTTAATTCCTTGCTTTCCGAAACTGATATGTGAATTTCTTTGGAAGCCTTTGTATAAGGGATTTGAGGTAACAAGTATGAAGCCCATGACTGTTAACGAGCTTGATCGCCAGAATGATAATCAGGGGCAAACCAATGTTTCTAAAGTGGTTGCAGAGAAAGGATGGCATCCTTTTTCTTCAAGCAGTGGTACAGGCTCTAAAAAAGCTAATGGAATTGTTCAGGTACCTATGGCTGTGGTGGTAATAAAATCAAGATTAGAATTTATTTCAGCTTTGTGTGCCTGAAACACAAGTGTACACGTCCTTGTTATGCTCTGAAACTGAGATCTGCATTTCTTTGGTAGCCTTTGAACAAGGGATTTGAGGTGACAAGTATGCAGACCTTGGCTGATCTAAACAAACTTTATCATCAGAATGTTAGTGAGGATCAAAGTAATGCTTCTAAAGTGGTTGCAGAAAAAGGATGGTATTCTTTTTCTTCAAGCAGTGGTTTAGAAGCTGAGAAAGCCAATGGAATTGTTCAGGCACCAATGGCTGTCGTGGTAAGAAGAACCGGGTTAGCTTTTATGTTAACGTCCCGTTGCCGTGCCTGAAATAATTTTTTGCATTCATGTAGCTTCTGGTCATCATTATAGACTAATGTCTACATTTGTATGTGTTCTCCTTTGTTTTTGAAATTGAGATCTGCATGTTTTTGGCAGCCTTCGAATAAGGGATTTGCAGTAACAAGTATGGGGACCCTGGCTATTCCACACAGTGTTCATCATCAGAATGATTATGATGGGCAAAGCCGTGTTTCTAAAGTGATTGCAGAGAAAGCTGGGTATTCTTTTCCTTCAAGCAGCGGTGTTGGCACTGAGAAAGCCTATGAAATCGATCAGGTACCGATATGGCTAGGATGGTAACAAAAACCAGATCATAGCTTACATGTTAACTTCCTAGACCTCAAGTAAATTTACACATTCATGCAGCTTCAGGTCATTAGGAGAGGTCTTGGCAAAAGTCAAGATGTTGAGGAACAAATAGACCCACAAACTTTTCTCTTCAGGAATTTATGGCTTGATTCTGAAGCCGAACGATGTTTCATGAAATATAAAGCATATTGTCGGCTCATGGAAACTGGGGTGGACGTAAATCGCACAAACATTATGGTACACTTCTTTACCCTCTGTCCTAAATTCATGAAGTAACCCAGTACTTCTGTGGTTTTGGCACCATTAAACAGCTCTTGCTCTGATATATATTTATATATATAGTGGGTGATTTTCTGATGAAGTTCTATATTCAGGACTTGTGGAGATGACAACGCTTCTGGGGATAATAATTGGACCCAGATGATGCTATATATATATATATATATATGTAGTGCATGTTGGGTTCTGGGATTTCTGGGTGTACTCTTTAAGGTTCTGTTCCTGCTGGTTTTATAAAGAAACACTGGTCACGAGAATCTGTACCATTTTGGTGTGTAAAGACTTGTGGCAAGAGTTGTATTGCACTATACTTCCAAGCCATTTTGATAAGTCAGAATATGGAGTATGGTGGATGGCATGACAAGTTTGTTTGGCCATTCAACTTGTCTGTATGAGCTTAAAGGCATGTGAATTGCCATAATATATTCATATTCTGTTACTTTTTTCTTTCATTATTTATGATGCCAATCTTGTAGAGCTCTTCTCATGCTGAACCTAACTTCTTTCATTATTATACTCAGTTTTTATTTTTTTTAAGGCATCCTTATGCTTTTAGTACAAGTTCATTAGTCATGACATTGAGGGATGTACAACACTTTTTTTTTTAACCTTTTTTCTGATTTAGTCTTGGTTAATTTTTTTAATATAAATTTTATGAAACTTTTTTTTTTTTTGGAAAAATGTGTTGGGTAACTATAATTTTGATCATTTTATTTTATTTAAAAAGTATTTCTACAAATCATCACTATTAAATACATAAATCAACTAGTAGTGGTTTTAATTTAATCAAAATGATCTTTGAATTAAAAAATATAATTATATTAAAACTTAGTAAAATGTATTTGATACTTTTATAATTTTATTTATTTTAAATCTAAATTAATTTACATGTAATATAATAATAAATGTAAAATTTGACAACTCATTGTAGTTTTATTTTAGAATTAAATATTACTTTACACTAAATATTTATAATTTTAATTAATTTAATTTTTTATATTTTAAAATTATCAATTTTACCTCACAAATTATGAATACGAATAATTATCTGTGAATTATTGGTGGTTTAAACTTCTAGCAAGTGTTAAACGGATAAAACTTTGAATTATGTGGAATTAAATTTATAAACCTAAAATATTAAAACTTACTTTGGTAAATACTAAAGAAATAAAATAATAAAAACTTTGAATTACGAAGAACCAAAAAATATTTAAATGCATATTTAATTATTTCCCTTTATACCGGTAAACACAGCGCTTTCAAAGTTTAAAGCGACAAAACTAACCATTGCCGTTTCTCTCCTAGCCATCACCTTTTATAATTTGACGCCGTCACAGCTGCGCACTGACGGCTGCCAGTGGCCGAATTCACTGTGACACAGAGAGAAAGCAGCACTGAAGTGAGAGGTGACGGCAGAGAGGCCATGGCGGAGCAAAAAGCTAGACGGCTCAAGGGTCACAAGGCCACTGCTACTTGCTGCATCGCCTCACATAACCGCCCAGGACTCGTCGTCACTTCCGGCGAGGTATTTTCTCATTCGGCTTCTTCTTCTCCATACAAATTTCTCTTCAATTTTATGCCAAAATTTGAAATTTTAGACTTGGACCAGAAATTAAATTGAACATTTTGGTTTACCTTTTTTTCTGATTTTATTCATTTGGGGTGGCAGGGGTGCGTTTGGTGGTTTTTTTAGGCTAAATCCTTCTGGTAAACTAACATCTTGGTATTCTAAATAAGATTATGGATGAGTTAAAGGGATACGGTTTTATTCAAAAGAACTTTCGTGTTTATATCAGTAAGCTAAGGAAACATGCATTAGCCACCTTTGAAGCACTATTGAAGTAGAATGCTGCATTTGATATGATATATGATACATGCCATGAAGATTTTTCCCCTTTTTCTCATTTTTTTCTTTATTGTTGCTTTGGTGTTTATTAATCTGTTTCTCATAAAATAGGATGGTCGTGTTTGCTGGTTTGATATGCGTTGCAAAGATGTGCAGCTGACAATGGATGTTAGTGAGGAACCCATTTCCTCCTTGAGTTTTAAGCCAGGTAAGTCTCTTGAATCTTTTTTTACCATCCATGTTTGGCTTACAATGTCAAGAACATAGTCACCTGTTAGTTTGCTTCATTTGGAGTATTGTGGAAGACTGGAAGTCCTTTGTGTCACATAATGTGTGGGTGAATTGGCGATATGCTTACTTATATTTTTGCAAACATTTGAATCAGGGAATGAAGATATCATCTATGTCTCCTCAGGAAAGGAAGTCAAATGTTTTGATGTGCATCTGGTAATCATTTTATGGGCACATGATGTTTCACTTTCCTCAATTCACTTCTACTTCCTTTTCCACTTAGGCAAAGTATGTAGAGTTCATGTGATCTGTAACTCTCCTTTGTTGGTTCAGTGTATAATGTTATATTACATTAGCTGCATTATTTATCCTATGCACGTGGTTTGATATAAAACAAAACAATGTCTAAAGTTTTCTCATGTCAAGTACATCTAGATATACGTGCATTATATTTTGATTTGTCCTTGATTTCCATCTTGAATGTTTAGGTTGTCTGTCAAGATTATCATGCTAATCCTGTATATTTATGTTCTGAAGGGCACCTCATGGAAGCCGTTGGAGAGTTATAATTATAACAAAGAGGAGATAAATCAGGTAGAAATTCTCACTTGTGTTTTATAATTGCTTGTATCATTCTCATAATCTAATTATAATATAAACTGAAGATGTCTTGGTACAATAGTGTGTTAAACTCAAAAGCGGCACTTTCTAGTAGTATTCTGTTTTGGCTGTGCAGATTGCATGCAACTCAAGGTCTTCATTTCTTGCAGCAGCAGATGATGGTGGTGAGGTGAAGGTATGCTTTATATTTATCTATCATGTGTTTTTTCTCATGTCATATTTTTATATTTGTTTTCTACTTATCCCACTTGCTGGGAATAATATTTTAATTGATCAATAACCCTTTAAATTTAAGGAAAACCAAGTTAATGCTTAATCATGCTGCCTTTTCATGTTCTTCATCGTTGATATAAATCTCTTTGACAGATAATTGACACTCGCCAGCAATGCCTCTATAAAACACTACGAGATGGTCATACTAGTGTATCCTTTTGTCCACGTGTATAAACTTCCCTTCTTGGCTGTGCTTCACTAAATGTCTGCTAATTATGTGGAGTTATACACCAACCAATTCATATATTATCTGTTTTTTTTTTTCCTCAACCTTCTTTTTGTTAATTTTTCTGTTCTTATTTTCATTAATTAATAAGATTTCTATTTGATATTGTTATTGTTTCCATTACCTTAACCTTGTGGTGTAGATCTGTAGCACCGTGCAATTCCTTCCTTGGAGATCTTGGGAAGGTAATTCTATAGTCCTGTTTAATTCTCTGAGAAAGTAAGTGCGTGAAAACAATATTTGTGGTACACATTCTGGTTTTCAGTGACAACATCGTGACTTTTACCTGGCGTGGATTTGGGCAAAGTTGCCTAGTTACTTTAGGGTGACTGAAAGGCAGCCTGCAAAACTTTTCTGAATAAGATTTTGAAATAACAACTGCAAGCATATGTAGAAGTTACATGCAAGTTTTCCTGAAACTAGCATTCATATGTATAGAAAGTTGACTCATTTTTTGTGCTTTACTAGTTATTAGTGGAGGTCTTGATTCAAAACTTGTGCTATGGGACTTCTCCAAAGGGCGACCCTGCAAAGTGATGGATTTTGGTAGATTTCTTTCATATGATATATGCCCTTGTCTTTATTTATGCAAGATTTGGCATGACATTAATTCAATAAAATAAATTAGATCCTCCATTTTCTTTTATCATTCTTGTCATTTGACATTTGCATCAATGTGAAAATCATTACCTCTCAACTCATAAATTTGTTCTGTCAATTTAGTAAAGGAAGAAAACCACAAATGGTACCCAATATTTTTTATTTATTTGAAGGCTCTTACAACCATAGTTGTTCATCATTCAACAACAGAAAAGAAAATAAAATTGGAACTATGTAATAAAAAATTGTTCATTAATGAAATAGAAGACGAAATGCTGGTTCGTGACCACGGACCATGAGGTAGAAAATACAAATTATATAATGTGCTGGGTTTGTGGAGGAACAAGAAGTTTTTCACATTGAAGTTTTAAAGTTTTGGATGTACAGAACATGTACTTATATTTGGAGAACATAAATCGCAGCTGCATATTTCATTTATTGTCAATCATATGATCCTTGGGTTGACTTTGTTTTCATAGTTGAATTCTCACCCTGTTGGATGACGTTCTCTTTTCTCTCGTTCATGCATATATACATTCACAAAGGATGATAAAATAGTAACATAGATAAAATAAGGGGACAACAATGAATAGAGAAGGAGAAAAACAACTGAATCTACGCCCTGGCCTTTCTACATTGCAGGTTTGCCTGACATGACTAGTCGCAGCAGTGCTGGCCAGTTTTTTAATCCTGCTTTTGTTCATGCAATAGCTGTTCCTGAAGTCAATATGCTAGATAAACTAGGCAAGATATGTGCTGTCGCTAGTGGCGATGGTGCTGTTGATGTGATTAATATTGAGTCTGAACTTGCTACTGTAAGGTCAAAAAGTTCCTCAAAACCCCGGAAAGGATCTCAATCTAGTTCAAAAGATGGTATTTCAAGTACAGATTCAGATGCAGATCAAAATGGAAAAAAGAGGTTGCATTTGGATTACTCATTGGGTGGCCATACTGCTGCTGTTTCCTGCCTGTGAGTAAGTTACTTATCGCAGTATAGTAAGAGTAAATTCATTTGTTCTAACTCCTGTAAATTCAGGGCCTTTTCATTGTTTGGGGAGCAAGGGAAATTCATAATATCAGGAGGAAATGATAAGTCCGTGAAGGTATGGAACTGGTCCAGCCATCTCAATACTGGATCAAGCGACAACAGCAACAGTAATATCCTGCATTTGAACATTAATCTACCCAGAAAAGTAAGTTCTGTAAAATTTTCTTTGAAAGTTCTTGAACCCTGGTTTCTTTTTTTCTTTCGCATGTCAGATGTTCTCATTTGTGCTGACAAATTGGCAGGTCAATTGGCTATGTACTACCCCAACTGACACAGAAAACCTAGTTGTATGTGACACAACGAAATCAGTAAAGGTCTATTCTATAACATAGATTAAAGCTTGTTGACCATGGATTATGGTAATGAATTTTCTTGGGATGCAATCAGACCCCACTCGGTAGTTCTGCATTAATATTCAACTTACACTGAAGGTCATGCTTCCAGGTTCTCTATGTTTAGGAGCCATAGCTGACATGGCAGGATACTGCATCTGCATATTGCCTTGACTTACAAGCCTTATAGTCTTGTCTACATATCCCTGTTCAGCTACCTGCTTGGGTCTCTCTCGTTGTTTCAATGACATTCAGGAACTACTTTCTGATGAACTGGTTATCTGTAATGTTCACTAGCTCTCTTTCAATCTTCTGTTTTGTATTACTACGTCTACCAGTTTGTGAAGAAGATATCATTGAATTGAGGTTATTTGGTTTATTATGGAGTATTTACCTTTAACTTTTCAAGATTATTGTACTCATCCTTGGTGGTGAAGAATGAATAGATGACTTTAGTTCATGTATTGTCAGCTGTGACAACGTTTTATCTATTTCCATTGCTTCACTTCAAGGCTAATCAAGACAAATCTATACAGATTGGGATAGATTTGTTTATGTTTGGGTTAGTCATGTTCTCATCTGTTTGCATCTTGATTATTCATTAATGTTAGTGAAACAAGTGAGATACACACATGATAGGTGATGAACGGTTCAAATTAAAATATAATGATCATGTTGATAGTATAGTATGAACATGAGTGTATTCGAATCCTTTATGGGTTGAAAAAGTATTTTCCTAATTGATTCTTGGCAATTTGATTGTTTTTGTCATATTTCAATGTCAATAGTTAAAAGATTTTTTCAATGAAAAGATTGAGATTCGTATGTCTTTCTCCAACTACCCTTTTGTCAAAACATGGCCAGTATCCACAATTTGTAAATTGTAAGATAAATAGGTAGCAATTAGAGAATGGGAATGAAAGGGAAAATGATTTAACGTTGTAACCTATGTGATAAACTAAAAATGTTAGCTTGACATGGAAACGAGAATGAGATGCACTAACCACTTTAGAGACATTTTAGTTACATAATTATAAATGGGCTTCTCAATTAGACAGAAATTCCTTTCTTTATTCAAGTGAAAAATGTAGTGATTAGAAAAGATTGCACATAATCAAAGCTTAAGTGCTTAGTACTATCCATAACCTTAAGCCATAATTCAGAAAATGCCAAAAGTTAAATTTTATTTTCCAGCTCTTTTAATTAATTTTGTTTTATATCTTCAACTTTTGTCCTTTTTTCTTAAAGTTTTTTATTTATTTTGTTTTCACATTTTTAATTTATTAATTTTATCTTTTATATTAAAAAATATTAACAGTTATTATGAATTTACTAACAATTTAAATTGTTAAAAAATTTGAATTAATAAAATTAATAAAAATATTTAAATATAAAGAATAAAATTAATTAAAAGTTTCAAATAGAAAAGACATAAATGCTGCCATTCATACTAAAACAATTATTGGACATGTTAAGTATGAGCCTTAAAATGTTAGGTACCTACCTACAACATAGTTTTGTCGATTTTAGGTCCCCCAGCCTACTCATTAATGCGCTATTGGGTACTATTTTAGTCATTACACGAGATTTTTAAGGTTTTTTTTTTTTTTTTTCTTCTCAATCAAAACTTGAGAATAAATTTTTAATTACAATTTCTATATTTTATTTATCATTTTTTTTTGATGAAATTATAATTTTCCACATTCTTTTGTGGTGGCACAGCACAGGGGCGGGCCCAAGCCGTGTGACTTGTTTGCTTGCACATTGCAGTACTTGTTAGTTCAAGATGCAGCCTCGCCAACCGTAGCCTTCCTTCTATTTCCCGCAAAAATTCCCACCTGAAAAAGAATAGACCTTGCTTGTCATCTTTCTTTCTCTTTCAAATCTCTGCCTTGTGACTCAAACAATGACAGTGACACCAAACTCTCAACCTCCATAAAAGAACCCACCACCACCCTTTTCTCTAATAATAATAAAAAAAAAAAAAAACTGCATCTTTCGAAGAACCCCACCTTCAATGAGCTTCTGCTCTTTCATATAAGGGAACTCTTTGAGGGTGAGATTGGAGAAGCAGAGAGGGATATTGGCTGGGATTCTTTTGAGTTTTGGAACCAAAAGAAAGAAAAGATGATGGAATCTGAGGTTCCCCTCTGCAACACTTGTGGGGAAAAATTGGGGGTTAATGCTAATGGGGAAGTGTTCATGGCTTGCCAGCAGTGCCATTTCCCCATTTGCAAGTCCTGTGTTGAGGATGAGATCAATGAGGGACGCAGTGTCTGCTTGAGGTGTGGCACTCCATATCAAGGTTTGTGCGTATACCTTTCATTTCTACATTATGTTTAATATGAGTAGGCCATTTCTTTTCTAACCCCTTTTTTCGCTTTTAACACCCCACCACAAAACCAATCATGAGTGATAGGTGTGAAGAGAAATAGCCTAATTGCAAATGAATTGACCTGAATCCAAACAATACATAACATATAATATAAAACTATTAACGGTCTTACCTTACACTTTGAGATTTTGAGTTAGATTAATTATTGATATAATATTAAAACTTTTTAGGTATAATGTATATTAAATTGTATACATAGATTCGTTTATATTTTATTTATATTTTTAAGTTTTTTGTAGAGATATATGTTATATATATAATTGTTTATTAAATTTACCTAATAGTTTAAATATTTGAACTGATAGCTGGTTTCCTGTTTTCAGTACATGTCTTTCTTTCCATTAAATGTTCTTCCTCGTTATCCTGAAATGTTTTTCTTATTCTATTGTTCATAGAAAGCGCAATGGATCAAGGCCACACAGAGATTTCCAGTGGTCAATCCCCAGCATCTGCCCAGCCCACTAATCCTCAGGTATTGAATTCAAAGTAACTAGCAATCATATTTTTGATAATTATTAGCAAAAAAGGAAAACTCAGGCTGTTGTTCATATTATTTTGAAGTTTCTAATGTTCATATATATACTTATAAATGATGAGTCCATAACCTTAACTTGACCAATACAGGATCTTGGGATTCATGCTAGACATGTCAGCACAGTGTCCACAGTGGATAGTGGTAATTAACGGAGACAGATCACTTTGAGTTTACATGATTTTTATCAGCAAAATTTACTTGTACTCTTCATTGATCATCAAGCATGGTTTTTCTCTTGCAGAATTAAATGATGAATCGGGGAATCCAATCTGGAAAAATAGAGTAGAAAGCTGGAAGGAAAAGGATAAAAAGAAGAAGAAGAAAAAAGCAAAGGATGAATCTAAGGCTGAAAAGGAGGCCCCAGAAGTTCCTGCAGAACAGCATATGGAAGGAATACAGTAAGTACAGTAAAAAAATGAAACAATTCTACCAAAATGGCCAATGAAAGTTATCTATAAATAGCAGGGATTGGAGGATTAATGGGGAAAAATGAAACAATTTTTCTTTTTCTTTTTTCTGCAGGCCCTCCTCCACAGAAGCTGCTGAACCACTTTCAACTATTGTTCCAATCTCAAAAACCAAACTCGCACCATACAGATTTATTATAATCATGCGGCTGATAATTGTCGGGCTTTTCTTCCATTATCGAGTTACAAATCCTGTTGAGAGTGCTTTTGGTCTGTGGATGACATCAGTCATTTGTGAGATCTGGTTTGCATTTTCATGGGTGTTAGATCAGTTCCCTAAATGGTGTCCCATCGATAGGGTGACTTATATTGACAGGCTATCTGCAAGGTAAATGTAATAGATTTTAAAGCTCGCCAACTTGTTTTTGGCCTTAAATATCATATTGCATGCAGCAAAATAGGTTTAAGTTTTAAGGTTTAGAGTACTCGAGTTGATATTCACCCGGTACATATCTTTCCCTCATTGGACTAAACCTTTATTGGACTTGTTAAGTTTCTCAAGCATATTTACTTTCTAGTTTTCATATAAACTACTTAAATATCATATTATATGTAGCAAAATAGGTTTAAGGTTTAGGGTTTAAGGTATTTGAGTCAATATTCCCTGGTACTTATCTTTCCCTCAAAGGACTGAACCTATATTGGACTTGTTAAGCTTCTCAAGCATATTTACTTTCTAGTTTTCGTACAAACTAAGGTTTTCGATGCAAATACTAGCATTGGAAGGGGATCTAATATTATTTAGTATCTAAACCACAATCAATAGTCTAGATCTTACAACAGTAATAATCTTTTCTTTTTCCTATTGGGATTTTGTGAGAGTGAATGTGTGTTTTGGATGATGATCCTCACTTCTATAATGCCATGCCAGGTATGAAAGAGAGGGTGAACCTTCTCAGCTTGCTGCTGTGGATTTCTTTGTCAGTACAGTGGATCCTTTGAAAGAACCACCACTCATCACAGCTAACACAGTGCTTTCCATCCTTGCTGTGGACTACCCCGTGGATAAAGTATCCTGCTATGTCTCAGATGATGGTGCTGCAATGTTAACATTTGAATCTCTTGTAGAGACAGCTGAATTTGCAAGGAAGTGGGTGCCATTTTGCAAGAAGTTCCAGATTGAACCGCGAGCACCCGAGTTTTACTTCTCACAGAAGATTGATTACCTGAGGGACAAAGTTCAACCATCTTTTGTGAAGGAACGAAGAGCAATGAAAGTAAGCATCTTGTAGTTTGATTTACATTGGATCTGCTAAAATCACCTGTGGACTATGTTCTTTCAGTTTTAGTATCTTAGAGTTGACATCTTATGATGTCTGCCAATTATGTCAGAGAGAATATGAAGAGTATAAAGTCAGGGTTAATGCTATGGTAGCAAAGGCTCAGAAAACACCAGATGAAGGATGGACTATGCAAGATGGAACACCTTGGCCAGGAAATAACTCGCGTGATCACCCTGGCATGATTCAGGTATGGTGATTAATTAGATATGCAATCAAATCTCAGTGCTGGCAGACAGATGCAGCTCCCAAATATCTGCAAGATAGCTACCTAATCTTTAGAAATGCCCAAATTTTACAGGCACTTTGAAACTTTCAAGCATATCTAGTAAAATGCTTTATGAAGTTCTAATACTCACTTCATGCAGAAGCACTTTGTTACCAGCTAAGCTGCACATACACTGAACATGGCCAATTTTTGATTAAAGATTCTATCAAATTTACCCTATCAAGCCCCTTTTCATGTTCAATGTCTTCAAGATTAGAATCACCAAGAATCTACCATGTTTTCATCAGTATAAAAATGAACTTGAGTGGTTTCATGAGGTTACTGAGTAGTTCTATCCTCTTTAAAGGCTTCTTTACTCAGCAATTTTTATCCACCATTTTCAGGTTTTCCTTGGACACAGTGGTGCCCATGACATTGAGGGCATTGAACTTCCTCGGCTCGTCTACGTTTCTAGAGAGAAAAGACCAGGCTACCAACACCACAAGAAAGCTGGTGCAGAAAATGCACTGGTATGCATAGATAGTTAATTTGGCATAATGATATTTAGTTTGATCGCATTTAAGTCTCTATAATGCTTGCTTTTTGGCTTCATTCAGGTGCGCGTGTCTGCAGTTCTCACAAATGCTCCTTTTATTCTCAATCTTGATTGTGATCACTATCTTAACAATAGCCAATGTATTCGTGAAGCAATGTGTTTCCTTATGGACCCAGAAGTTGGCAGAGATGTATGCTATGTGCAATTCCCCCAGAGATTTGATGGTATAGATCGTAGTGATCGATATGCCAATCGCAACACAGTTTTCTTTGATGTAAGTTATAGCAAAGACTCTTACCAGCTGAACTTAACAAAATTATGTCAGCTCTTTGTTCAGATATATAAACTTAGGGTATTAGAGAATAAGGCTGATAAATTGGGCATTAAGGTACACTCTGATGCCTATGTTAGAAAAATTAGTAAAATGTGAAAAAAGGAGGTTCGATTCCCTGACCTTCTGAAAATTACCCAAGCCCCTCGCCACTATACCACTTCTGGTGGCTTAAGTGGCCATCTATTTATCCTTGTGAATGTTAAGAGTAATTCACTTATTGATTTCAGGTTAACATGAAAGGTCTTGATGGTATCCAAGGACCAGTTTATGTGGGGACTGGATGCGTTTTCAATAGGCAAGCACTTTATGGCTATAGCCCACCTTCTATGCCAAACTTACCAAGGTCTTCTGGCTGCTGTTGCTGCCCCTCCAAGAAGAAATCTAAAGATGTATCAGAAGTTTATAGAGATGCGAAGCGCGAGGAGCTTGATGCTGCCATTTTTAATCTCAGGGAGATTGATAGTAAGCCTATTTATAATTTGTCTCAATTACAATTAGTTACTCATTAGCGAAGTTTCAAAGTTTGACATGCTTCTGGTTTGCTTTTTCTTTCTTGCAGATTATGATGAGTATGAGAGGTCAATGCTGATTTCACAAATGAGCTTTGAGAAAACCTTTGGCTTGTCTTCTGTTTTCATTGAATCTACACTAATGGAAAATGGTGGGGTGCCTGAATCTGTGAATCCCTCAACGTTGATCAAGGAGGCCATTCATGTAATTAGCTGTGGATATGAAGAGAAGACTGAATGGGGAAAAGAGGTTAGGATTAAATGCTCATGTTCTTGACCATCTTGTGATCTATAATAACTAGAAGTCGATTAATTCAAGTAGAGGCCATTTGAATTGATTTTTGAAAATAAAACAAAACAAAAACATCTCCAGAAGTCAAAATACTTGCTTCTTCAGAAGCATCTCTCTTCTAAAAGAGCAGAAGCAGAAGTCAGTCACTACTCATCAAAAAAACAACTCTAGAAACCAAAGAAGTTACTTTTGGCTTCTGTTTTTACTTTTGCATATCAAAAGTACTTTTTCTTAAAGCCAATTCCAATAGGTTCTTATTATCATTCACCTTTTACTTAATCTATATATAGTTTGTCTAATTGATTACTTTGAAATCTGTTCTTGTCTATGTAGATTGGTTGGATTTATGGTTCAGTCACTGAGGATATCTTAACTGGGTTCAAAATGCATTGCCGAGGATGGAGGTCAATTTACTGCATGCCCTTAAGGCCTGCATTCAAAGGTTCAGCTCCCATCAACTTGTCTGATAGATTGCACCAAGTTCTTAGGTGGGCACTTGGATCAGTTGAAATCTTCCTCAGCAGACATTGCCCTCTTTGGTACGGATATGGAGGCGGCCGCCTCAAATGGCTGCAGAGGATGGCTTATATCAACACCATTGTTTATCCATTCACTTCTCTTCCTCTCATTGCTTATTGTACTTTGCCAGCCATTTGCCTTCTCACAGGAAAATTTATCATTCCAACGGTAACTTTCTTTCCTTTCTTTTCAATATCTAATAAGAAAAGTTTTAGACTTGTTTGGTATACCAGTTCAATGCACCCAAAATTAACATGTTTTTAGCGTCTACTAGTTAATACATAAGCATTTCGTATCCACTTTCTCAATTAAATTAATAATTTCAAACCCAAAGAGCTTTTGCATGGGAGGATATGATTCTTAGGCTTCTTTTTAACCACTTAAACTTTTGTAAGAGATGATCTTTTTCTTACACGTATTAGTATATACCATTTTCAAACAGAGGCCACTATGTTAAATCCAAATTTACTATGGTCAATAGGGCATGCTGTTACCGCAGTCTATGAATGTGCATTGTTTGATTTTTATCCAAAAATTCACATTGAGCCATGTTATAAGGACTTGTATGTTGCTTCATTTATAATTAACGTGACTTAATATGAGCCCTTGGATGAAGATCAAATGCTGCACATTCACTGACTGCAACAATGACATGCTTCACTGATTGTATCAAATCCAGATTCCACTATGCTAATACCTTGCTTCGTTAATTGTTTCTTATTATTTTGATTCATGCAGCTTTCCAACCTCGCAAGTGTCCTCTTCCTTGGACTTTTCCTTTCCATCATCATCACAAGTGTTCTTGAGCTGCGATGGAGTGGCGTTAGCATCGAAGATCTATGGCGTAACGAGCAGTTTTGGGTGATTGGAGGTGTCTCAGCGCATCTCTTTGCTGTCTTCCAAGGTTTCCTCAAGATGTTGGCTGGTGTTGATACAAACTTCACTGTCACAGCAAAGGCTGCTGATGACGCAGAGTTCGGTGAACTCTACATTATCAAGTGGACAACACTCTTAATCCCCCCAACAACTCTCATCATCATTAACATGGTTGGTGTTGTTGCTGGTTTTTCTGATGCACTAAACGGTGGCTATGAATCTTGGGGACCACTCTTTGGAAAAGTGTTCTTTGCATTCTGGGTCATCTTCCATCTCTATCCATTCCTCAAGGGTCTCATGGGTCGCCAAAACAGGACACCCACCATTGTTGTCCTCTGGTCTGTGCTGCTTGCTTCTGTTTTCTCTCTGATTTGGGTCAAGATCAACCCATTTGTCAGCAAAGTTGACAGCGCAACTCTATCCCAGAGCTGCATTTCCATAGATTGTTGATTGATTGATTCAGTACGAGGATGCTTGTCGGCAAAGTTTAGGAACCATGATATGGGGAAACATTTGGACCATGATTTGAGGTTGCTGCTTGTTCAAGCTCTAAGGGTTAGTTTTGTCTGTTGAAACTATATGGGCATTTTGAAGCAAGGTTGGAAAATATATTTGTTGGTTTTTGTTTTGAAGCATTGAACAAAATCATGTGACAAGAATACTGTATTGCCCTGAGTATATGATTGTAAAAATAGTGACTTTCTTTCCATTTAAAAATTGAAATAATAGAAATAAAAAGAAAATATTGATTTAGCAATTGCAAATAATTGCCTTTTTTTTTTTTTGGCTAATTTTGATATTAGAAGTATTTTTCTCTTGTGGATTATAGTATGATAATTTTTTTCTGGTTGGGCGGAGAATCTCTCCCCATCGATGTGGGACGGGGACGGAAATAGAGAAAAAAATTTCGACGAGATCGAACATGAAATAGAGACATCAATCAAATTGTTTCTATGAGTCACGCCAATTAAGTTGTTTTTACAAATCAGTGTTATTTTTGGTCCAGGAAATGATGGCCTAATCTAATCTTGCTTAGTTCTAGCAAGCTTGTCAAACCCTAAAATAGTTTTTTTTTTAATTTTTTTTTATATTATTTTGTCATTTAGGATGAAGAAATTAAAAATGATTATAATTTTAAAAAATTCAAAAATTAAATTTTGAGCTAAGTGATCGAGTTGATCTAGAGCTCAGGTTGACACCTTAATGAGTTGTCACAAATTTTGTAGTTTGATTTTTCAAAATACACTAAAAATTTATCCATGAAATAATCATTGGCCAAAAGAAAAGGATATCAATAATAACAAATCTCATGTTCTACCAACCAACGTTGGATTTAGTGATAATGAGATAGAGTCATTTAAGTATATTGACTTAAGTTTAAGTTTACATGTATATAAAAAATAATTTTAAAAATAATTTTATTTAAATTTTTTAATTAATTTAAATTATATTAATTATAAATTAAAAAATTTAATAATATATTCGTACTCTATAAATATCGATAATTAGGACACATAAGCTAGTAGTGCTGTTTTAATTTTGATGGTGAAATGTAAACTATACATAACAACATTAATTAATTGCACCAATATATAGGCTGTATGGAAATTTCTTAAATAAAAGCAAATTAACTTTCACCAAAGTAGTATTGGCTTCACCAAAGATGGTGAACTGGACTATTTGCCCATAATGAAATGAAACGCTAAATTTAGGTTGTGTTGACTTTGCCGCATGTTGAACAGGCCCATATTTGACAACTGACACTGTTTTCATTGTCTTTATATATATATATATATATATATATATATATATATATATTAATATTAACTTAAATATATAAAAAAAAATAACTTTAATCTCAAAATATAAAAATATTAAATTTATATCTAAAGTTACTCTTGTTTTTGTCATCTATCTTAGCTAATTAAAAGACATAGACATGTGTACATATAAGGTGTGAAAGAAGACAGAGGCATAACCTTTGGACAAAATCAAGGAAAATATAAAAGAAAATTGATCTAGTTGTCATGTAGTGCCCTGGGATTAGTAAGTTAAATACAAGCTCATGGTCCATTTATCAAGGGTTAGTGTGTGTGTGTGTGTGTGTGTGTGTGTGTGTATATATATATATATATATATTTGAGTAGAGTTACCTATTTGCCCTAACCTTTTGTCTTTGTTTTTAAAAAAATATATATATTTAAATTTGACATCATATTAAATATTAATAAATTAAATTCAAATAAAATAAAATTATAATTTTTTATTAAATTTTAATTCAAACTTAAAATTTTAGTTAAATTAAAACAATTTGTGATTTTTTGTGTCAATTATTTTATATTACTCAAAAAAGTTATAAAATGACACTAGGAATTTTATTAATTTATTTAAAAATGAATAAAACAGGAGATAGGTGAGCATAATGATTTACATGAATTTTCAGAAGAACAAGAAATAAAATTATATTATTATAATTTATCATTGAAGACAAAAAGATGGAAAACGTCAATTATAAGGATGGCAAGGTAAGTTGAAGGGTGTCTTAGAATCTCAAATTAATTATCATACCCTTTGGCTTTTTCCTTTTCATGAGAAAGAAAATAAGGAAAACCACAAAAAAAAGAATGACTAGGAAACCATAAAAAAAAAAGTGCTCTACAAACCAAAAAGTGTAATGTAATTGACAAATTTACTTAAGTCTATAAGATCTTTTTTTTCTCAAAGACTTGCATATTAATAAGCCCTAAATTAGTGGAAAATAAAAAGTTCTTACAAGCAATGAACAAAGTATTGATTTATTAACATCTAAATGCATTGATTAGTTAGTCAAGGTTATTTTAATTTAATTAAATGTCTCAAACTAAATTAATTGATGTTTAAGATGATGTCAAATAACAAACAATCTTTATAAAAAAAGTTTATGGTCCTATTTAACTTGAATAAGATTAATCGATATTTAATGTAATATTATATATAAAATAATTTCACTAAAAAGATATTAATTTAGTAGTTACATGATAAGTTTTGATTTTTAATATAATATTAAATTTCTTGCCACCAATTTCTTAACATTTCAAGCATAAAAGACTTTTGAACGCAAAAATCTATTAAATATAATATAAAATTAGTTATGTAACTTCTCCTAAATAATTAAACCTTTTGAAATGTAATCATTTTTAACACAAATTATGTGAAATATTTTACATTTAAAATTCTAAAATACATCATATAAAAAATTAACATAAAAATATATATATTATTACTCTTTTCATAAATATTGATTAATTTTATACCTAAATAAATGTGAGAATACATTATTTGTAACCTAAGAAATCAAATGACTTCTTTATTTTTTTATTATGTTTTTAAATTTTGTGTATTCTGGAAAGAGGCATTGTTGAAATGATAGCAAAGTCTAGTTATCAATCTCCAAGAACATGATAGAAGATACAGCTAACACCTAAAGGGACAGCCGTCAAGGTTGGCCAAAAAGAAATAGATAAAGGTAGCAGGAATCTGATGGAATAGCTGGATCCCACTCTAGTCCAGCTGAAAAAGATAATCGTATTTATTATTAATTATTAAAAACTAAATATCATTGTATTTTATTCATAAAAATAAAAAAAAATTCTTAAGTTTCAAAATTATTGAAAAAAAATTTGTTAGAAAAAGAAGTTAAATATTAGTTGCTTGTCGCTCGGAATAAAATTATTAAAATATCTCTTTAATATTACATAATTTATTTTTAGCAAAAAATACCTTTAAATTATTATTTAATTGAATGAAAAATTAGAAATTGTTCCTCAAAATTTCCCTTTTCTTTACTTGCTCTAAATATTTATCCATGATCCTATCAAAAAACAAAAAAAGAAAGAAATTTATACATGAATAACAAATTATTATGATTAAACAATTCTTCTCATGGCAACAACAACATATGATCAATTATTTTATTAAAATAATCCAAATTAACGGTAGTTAAGTTTAATAAATATACTAATCTTTTGTAATGCCATCTAATATGATTTGAATGAACACTTATTTTTAGTCTCATCAATGTTTCGATTAATATTGTTTTTTAACACTTACTTTTAGTATCTCATCAATGTTTTAAATAATATTTTTTAATATAATTTTTTTTGAAAAAACTTTATTTTATTTAATCTTTTAATTAATTTAAATTAAATTAACCATAAGTTAAAATTTTAGTAATAAATTCATGTAATTATATTAAATATAAAAAATTAAAAAGTATAAAATTTAATTATTAAAAAAATTAGTACATTGCTCTAAAACTCGACCGTTGTTTTAACCGGGTCGTCGTTGACGTCAGATACTTGAAGGAGACAGGTGCGGTTCTGTAAATTCAATTATCTACCATCGAAGGACCAAACAAAACTATTTCCAACTGTCACTTTACCCTCTCTCTCTCTCTGTTGGTATCCCAATCTGCTTCCATTTTTCCAAGCTCCAATTCTTCACACTCTTCCAAGCTCCCTCTCTGGCTGCGCATGTGTTCTCTGATTCCTCAGCAATGAAGCCACCATTTCTTCTGCTTCTTCTTCTTCTTCTCTTCCACGCCATTACCATTTTCACCTCCTCTGCTTCTCTCCCTCAACCTCCCACCCCTTCTAAGATACCCCCTTCTTCTTCTTCTTCTTCACCGCCATCCTCTTCTCCTTCACCCACTTCTTCCCCATCTCCCCCTTCCTCTTCTTCTTCACCGCCATCCTCTTCTCCTTCCCCCACTTCTTCCCCATCTCCCCCTTCTTCTTCTTCTTCACCATCGTCTTCTCCTTCACCTTCTTCGCCGTCTTCTTCTTCTCCTTCAACTCTTGATCCAAAGCAGCTCAGAGCTCTTCAATCCCTCAACATGCCCACCTCCAAAGACCCATGTGCCAAACCTTCCTTCCACAATGCCACGGTTTGTGACTCTTCCAAACCCTTTCGCCACATCATCTCTCTGCGTCTCGCTAATTGCTCAAGCTATGTCGCTCTCTCCTACACTGCCCTCAAATCTCTGTCTACTCTTCAAAGTCTTCAGCTTTTGAACTGCCCCGTTGCCCCCATTCGATTTCCTCCAGAGCTAATCGCCTCTCTCCGCTCGTTCACCGCCGTCAATAGCCTCCGGAAAGTCTCCGGCGTTTGGCTCTCTCGCCTCGAGAATCTCACCGATCTCACAGTCACTAATGTGGCTGTGAAAGCTTCTGGGCCTTTTGTTATACTCGGTCACATGAAAAAGCTCAAGACTTTGACGATTTCCCATGCAAATCTCACCGGTTATCTTCCAAAATCCATCCATTCGAATCTGACCCACATCGATTTTTCTGGGAATCAGCTCAAAGGAAGCATACCGACTTCGATTACTATGCTGGATAGCTTGGAAATTTTGAATCTTTCCTCCAATGCGCTCACGGGTGAGCTTCCTGCTTCAGTTGGTGATTTGATTTCCCTCCAGAACCTCTCGCTGGCTTCGAATTCGATCTCAGGAGCTATTCCAGACTCGATTTCGGCGATTCCCGGGTTGGTTCACATGGATCTGAGCTCGAACCAGTTCAACGGGACGATTCCAAAGTTCATTTCCCAGATGAAAAACCTCAGATACTTGAATCTAGCTAACAATAACCTTCGTGGGGTTGTGCCTTTCAACTCAACCTTCATAAAGAAATTGGCCATGTTCAAATTGGGTGGAAACAGCAATCTGTGCTATAATCACACGGTTCTGTCTTCAAAATTGAAGCTTGGCATTGCTCCTTGTGATAAGTACGGCATGCCCATGTCTCCTCCAGCATCAA